>JAVIWB010000991.1:0-188751 GCA_031893035.1 Dermolepida albohirtum | reverse complement strand
AAAATTAATTTGATGATTGCAAATTCCAGAATATTAATGGCAATAGCAAAAAAGAAAATCCTGAAAATGCTGATGCAAATATGGACGGGACATTGAGAAAATAAATATAGAATAACGCATAAATACTATTTAAGAAATAAAAAAAAAAGAAACTCTCAATATTACAGTTATTACTATAAGATGAAAGTAATTACTTATATGAGCAAGGGTGATCCCTATTTGAAACTTGTCACTAATTTTCCAATCCCAATCTCTTAATTTAAGCAAATTTGTGCCTCTCTAAGCGGGACGAAATCCCATCGGTAATTCCGAATTTCAACTAGTTCGTATGTGTATTTCAAATTGGACGAGTCCCCGGAGGTTGGCGAAAATCCCTTACAACTGAATAACATTTCGAACGCGAGCAAAAACTTTTGTCGAATCGATTTGTACTTATTTGTTTTACGAGAGCTTTTTTTATAGTCGTTTCCGGTCGACTTACCCTGGCTCACTTACCTAAAATAGTAAAAAACCGAAAAAGAAGTCGAATACTTTATTTGATGAAGTAGAAGAAGTGAGTTTATGGAAACGTCTTAACTGGAAAAATAAGAAGTTCACGTAATACGCAAGGTTTTATGTTAAGGGGAAAAATAAATTAAGGGACGCATTGATTAATCTGCGTCGATACTTAAACGAAATCAGTGAGTATTTTTTACTTGTGATTACATTTGGGTTACTTTCATCGTTAGAGGAATTCAGTTATTTCGATGTTTCAGCAATCTATCTACTACTGTCTTGGAGGTAGCTCTATTAAGGACTGGCATAAGATTCATTATTATTGTTATGCTCCGCATATATTATCATTTTTTATTTCATGTTTTTTTAAATTAATTTATTTTAATTTAAAAATAATTCGAAAATTAATGTAGCAAGGGGTTATATATCAACCTTCACTGATTAAGTGAATAAACCACAGGCTCCATCAAAATTACCTTAAAAATAATTCGATTTTGAATTATTAAATTATTATTAATTACTTTAAAATTATTTGTATTGTATTTATAAATCTTTTGCTTTGGTCACGTACGGTCAGGCTGTAATAAAACAAACCGCCGTTTTCTAGATAGCAAATACCTAGAATTTTACAAACCTTTTCTTGGAATAGTTTTGATAACTTTCCATTGACTAACATTCATTATTAATTCTGTTGTATTGATATCTAAATGCAATTAGAGATTCAAATATTAATCCTTCTTTTTTTCCACATAGGATATACGTCTATTATTCTGTCCGGATATCTATCTGCTTGCCACTTATATTAATATTGATATCACACTTTTAATTTATGCCAATTTCTTTAGCGCGCCAATTTCTAGCGTGCCTATTCTCTTTTCTTATTGGTTGATTCGAACAAGACCAGTATCCTACCCCTTAGCGTACCGGTCTGTTCTAAAAAAGTCCTAGAGTGTAAGACAAGACGGAGACTTCTCCGGCCATGACCAAGGCTACACGCATCACTTCCGCGAGTTTGTACAGTTAAGTTTCTAATGCAGTGTCCACGTGGTTATTTTGCGACCGCAAAATATACCTAAGATCCTGGCCCAGGATATACACACACAAACGCGCAAGTACCTTACGTATCGTCCGATACATATTTTAATCTAATCCTTTTTATATTTTATCAAACAGCTGCATATCTCTAGATTTACTTTTATTACAGCTTTTCCATTACGCTTATCTTGTTTTATTTGTTGCTCTCGATCTTCTTAATTATCTTTATTTAATATACTCAAGTTTAAAGAATTAAATTAAGTTAGTGAATAAAAGTTTAAGAGCGATCCTATTGTTTTATTTCCATTAATAGCTTTCTTTTAGCTTGGCATGCGTCCTGGACTTTTGATGCTCATTGTACACAATTGCTAATTATTAACTCTTGCAATTATTACATTTCTATTTTTTTACTTGCATTTATTACAGCGCTTCAGCAAGCCGGACACGCGCTTCTAATAAATTTACTAACCATCACGTGCAAAAAAAAATTTACTAATAAATAATATTCCCTTTATTATTTATTTAGATTAATTAAGGAGACATTTAATCCCATAACACATAACACATATCGAACTAAAGGAGGCAATATTATTAATCACTAAAGGTTAATAGAACCCCTTTCCACAATAATTTTCATATTCTGTATATGTATTTCGACAACTAAGTGGTCATCATCGGCAGAGAATTAATCACAGTGTCACACCTAGATTCACAGTAAAACTTGCACATAAACAAATCCGTACCAGACATTTATCGTCTTCTTGAGTGTGTATTTGGCTCTGATGTGTCACTTATTTTGTTTTTGTCATCAGAAGAAAAGGAAAAACTTTCTCAGTGTTGATTCACTTTCGACGCTCACAGTATGTCAGCTATTGAGTTTTTCAGTGTTAATTTCTTTATTTCCCTCTACATATTTCCAAGCAAATATGTGAAATAATTACATTGGCATTTTTTCCTCTAAATTCATTAAATTAATACAAACCGGACGTGGGAAAAATTCTCGTCATTTTAAAATAAAATTTACCATTTCATGAAACATTTTTAAAAAGCTTAATACGCGTCCCGATCCACCTTTTGTTCAGATACGCCCGGACATAATTCGCTTTATACAAATCCGGCAACGCACCTTTTGTACAGGACATTATCCCACTTTAAAACCTACAGCGAGCGAGGGCTTGTGTTTAAAGTCCTGAAATCCTTTTTTCACGTCGATTTTGCAGACGATTCTGGTTTTTTCACATCGTGAGATAAGCATCCGCCGCACCAGCGGCCAATAGGAAAATGGTTGAGCGCTAAATTTCCGTCGAAAACCGACTACGTCGAACGCATTGTTCGCATCTCTGGTAGCTGAAACATCCGGCCTGTACATCCAATACAACACAGGCACGATAGAGTACACATAAAATAGCTATGGCTCTTTTAGAAGTGAGGTATTGTACGCAGTGATGATGTGTCAAGTTGACGTCCGACAGTGATGAATCTTCGTTTAATATTTGAAATATGATACGCTGCACATTTTCCCGGCCGAATATGTGCCAGGAAAATGAGAATTTTTGTAGACATTCCAACGATGGAATTCATATATACTTTAATGAATATAAATCCCCGGCACCTCCACCAAAATTATCATTTTAGCTTTCGTGATGGTAATGATTTTTTTAACCAACGCTAATTTTGAAGAACGTGGGCTTATTTGGTCTTCTGAAATATGTCATGAAAAAATTATTCCAAAACAATATTATCTTCGTTAAATAGGAATCGGTAGAATGAAAATATGAACGATGAAAAATGAATATTAACCCTTTGCGACCTTTTTCTAAAATTTTATATTTAGTTGGTGTTAATATTTTGCATATTTGGATACAGTAAATTCACATTCAAAGAACATGTTGGAAGACGTTTGAATTTGTTATCAAAAATTGTGGGGAATTCGAAAACAAGGAAATACTTGAAAGTCTATTCATAACATTAATAAATAATATTGCAATTTGATGGCGTTACGATAAATAATCAATAAAAAATTTGTAGAATCGATTCAAAGAAAGTACCTGAAGCTTTCATTTAAAGTTGATAATGTTTACGCAGAAGGAGCAATCGAACAAAAGGACCTTCTGAACTGGTTTGGTTTACAATAACTGCATACAAGACGTTCTATAATTAGTGTACTTTACTTAATAGTCGTATCGATTTGTATTCAAGCCATTAATCAATTCCAGTTAGCTGTTGCCCGAAGGAATATACACCAATAGCTGTTTGAAAATGTACGGTGGAACTTGTGAGTTGATACTTATTTTTCTATCTCCTATACATAGTTAACAATCTACAATTGAAAATGTATTCTTGAGTTTATGACGTCTTATATAACTTTTATGTTTTCGTCTTTTAAGAAATAAACATTTGTTGGTTCAGAAAACTGCTGCTGCTCTTAAAAGCTAATTTGAACGTGGCAATATAAAAAAGATATAAATTCTTATCGTAATGGTAGTGTCAAACTTCTCTAAATTATCTCTAAATAATTACAAATGCCGGCATAAAATTATTAACCGACTTTGTATAAATTTTTTTCGAAATGCATGGAAGGTTGCTATAGTTTGTCCAATCTTTAAGGAGGGAGATGCCGCTAATATCTTGAATTACAGATGTATAGCTTTTCTTTGTAATTTTTCGAGTGTTTATTTAACTTTATATAATAAATATATTTTTCACTAAATAATACCCTCACAAGAAATGAGATGAAAGATAAAACTTACGGTGTTAAAAATTATACCCTTTAAATCTAACGTACAGCAGTGAAAACTCTCTAGACTTGAACAAAATGACGGAAAGGTAAATTGTAAGCAATTGGATTGACGTGTTCGTGTTTCATAAAAACGTTTACGAAGAGAGACAAAATCAGAAACGATATAGACATATGAGGGTAGTTTGACAGGTAGTGAAAATGGAAAAGAAAAACGAATTTTTTAAATACAAAATAATTTTTATTTTTCAATATATTCTCCTAAAAGAGCAATACATTTGTTCCAACGGTGCTTCAATGCCCTTATGACATCTCTAAAATGCGATTCCGGAAAGCTTGCAAAATACTCATTTACGAAGATGTTAAGCTCGACGTTAGACGAAAATTTTTTTGCACCTAGTGCCGTTTTCAATTTTGGAAAAAGGTGGAAGTCGGAAGGGGCTAGATCCGGCGAATAAGGCGCATGCGGTACTAATTGGAAATGCAACTCGTGGAACTGTGCTGGTATGCCAGGGAGCGTTGGCTTGGTGAAACAGAATTTTTTTCTTTGCCATTCCTGACCGTTTAGCACGAATCTCAACATTTAATTTTTGTAGAAGTTCTGCATAATATTGTCCGTTTATTGTGGCACCTTTCTGAAAGTAATGAATTTTAGCAAAATGCCCTTTGAATCCCAAAAAATTGATGCCATCACCTTGTTTGCCGATAAAGTGGTTTTCGCTTTCTTTGGAGGTGCAGAACCACTTTAACCATTGTTTCGACTATTGTTTAGTTTCGGGTGTATTGTAGTGTATCCAAGTTTCATCGCAAGCAACAAATCGCCTACAAAAATCAACCGGATTCCGCTTATAAAGGTCCAAACACTTGGATATGCGCAAACGAGTGAACTTTTGATCAGTCGTAAGCAATCTTTTATCTTGCCTTTTGAAATAGGCCCAATTCTTTCATTAAAATGTGGTTACGCGTTCTGTTGAAATGTTTACTATGTTGAACGTATCTCTCTCACTTTGATATAAATTTGCGCAATAATATTATGGATTTTTATAATCATTTCCTTAGAAGTCACGATTTTGGGAGCTCCAGAGCGCGCTTCATCAACTCAGCATGTTCTACAACGTTTAAATTTATTTACCCATCTACTTATCGTGGCGGATGATGGAGCAGATTCACTTAATGTTTCCAGTAACTCATCTTTTATTTCGGTAGCTTTCATACCCTTAATTACGACGTATTTAATCATCGCATTTTCCATTTTAACAAGCTGTCAAAAATAAACTAATCAACCGATTTATCTAAATATCGGAATGTAAACATATAAATAGACAACCTAAATTACTGTGCATTTGTTTTACCAATTAGAGCGCCACTTATGTGTCATTCTCACTACTTGTCAAACTATCCTCGATTCCATAGGTCTCATTTATTTTGTAATTATATGCAGGAATTTTTATATGCAAGTATATAGACTAACTTATTTTTTACATAAATAAATTGTTGTATTATTTAATTGGAAAATAACTAAACTGTTAGATGTTGGTTCTTATCGAAGAACCCTACCCTGTTAGCAATAGTTACTCTGCAACATGGAATCTAACTCACTGAAGCATTCTTATAATAAGAATTGGTATTGCTGCGTAATGGAAATAAACAAATTATTAGTATTATAATTTTTTCAATAAATGTTAAACAAAATATTTTAAAAAGAAGAATAATTTGATTGTTCTCACATCCCACATACACTCCGGAATATTTCATTAGAAAATTGCATGAACACATAAATTCGTAATTCAATTTACAAAGGAGATGATTTCGTAAGCTCTATAGTCTACAGTCGATTGCGTACAGTCACTGCAAAACACAAGTACTCTGAATGCTGGCGCGGCCAATTGTATCTATTCCTGTTTTTTTTTAGTTTGAAATTACATCTGCGGACGATGCATTTTAAAGCACGGGGGGAATACTGTTGGGAAAATAGAAATTGAAGAGAAATTGGAAAAAACGCAAATCTGCACGGGGAAACTTCTTGGTTGGAAAGTTAATTTATTTTGAGGGACAAACATTATTTCTGATGCAATTACGAAGAAAAAGATAACTTCATTTTCTTTATCAATAAGGTTGATATATAACCCCTTTCCACAATTAACTATTTGTAAATTCTGCATACGCATTTCGACAACCAAGTTGTCATCATCAGCAGATAATTTCAAAGTGTGGCACCTGGTAAAACACGGCGAAGAAATTGTACAAAAATAACTGTATGGGCACCGTTGCAAACCAAGATCTTGGTTTGCAACGGTGCGGGAAATAGACCAATCTAAGAGGATATTGACATAGTATTGGGTTGGCAACTAAGTACTTTCCGTTTTTACTGATAACGAGCGTTGCTTTATTTTTTGTATAACGTATGTTAGTGCTGTACCGTTTGTCGCGTGATACTAGTCACATTGACGTAACTTCAGAAGCAAGTAGTACGTGATTTTTATTAAAGCTATTAGTTGTGGGTTAATTTTAAATGAAGTGCAGAAACGAACATTTTCGACATATTTTACTATTTTATTTCCGTAAAGGAAAGAAAGCTGCTGCAGCTCACAAAAAAATATGTGAAGTTTATGGTGCTAATTGCTTAACAGAGCGCACGTGTCAGAATTGGTATAAAAAATTCCGTTCTGGAGATTTTTCCCTCAAAGATGAGCAACATTCTGGTCGGCCTACTGAAGTTGATGACCAAATCAAAGTCACAATTGAGAGGTTGCGGAGAGGCTACATGTATCGCACACAACAATTGAAAAACATTTAAAATGTCTTGGGCTAGTTAAGAAGCTTGATATTTGGGTACCTTACGAATTGAAAGAAATTCATTTAACACAAAGAATCAACTTTTGCGATATGCTCCTTAGACTGGTGATGAAAAATGGGTCCTGTACAGTAACATAGTTCGAAAACGATCATGGAGCAAACACGATAAACCAGCTCAAACGACATCGAAAGCTGAATTGCATCCAAAAAAGATCATGCTGTCAGTTTGGTGGGATTACAAAGGTGTTGTGTTTTTTGAGCTGCTTCCAAGGAACTAAACGATCAATTCTGATGTTTACTGTCAACAATTAATAAAACTGGATGAAGCAATCACAGAAAAACGGCCAGAATTGTCAAATCGGAAAGGTGTAGTTTTCCACCAAGATAATGTAAGGCCTCACACATCTTTGGCAACTCGTGGGAAACTATTGGAGCTTGGCTGGGAAGTGATGCCACATCCCCCATACATCCCTGATCTAGCACCATCTGATTGAATGGTAAAACTTTCACAAATGATGATGACCTTCACTCGCACCTGGTTCACTTTTTTGCTGATAAGGACCAGAAATTTTATGAGCGCTGAATCATGCAGCTGAAAGAAAGATGGCAAAATGTCATTGAGCAAAATGGAAAATATATAATTGATTAAAAACTATTCTTTGTTTAAAAAAAAGTGTTTTATTTTATACTACAAAACCGAAAGTACTTAGTTGCCAACCCAATATATTGTATAATAACAACAGGTTTATAACTGGTTCATGGGGAAGTTCGATGGAGCCAACCCATACACGACATGTACTGTCAATATAAATAGCTTATTGCCTTTGCGCAGATTGCTGAATAGAGTTAAAAAAATTCCACAGTGTCCCCATAAGCAGTAAGGAAAACAATAAACCGCCCGATCTTACAATCTAGATTACTCTTCAACATTTACACATGTGTATATAAATAATATTCTAAATTTACATTTGCAATTTATTGTTTGATATTGCTAACGGTTAAGTGTTTTATTTAATTCAGAGATAAAAAAAATGATTTAAAACTAGCCATGTAACGTCAAAATATATTTTTATTATTATATAATAATAAATGAAGCGAGGTCTTCAAATATCGATTCATTTTTGCAATTAACGGAAATATAGTTTGTAAAGGTTTCAGGAGCGTAAAGAAAAAAAATCTACATGAAAGATGAATATTAATGAATACGGACAAGTATTATGCCAGCAGGTCTTCCTTTATAACATTACTAAACACAATTTCAAAGTTGAGAAGCAACGTACAAAGTTATAATTCTATTGAAGCTACTTTTCCGGTTCATCGATACATCCCATAACGTTATTGAATTAATTTCCACTACTTACCTGAGGCAAGTTCGGGCAAGTAATCTAGTTGAAAGTAGTTAATACTAAATTAGATACTCTACATGCTAACGTAGTTTTTATATTTGAGTTAAATTACATCGCCGGCATGAAAAATCTGTATGTTTTGTACTAATATTGGGTCTGGGAAAAAGTTCGTGGCGTTTTTCCCGATAGATGGCATTGGTTGCCGATAACCAAAGAACAACAAGTCACAGCGACACCACCGAGGGCTCGTTTTTTAGATGACCTTCCGAACGTTAGTTTGAGCGTAGAAACATTGTAATCGGTGCAGTGGTTGGAAAGTTATTCGCACTTGAAAATGGAGAAGAATAAAGAGAAATTTCGCTATATTCTGCAATATTATTATGATAAGGGGAAGAACGCTGCGCAGGCTTGTGATAAAATTTGTGCTGTGTACGGTGAAGGTACTTTATCGAAATCTGTTGCGCGGAAATGGTTCGCTCGCTTTCGTTCTGGAAATTTCAATGTGAAAGATGAGTCACGCTCCGGTCGTCCAATCACTGAAAAATCTGATGAAATTCTTGAAAAAGTCCAACAAGATAAGCATATCAGCAGTGTCGATATTGGCATGGAGCTAGGCATTGACCACAAAACTGTTTTGAACCATTTACACAAAGCTGGTTACAAAAAAAAGCTTGACGTATGGGTTCCTCATGAGTTGAGCGTGAAAAACATGATTGACCGAATTAACATCTGCGATGCGCTGCTGAAACGGAATGAAATCGAGCCGTTTCTGAAACGTTTAATAACCGGAGATGAAAAATGGATTACGTACGATAATCGGAAGCGTAAAAGATCGTGGATAAAGGATGGTGAGCCGTCACAAGCGTTCGCTAAGCCAACATTGACGCCAAAAAAAAAGTGATGCTGTGTGTATGGTGGGACTGGAGGGGAATCGTCCACTACGAGCTACTTCCAACTGGTCAGACGATTGATTCTCAACTCTACTGTGCACAACTAGAGAGATTACGCCAGGCGATTGATTAATAGGAAAGGTGTTGTCTTCCATCATGACAACGCCCGACCACACACTTCTTTGATGACCCGTCAAAAATTGAGAGAGTTTGGTTGGGAAGTTTTGATGCACCCACCTTACAGTCCGGATATAGCACCCTCTGACTATCATCTGTTTCGATCTCTGCAGAACTCTCTCAATGGAATTAAGTTGGTTTCAAAAGAAGCCTGTGAAAACTACTTGATTCAGTTTTTCGACCAGAAACCACAGAAGTTTTTCACCGATGGGATCATGGATCTACCAAAAAAATGGCGAAACATTGTCGATAATAATGGAGCATATTCGGTTTAAATGAATTCGTCCACGCGCCATGCGGGGACCAGTTGAATTTTACTGAAAAAACGCCACGAACTTTTTCCCAGACCCAATATAAAGAGATTCTTTAATGAATAATTTATTGTTTTATTAATAAAACGTAAAGATAAAATAAAATGTGATTAATTATAAAACAGCATGAAAAAGGTAATACCGAGGAAAAAAAATTATTAAATGGACCATTAAATATTAATATCAAGTGTTGCCTCCACGAGTTTGGATAATCAAATACTTCTAAACATGCCTTGAATTAGCTCTATGTCGTTTTGTGAAATATTTTTTCCACTAACACAAGGGCCGTTCTCAGTTGATCCAGTATTCTGAGAGCAGGAACACAGTTTTTAATTCTTCTATTGACCATATCTCATACGTGTTCTATTTGGTTTAAATCCAGGCTACGTGCTGGTCATGTTTTTTGTAGGATATTATCCTCAGTTAGATATGTCCGTACGATTTGAGCGACATAGGATCGCACGTTATCGTGTATGAGGAAAAAGTGGTGCGCAGGATTCTATATAATTAGTATTTCATTTATGTACAGTAGGTAACCACAAAAAGGTTTACGAAGTGCACGAAAATATATCTGTCGAATACGTGTTTGATAGTCCTTATAATTTATGTAAACAAAACTTTGGCATTCGGAATATAACTGGTTCATAATACAGTAGTATACGCGGGTAGATTGACAAGTAGTGAGTCGTAAGCAATCGCGGCACCCATCTTGCCGAAAGCTTGGAAAAGCCCAATTCTTTCGTTAAAATGTGGTGTACGCGTTCTGTTGAAATGTTTGCCATGTCTGCTATCTCTCTCACTTTGAGTCGTCGATCTGGCGTAATAATATTATGGATTTTTATAATCATTTCCTTAGAAGTCACGATTTTGGGTGCTTCAGAGCGCGCTTCATCAACACAGCTTGTTCTACCACGTTTAAATTCATTTACCCATCTACTTATTGTGGCGGATGATGGAGCAGATACACCTAATGTTTCCCGTAACTCATCTTTTATTTCGGTAGCTTTCATACCCTTAATTACGAAGTATTTAATCACTGCACGACACTCTGCTTTTTCCATTTTAACAAAACGACGTGTTACTTCTTTTTCAATCAGCTGTCAAAAATAAACTAATCAACCGATTTATCTAAATATCACGTAAACATATAAATAGGCAACCTAAATTACAATGCATTTGTTTTACCAATGTTTTACCACCTATGTGTCATTCTCACTACTTGTCAAACTATCCTCGTAAAAACACATTCTTTTCCGAAGGTGGAAAGAAAATTTGTATTCGTGTAGATATTGTAGTGCACGTAATATAGGAATAATTCTTTTCTTTGATTTTATTTATTCTTTAGCATTCATCACCAACGGGTTTGATTAATATGTATAATTATATTCCTTAATAATTAAATAGAATTTCGAATTAATTTATAAGATAACTATTCTGACAATACGATTTTATGAATAACGTATACATAAATATATGTGTCTGTGTAAATGTAATGATCTAATTATTTAGGTCTAATTGTATTAATAATATCATTAATGTTGCATTCGATCTGTTGATATGATGATTGACATAAAAAGTTTCGCACCAAATCCAATCTGCATATTACTTTAGGCTTTTAAATTAGTAGAATAATTGTGACTATAATTAATATAAATTTAATAAGTTCATCGTCATCTTCATCAAGCATCCTAAACTGTTGAAAGTTTTTTAAGTTGCAATATTAAATCTGGAAATTAAAATTATGTGATCAAAATTAAATATTCTATAGAAAACATTACGCAAAATGCGGTGTGAAAGTTCGTTCCTCACGTTTCACAATTCTTCGGTAAATATATACATTTTTTTAAAATACTGCCCAAACGGCAAGAGAAAGAATGCAACTGTTTGAAGCTTTTTTGTTATCAGATAAAAAACGTAACAAATTCGTGTGCTATTTGAATTGCATATTATGCACACCATTATTCGATTTTTAAATGCAACATAAAAAGCTCTTTTTCTAGTGTGATATCGCACGGTTCGATTTAAAATATAGAGGTGGCTCTATATTTTAAGTCGATCAATTGCGACCTAGATCATATGTGGGCAACCACCGGCCCGCTGTAAGAATTGATCCGGCCCGCGAGACATTGTCGTATTATTTCATGTCTGATATCTATCGCTAAAAATTATGAATACTACTTTAAAATGCACTACTTTTGAACGCGGCCCGCGAATGTATTTGCACATTAAAGTTTGGCTCACAACATGTCAAAGGTTGCCCATGTCTGACCTAGATTATAAACCATTTTGTAGTAATGATTGTACCTAATCAGTTATCGTTTATCTCTTGGAAACGATGTACAACTCGGTGCCTCCATACTTATACCCGCATATCTGTAATCGATCCTCCTTGGAAATTTACTCCAAGGCTAAAAGTGTACTTGACAAAATATAAGTTCGATTCAATGATAACTTCAAAGAAATCAACTGATAAAAACAAAATATAAATAGTCTAACTGTTTTGAAGAAACTGCACTGCCCAGTTCTCATGTTGGTGTTGTATAATAAATTTGACAATTTGCGTAGAAATATAAATTATATTTTTAATTATTTTATAAATTACCATAAAAAACATTTGAAGAAAAGAAAATCGTTTTTGGAATCGTATTCAAACTTTCATCCTATTAAAAAAATCTACGACAACAATTTTTTGTAACGTCAATGTAACTTTTTTTTATAAAATATCGTGTTATCTGAAAAAAAAAAGAATATTTTATCGAAAGAAAGAAAAGATTTGTAAAAACATAATACATCAAAAAGTTTTATACCAACTGATCATTTCCTTTTTTAACTTTCTGACTTTGAGAACCAATCAGATAGTGGATTCAAAACTCGATTTTATACATGTATATAAATACGAAAAAAAAGTAAATCTACTTATATATGACGTTGTCATAAAGATTAATCAAAGTGGGGAAGATGGGCGAAAGAAACTTCGCAAGAGAAGTTAAACCTGTAGATAGGCGCAGGCAAGGGAAGTGTGTTGATTCGACAGCCCACTTTACACACGCAAAACACACGCACACAAGCCGTCGACATATCAACAGGATTAGCGGATCATAAATCAATTGCTTTGCGAAGTTTAGATTTTGGAAGGTCGTTTAAGTGTAGATATCTAACAAAGTTTAATCATCCCCAAATTTCCGACGTGTTGTGTTCGATTGGGGGAAGGTTAATCTGTGGTATTGTCGCTACATACTAAGGAGATATTTGCGGTTACAGATTCAATTCGGGATTTGGCGAAATACAGGGAGAATTCTTTTTTCGTTTATTTTTATTTTTTTTTTCAAAGACGGAAAGTCATCAAGAGATTCAACTTTGAAACACAAAAAAAAAACGGAACGAGTTGTATGGGGAAATAAGTTTTTTTCAGATGTCAAAGAGAATTGAAGATTGACCTTTTTAGAAATAATTTCCATATAAAAATTTTTCTTTTGCATATTATAAAGTTACACAATTAATTTACTTTTAACCACTTGTCAATTACTGGACAAATTTCTACTGCAAAAAATTATTTCTAGGGAAAATTCGAACAGGTATGTACTTTAAATTACATTAAGGATTAAATTTGTAATTAATAAGTAAGTTTGAACAATCCTTTGAACAGCCGATGATAGGAACCGATATGGGTCGAACGCCTGCAGGCATTGTCGGTAGCTTGCATCATGTCAGTGACGCGCAGATGCTTCGCAAAGATGGCCTATTGGTGTAAATAAGTTTTATTTCGTTTTCTTACGTTAGAATTACATATACTATTCATTTTATTTTTAATTGCACCAAACCAGCCTTCTGGACGAGGTTGTACGCTACTGTCAACATTACTAGTAATAAAAAGTAGTTATGAAAAAACATTACCTCCCTCTTTCGTTCAAACATACGAATGTACAAACGAAACATTAAGGGCGTGTCATTTTGCTAAAATCGGTAACAAAGCTACTAGTGCGATATTTTAAAACCTTAGCGAATTGCTATTAGATGAACGTTAAAAGAATCATTCAAAACCATCATCAAGACAAAGATATGTGCGCACCGAAGAGAATATTTCTGCTGTAGCGTAAAGTATTGAAGAAGACGCCGAAATGTCAATTCGTCTCAACTTGTTGGCCTTTGTCCTTCGACTACGTGGAAAATTTTACGTAAGGATCTTGATTTACGTGCCTATAAAATACAGCTCGTGCAAGAATTGAAGCCAAACGACCATCGTTTGCGTCGCATTTTTGCTAATTGGGTTCATTTCAAACTGACCGAAGATGAGCATTTTTATCAAAGAATTGTGTTTAGTGATCAAGCTCATTTCTGGTTAAATGGCTACGTCAATAAGCAAAATTGCCGTATTTGGAGCGAAGACGATCCTCAAGTCTTAACGAATCACCAATATATCATTAAAATTAACTGTTTGGTGCGGTTTACACGCTGGTGGCATCATCGTCCGTATTTCTTTCGAAATGAGGAAGGAGCTGCCGTTACGGTGAATGGCAAGCGCTATCGAGCCATGCTAACTGATTTTTGTTTCCAAAAATTAATCAGCTAAACATCGATGACATTTGGTTCCAACAAGACGGCGAAATTTGCCATACAGCGTGCTTAACAATCGATTTATTGCAAAATCAATTTGGTGACAACTTTATTTCCAGAAGTGGTCCTGTTCACTTCGTGCGATTTAACGCGTCTGGATTACTTTTTATGGGGCTATGTTGAGTCATTGGTTTATGCCGACAAACCAGCAACTCTTGAAGCATTGGAAGCCAATATTCAAGCCAGCATTGACGCCATACGGCCAGATTTATTGGAAAAAGTAGTCAAAAATTGGACTGATCGTATGGACCATGTAACTCGTAGCCGCGGCGTACAAATGCCGGAAATCATATTTAAAAAATAAATGCCATGAAATTATCTACCAGATTATAATAAAAAAAATTTCATTCCAACAATTAGACAAAAAATATGTATATACAAAGCGTTTACAAGTCAAATAAGCCCTACTTATGTCTTCATTATTTTAGAAATTTTAGGATGTTCTACAACATATTTTTCACATAAATTTTCACTTTTAAGATTAACTCAAAAGTTGAGTTGGGCGTGTTACGTAAAATCTATTTTTCTTCTATGAATTGCATACGGATGTATGTATATCAGAAGCATTTGTTCAAATAAAAAGTAATACATATATAATACAATATATCACATTATTGTCTTATATCCCAATAATGATTTATTTCACATCAAATATACATTGTGGGACGGACTCGTTCGCGTTGATCGTATTTTGATATACTTTTTGTGCGTGTATATATGGTATGATCAGGTTTGGAAACCACTTTGTTTTTTTGCTACCTTCATATTCATGAAAAGCCGACGACTGTAGGAGCACGCAATTCATCAATATCGACCGGCGATAAATGAAAGTTCGCCAAAGTCGAATCAAATGTATGAAATATAAATGATTTAATTTTGGCGTTGTGGTTTCCGTTTTGTGAGACAACAAATAAAATTTTGATAGGATTTATTTGGTAATCCGAGGCGAGATTGTAATACGAAAATGGAAATTTATATAGACAGGCAATTTTGATTGGCGACAACAAAAACGATTAATTTTGAGATCTATTGAATGGACAATAAAAGATGTAAAACTTGTATATTGCTTCTCAATAATTGATCGTGTCGTGTTTATTAGTTTGGATTTAATGCAATTATCTTGCGACCTTTTTTTGATACACGTTTGTATTTATAAGTTAATTATTGTTTTTATTTATTATTATTTCTTTAAAGTTACAAATGATTTGATTGTGTTTTGCATCTACACTACCGCTCATGGAAGTTCGAACACCAACAAAAAATTTGCCAAGCAATAGAAAACTAAATACTAATAGTTGATTGTTGAAGTCGTTGTTCTGTGAAATTCCACTGAGAAATACATAAAACACTAAAGAGTAAATCAAGCACTTGTCTAAATTTCACATTATATTATATATTAACTGCGACTAGTTCCGACGAAACTAATCGCAGAAATATATTAATTCTTTATAGTTACAAATAATTTTATTGATGTATTTTACATCTACACTACCGCTCATGGAAGTTTGAACACCAACAAAAAATTTGCCAAGCAATAGAAAACTAAATACTAATTGTTGATCGTTGAGGTCGCTACTTTGTAAAATTCCATTACACTAAAGAATAAATAAAGTACTATGTCTATATTTTACACTATATTATATCTTAACTGCGACTAGTTTCGGCGAAACTATAGTGTGAAGTTTTATACAAGTGCTTGATTTATTCCTTAGTGTTTTATTTATGCCTTAGTGCAGATATTAATAAATAGGTGTATCAAGTCGGGAGGCGTCCATATATACGTATTTGAAGTTTGATTTAAATCTCGTATTTTACAGTACTGTTAAGCTGTTTATATAGATTAAATGACATTGAATTGCTGATATTGTTAGTGTAAATTCTCGTTACTTAACTAGCGAAACGGTATCAATTCGTACGTTCAATTGACAGTAGTGATATTTTAGACCCCAGTAGATTTTAATACTTAAAAAATTATGAACCACTTTTTCTTCTGCTAAGCACTATCAACCACAATGAACTTGGCTATACATCTGCAGCGTCTGGTATGTTTCCAATAGCATTTCACTTAGCTTTATTTTTCGATTTCTGCTATCAGTTATTAGCTTTAGTATCATTAGTTCAGGTATGGGCAACTTTTGACATGTTGTGGGCCAAACTTTAATGTGCAAATACGTTCGCGGGCCGCGTTTAAAAGTAGCGCTTTAAAGTAGTGTTCATAATTTTTAGCGATAGATATCAGACATGAAATAATACGACAATGTCTCGCGGGCCGGATCAAATCTACCAGCAGGCCGGTGATTGCCCACATATGATTTAGTTAGTTACTTTACTGTTTGCTAGCTTTTCCAACATATTTACTTCAGGAATATTTAATTTGGCGCTGTCGTACGCGTTGATTTTCGACAACTCAAATCTATTTATAGCGATGATTTTCGCACTTCTCTATAGTTTTTGAGATTTTGCGTGCAGGATGCCATTGTTGCATATATTTTCAGTCACTTGTAAGTTCTAACGAAATTATTTTCTATTTTTAAATTTTTGTCCATTTCAAATAACATATATTCACTTATTGAATAATTATTATTAGGTTCTGATAACTACATATACATATAACAATAATAATGATAATAAGTAATCTTAGTTAGCATTGTGAAGACCTATATAACTGGACTGGTGTTTTACGGACAGGGCATACTAAGAGGGGAAAATAGCTAACGCTAAACTAGGATTTGTTTACTCCCGGGTGTTTATTTTCCAACATTCCGATTGGAGTTGAAGTCGAAAAAATGTGGTTGAGACAGTTGGTCCGAGATCTGAAACTGCAGACTTTTGGCTTGACGAACTGGAGATATAGCGTGCTTATTTTCTTTTGATGGAGAGTACCAATAAGAATATTTTGAAAAAATGCATATACCATCATATTTCGATACAGTCTTTTTCACAATTGACTATAATTGTTGCACGTGAAAGCTGTTACAGAAAAAATTACCAGGGAAAAAGACTTTTCGACTCTTGACTCCTCCCCTACGCACCTAATTTGGGAACACAGTCAGAAATACATGTCTACAATCGGACCCAATTATTTAGCGAACAGATTGTAGCTTTGTAACTATATTTCCGAGACGACTCTTGAAAATTTATTTGCAATTTTATACGCAGTAATAATACCCCAAGAACGTTAAATGTATATAAGTAGATGTGTTTTCCCAATTTGCTTTGCTTGTTTCCTGAAAGCAATAATCAGTTGAGTATGCATACATTAGAATATGTGAGGGGTATTTATACTAAATATTCCCCCATTTAAAAAAAATATAAAAATTAAAAATTGTATTAATGATATATAGCCCATTTTCACTCATTTGGATGAGTTTTGGTGTATGAGTCAAATTCTAACATTTGTAAAAGAGAAAGAAAGTGAGATCCAGGTTTTACAGAAGAAAAAAATCATTTTTCACCAAGACAACGTACCCCTCACACAGCAAAAGAAACTATGGCAAAAATCAGTGAATTAAAGAACAAATTTTTGCGACATTCACCCTATTCGCCAGATTTAACTCCCTCTTCCAGATTCTCATTTCAGGGATGGAATCCAGAAATTAGATCACTGGAATAAGTGTATTGAAGTTCAAGGAGGTTATATTAAATAATAAAATGTATTTAAAACCATAAAATCGTGTTTTTCTTATCTAACGAAAGACTTATTGAATAGCCTGGTATTTACCCAACAAAATTACAAAATTTAGTTATAAGTTTCCGTATATTATACAAAGAAAAGAGCACGCAAAATTCCTATTAGGGTTACATTTGTTTCCTTTCTCATACTTTACGCATTATAAAAACAACTGAGTAATTCTTTTTGTAACAATTGTCTATTGTCAACTTAGATGTGAAACGGAGGAGCTTCTTTGATAAAATCCACGAAGCGATATCGTTGTCATAAACTAAACAGTGTGTTTGCGTGCAAATGTATTTGTGTAAATGGAGAATCGTCTTTGTCATTAACGCAACGAGGTTTCGCTAAAAGACGTACACATTTCGTATGACAATTACAAATTACTTAGCGTGCACAGAGATCAAAGTCGAATCCTCCGGGGGCTAATTAGATTATTTGTACATTATCAACAGTATGTTAGACTTAGGGTAGCTATTATATACTTCAAAATATGTTAGTGTAAACATTGTTATGTGAGGACATTGTCGCAAGATGGAATGATGATAATAGTTTTAGGCAAGAATTCCGAAAATTCTGTATGTCGAAAACTTGTTTCGCATATAAAACCGCAACGATAAAGCTTTGATTGTAATCGAAAAGAATTTAATATTTCGAATATTTCACCTTTCTTAAATGAAGACAGAAGGTAGGAGGAAGCTTCTAAGTTATTGTCTTCAAGAAAACGGAAATAAAAGAGTTATACATTATCTTCAATCCACTCGCCGCAAATTCGATAACACTCCGGGAAACTGTGGAAATGAATAATGGACTTGAGAGGGAGAGACAGAGAGAGGAAGTGCAGACCCAGAGATGCATACCACTCTTTCTTGCAAGCTATAAATAAAATTTTCCAATCGGACGGATATTTATAATGGATGTGCAGTTTTCACCGCGAAAAGTTCGTTGAACTGAAACATGGAAATGCACTCTGAAAAGAATATCGGCTGTCTACTCAGTGCGCTTTATTGGATACATTTTTTTCGGCTCTCCTTAGACAAAGGGCTTAAGGTAAAAATACACTTTTATGAACAAATTGAGGAGGAAATAAATTAATCGGACATACTGAAATGCAATGTGTAAGGCTAGAAATGCTTGCATGTGTGCTACCTTAAACGTTTCCACGGTTAAAAGAATGAGATAAAAGCGCTATTGAAAAGTTGTGTCAAATATTAAGTTAGTTGTTACTAAGTATTCTTATAAAGAAAGTGCTTATGGAGTTATTAGCAGGGACTGTTTGAATTATAAAATTTTAATTCAATCTAATACCTTTCAACTTCCAATTTACTTTTCTTTTTTGAAACCCATTTGTGTTTTCTTGCGTTGGGTGATCATTCTACTTTTCCTCGTCTTTGGTATGTAATTTTCTTATAATTTCTAGATTTAGTAGTTGTTACTAAGTTTTCTTATAAAGAACCACGTAGTGGTGTTTTTGGAACAATTGGTATCGTGTTTTATGACGAAACAGACTTTGTTGCTTGAATTTTTAAATTTTAATTCACTCTAATATGTTCAGTTTCCTTTTTATTCTTCATTCTCTAAATCCATTTGTAGTTTTTCAATCTGAAATTATATATTGATATATTATCTGGTGGTGATGTAATGGTATGGTCTGGTATAGGTACTGGACGACGCATACTTTTATTTAATAGAAAATAGTGCTTTCCATACTTAGAGACATCTGGATGAGATTCTATGACCCATTGTTCCTCTGTATGCAGCAGCATTAGGAGAAGAATTCATTTTTATGGACGATGATGCTCATTCTACATCGAGCCAACACTAGGCTGATGAGCTTGATGTAAAGAGAATGAAGTAGTCAGAAGAAAAAAAATCAAAAAAATTATAAATCCAAAAAGAATCAACGTAAAAGAAGAATATAGATTGTTATGGAATAATTAATTAAAAAAACAAAAAGATGAAAATATAAAAAAAACCAAAAAGGCAAATGATTTGGATAAATATAAATAATAATCCATGCCTTCACATCCTCCAACAGCTTAACGCCAATTACAGGGGGCTTTGGCAGACTATGTGTTATTATTACGCCCGCGCAAGCAGTGCGACCAGGTCATCAGACTCGATCCCGAGACCCGCGGGGTGATAAGCCAGTGACTCATTACTGTCCTATTAGCTCAGCGGTAAGTAAAGAAGAGCAAGAAATAATGAAAAGAATAACAAACTGGAAACCAATATAAGAAGAACAAAGGGGAAAGTTAAAGATAAGGTGAAGAGACCAAACGCGGAAAAGGGGTACAGTAAATAAGAGTAAGGAATGTGCACAATGTTATTAGGAAGAGAAAAAAATGGCAAAAAGTTGTAAAAAAGCGAAGATTAATTGTAGAGAGAAGAAAATTTCCTCTTCAACTTCGTGCGAAATTGAAATTTTAAAGAATTGAAACACGCGGCCAAACTTACATCCACTGGAATAAAAAATATTGAGTAACTGGTGACTAAGGAGATGCAAGCGGAGTAAGCAAAAAGATGATGCTATGTTGTTTTATTATTTCTTATTGTTTAAATAGCGGAGCTAAAAGCATTTGACGACGTTTTAATAGTTTTTGCAAGGTTAGTAATGATGTTGATAATCTCAGGTATCTCTTTTGGAGCCTCGTCTGATGTTTCTTATTAGAGTTCTCCCATTCTCTTCTATTTCTTCTTAGCATTCTTGGTATCGTTCCATATTACGTTACCTGAAACTTCCTTTCTATGGTTCTTCTCGACGTGTATACTAATCCCCTTTTTCTTTGTAATTCAGGGTTTGTCTGACAATAATTGTTCTGGGTTTCCTTAGTATACATCCTAACCGTTTCTACTTATGCTTCCTGCTAGTTATCTCTATTTTTTGATTTTCTTTGATTGCAATACTAATTTTGCTAGGTCAAAATGTTTTGCATACAATTCTTAAGAAATGAAATTATGAAAGGCCGGATACAGATATTCATTTATTATTTACTGTGTCTAAGATAAGTTACAGCATGTTATTTATTAAGATGTTACTTTCAACAAACGTAAATCGTGCTGAAGTCTATACAAGTTTAGGATCGTAATAGTTAAATATTCGCTTCTTATTTCTAACAAAAAAGTGTCGAAACCATTTCGTCCCACCGAATAAATAACTGGTTTGTACCTGGCTTTCATGCAATTAAACCAACGATATATCTTACTTGATGTTAACTATACCCTTGAAAAATGCCGGGATTAAGGTCAATACCACACCTCCGCGCCGTAATTAGATTTTCCTTGGTTGCATTTCGTGACAGAATGCACGGATTTACATTTATTCGCAGTGGCAGACGGATATGGTCGTAATTCAACTATCACGATAGGGTGGCAGGTACGGTATAATATTATTGATGTAAAATGCCGATGAAAATGGGGAGGCGAATGATGGGTATAGGAGCAGTTACGAAATTTTGCAGGTAAATTGATTGACTAATGTGTGCTTATGTCATGGTGCAATCATAGCGAGACGGAAACAGGCGGTAAAGCAGTATTAAATAAATAAAAGTATCTCAACCTAGCTTCTATTATGAATCTAATATGTTGATGCTATCTATCATTTCATTTTGATTTATTAAGTGACGAAGAAAATATATTGCGTTAGATCGTTATTAATTATTTTAGTTTATATTTACAGATACGTTGAATACATGAAAAATAATGTATTTTTATCATAATATTAAATAAAAATGAATATTAACCAAATGCAAGTCAACGATTTAGAATCTAAAAATAGATTGTATGTAATTTTTTCTAATAATTTAAATGTAATACTGATTGAATTAACGTTATCACTAATATCCAACGTATGGGTAATGATAATTTTATGAACAAATAAGAAGATAAAATATACAAATATGAAAAAAAATCAATGATTGCAGCATAATATATAAATAAGTAATTCAAAACTCTCACGGCAGGAAACTTTAAGAATTTATAAACACATTTCGTCTAGTAGGTATTATCTTTAATGGTAAGTAAATATAATATTAAACTTCGATCAATAGTAAACTCTTCGTAACAGAGAGTGATTTATTACTAACTTTCATTATAGTGTCTTATCAGATATATTGGGTTGGCAACTAAGTACTTTCGGTTTTTACTGATAGAGAGCGTTGCTTTATTTTTTGTATAACGTATGTTAGTGCTGTACTTTACCGTTTGTCGCGTGATACTAGTCACATTGACGTAACTTCAGAAGCAAGTAGTGCGTGATTTTTATTAAAGCTATTAGTTGTGGGTTAATTTTTAATGGAGTGCAGAAACGAACATTTTCGACATATTTTACTATTTTATTTCCGTAAAGGAAAGAAAGCTGCTGCGACTCACAAAAAGATATGTGAAGTTTACGGAGCTAATTGCTTAACGTGTCAGAATTGGTATAAAAATTCCGTTCTGGAGATTTTTCCATCAAAGATGAGCAACGTTCTGGTCGGCCTACTGAAGTTGATGATTACCAAATCAAAGTCATAATTGAAGAGGATCGTCATATAACTGTTCGAGAGGTTGCGGAGAGGCTACATGTATCGCACACAACAATTGAAAAACATTTAAAATGTCTTGGGCTAGTTAAGAAGCTTGATATTTGGGTATCTCACGAATTGAAAGAAATTCATTTAACACAAAGAATCAACTTTTGCGATATGCACCTTAGACGAAATGAAACCGACCCTTTTTTAAAAAGAATCATCACTGGTGATGAAAAATGGGTCCTGTGCAGTAACATACTTCGAAAACGATCATGGAGCAAACACGATAAACTAGCATGAATTGCATAGATTACAAAGATGTTGTGTTTTTTGAGCTGCTTCCAAGGAACTAAACGATCAATTCTGATTTTACTGTCAACAATTAATAAAACTGGATGAAGCAATCAAAAAAAGGTGTAGTTTTCCACCAAGATAATGCAAGGCCTCACACATCTTTGGCAACTCGTGGGAAACTATTGGAGCTAAATGATGCCACATCCCCCATACAGCCCTGATCTAGCACCATCTGATTACCATTTATTTCGAAGTTTGCAGAATTCTTTGAATGGTAAAACTTTCACAAATGACGATGACCTTCACTCGCACCTGGTTCAGTTTTTTGCTGATAAGGACCAGAAATTTTATGAGCATTGAGCAAAATGGAAAATATATAATTGATTAAAAACTATTCTTTGTTTAAAAAAAAGTGTTTTATTTTATACTACAAAACCGAAAGTACTTAGTTGCCAACCCAATAGTAAAGCATTTCATATGTTAAAATGGCTTAGGGTTAATAAAAGTATAATATTCTTTTTTTGAATATATGGGCAAAAATTTCACATTAGATTTTATAAACGCATTGCGACAACCGTGTTGTAATCTTTAATAAGAATGTGCCATGTGACAAGAAAAGAAACATCCAGTAAAAGCATATATTTTTAAATCAAATTTTGTACAAATGTTTATTATGTTGACAAAAATAAATGATCAAATTTTCATTGTAAAATTCATACTCTTTAAGTTTTTCGTCCGAGCATGTTCCTAATACGACATTCTATGGACTCCTGTGGAAACTCATTCCAGGTAACTTGTAGGACATCAAGTAGCTATTGTAAGAGTTTTGGTGGGTTAAGAAGCATATATTTTGTGGGAGTGGAAGTGTAACAGTTGCAACATGAAGATGGACTGTCTTGCCGGAACGTGACATTATTGCCGTTAGATATATGGTAAAACAACTAGTTTTAGAACTTTGCAAGTATTTGAGCATTTAAAAAGCCTTAAAGGAATTATAAAAGAGTTCTACTTTTTACGCTAACTCTATAGCAAATGATTAATCATCTAAGTGTACTTCCACATTCTACAAAAAATTCGAAAAACTGCCTTTCCTTTTTTGACGTCGGACTCATCTGCGAGCATCATGAGTTCTACAAACAAAAATGAGATTTGTCCGAAACAATGATATTATTCCACGATTTATCCTAGACTGCCCGTACATTACACCATTCTAATTTGAAGATGCGATACACTAGTGAAAGGCAGCGTTAGTGTTGGACGACAGAAAATCAACCCAAATAAATAAATATGGTGATGCATGGGACACATTGTTATTATATAGCCTACCCCCGACAAAAAAAAACATTTTCCGTAGACTTTTAGGTACTACGTCGATCTCTAAGGACGAGCGATCTATATATTCTATCTTCCCATTTGGTGATTCTTCTAAATCGTCCAGAATCTTGTTCGCTTTCTTTAGGTTAGTCTCTCCAACAACGAATAATTGCAGAAATATTTTTTGCACCCCAGGTGCGATACGCCCCCTTTCAAAATAGCTTACTTAGCAATAAAATGGTTATTCTGAAATTTTTGTCATTTTAATACACTAATTTATAGTAGTCGAATAAAGGAGTTAAACTGATATGAAATAAAAAAGAAAAACAAATTTTTTTCGTTAGGGTTCACCAAGAAAACATTACAAAGATTTATTGTTTTCTTGTAAACTTCTTTCATCATTTATTATTCTTAACGCAGTAGACATTTATACAAAACTAGCTAAACCCGGCTACGCTTCGATGTGGCTCAGTCTGATGTGCAATGAATGAGAAGTAAATAGAAGTATTCTAGCGAACATAGATTCGCCGAGAAAACACATCATTCAATTCAATACCCTGCCTTGCGTTGCTGTGGCTATGTGGAATGAAAGGATAGGAAGAAAAAAGATGTTTTTCACAGAAAATCATTTTTTATTGTAAAGCTAGTGGATTGACTATATTTTTTTGTTTATTAGTTTACTGCATAAACATAAAGACCAGACGGTTTACCGACTCTGGAGTATGCGATGTATAATTGCTCCTGAGAGAAGTAATCGTTTTCGAAATGCAAACCGTACACTTGCAAAGATTGTTCTTGCGCTTTATTAATAGTTACAACGAACGCAGGACGTTTTGGAAATTGAAGTCGTTTGAACTCGAACGCCATGTCGATCGGAATGAGGGGTATTCGTGGAAGTAGTACGTCTTCACCTTTATGAGGTCCAATCAGAATTGTTGGTGCAATTAGATTGTTCATTAGTTTTTTAACTACTACGTGTGCCATTATATAACTTTGACTGATGTTTCGGAGCAATATAATTACCGTTCCAATTTTCAAATTCAGAATGTGTGCAATCCGAGAACATTGGAAGAATTAAGAAATTCCTTTGGAAGATGCACTACTTCACTTTGGTTCATCACGGAGTCAATGGATTTGTGTATCACTGGTTTACTTGAGATTCTGGCTAGAATGATGTTAATATCGTATATATCGACATTTTTAGCCTTTTTTTCTGTCTTTCTTAAAGTTGCTTCTATTAATCTTCTCAATTTCTTCAGAACTTCTTAGCTAGACAACACTTTTTAATAATCTCAGAAAAAGCTGTCGATATAACATTCCTTACTATTATGTCAAAGCTATTGCTTGTTGCTTTTGTGATGATGCAAGCGCATTCTTTAACTTCCGTACTGTGGTGTCAGCTTCAGCAGTAGTGATCGTGAAAAAGCAAAAATTTAATCGTCAGTAGCAGCGGTTCTGGTATCGATGGTTACAAGCTTGTATGGAGGAATTAAGTCAACAATTATCAGCTCGTTTGCCTGCATAATTTCCACTTACTGATTGACTTGGCATCTTTTATACTCGACTGTCTTTTTTGCTTCATTCTGTGCAATTTGGTGTGATTCTTAATATTTTTTCTTTTTTAATATATTTGTCGTTTTATTCTAAGTATAAACTTTTGCTTTTAGATGTGTTTTTTAACCAGTAGGGGATAATACAAATTATGTGTTTTATATTATCCCTTACTGATCGAAAAATTGAAATATAAATCAATAAAATTTATGTTCATTACATTTATTGTACTAAGCGTGTTTTTTTAAGTAATTGTCGTTTTGTTGTATACACTAAAAGGTGGTACGCGCACCGCAACGAGTGTTAGCGTCGTGTTCTAACATTCCTTGGGAACAACTGTGTTGAGTTGCAGCTGCGTAGGTAACCTGTTCGGTCTGTTCTGTGTCTTTAAAATGTTCGAGATTATCGAATCGCCCGCCCCGAGCGAGATATGACCAAACCCTGCGAAAGCTACGCAGAGCGATTCAAAACGAAAGAAGCAGCATGCTGATAGAGGGAATTTTGCTAGTCTATGAAAATGCAGAGTCCCACACCGCTACTCAGATCCGAGCTTCATTGGATTGTTTTGGTTGGGAAGTTTTGGACCACTCCCCCTACAGCCCCGACCATGCGCCGTGCAATTTCCATCTTTTCCACTATCTAAAACATCATCTCAACCACTACAACGATGACAAAGACGTGAAAACGGCCGTGACTTCTTGGTTATCGGAGTAAGCGATTTCTATGAAGAGGGTATTTAAAATCTAGTTGTAAGGGTTGATAAGTGTTTAAATAAACTTGGCAGCTATGTTGAAAAATAGAGAAATGTATGTACAATTTGAAAATAAATTTGGTTTTTGAAAATTTTCTTTCGTTTGGTTTTTATTTTCAAACAGCCCTTACTTAAAAAACACGCCTCGTAGATAGACTGTACTTAGTTGTGGGAAATTTGTTTTTGTTATATCTATCGTCTGTAAAAAAACGTACACACGTTGCTGCTTAATAAACTCTTAAGACCACTATCCATCTTGCACCAGATATTTCTGTTTCTTGTTTATATTGTTTATATTACGAGTACGTCGAATATACATATATGTATATGTAGAATAATGTTATCCAACGATAAAAATTTTAGGCGACTCATTTAAATGCGTAGGCCGTTATGCATAATTTTGTAATTGAACTATTGATTTTCTATTCTATAAATAGTATCAAACAAGACTCTAAAATTATATTAAGTTACTTATATTTTAATCAAATACCTTATAGGAATATACAAATAAATCACAATGCGACTTCTGTAAGATAATCGAACGTAGTAATCTAAGTTTTCTTCACATTAAATTCATAAAGAACATTCGAACTTGAACTATGCGGTCTGACAAACGGTAAATGCACGCTCCTAACACGATTTACGGTCAGTAATTTTATAATAGATACTGATCAAAGAACGTTCATCCAATTCAGACGAATTCGAACCAAAAACGAAATGTCAATAGGGTAAAGATTATCCCGGTTCACGGAAGGACTAGCGTTAATAAAAGGATATTCCTATCCGTATGAATGGAATTAAAATTAGAATTTTAAATGTGGAAGTCGTCGATTCTAATAAAGCTGTTAAACCTTTATCACTGTCTAATCTTTAATTATTTTTTGCGTTAGGTAACGTCAGCTGCATTTCAAAAGAATACCTTAACATATGGCGTATCATAACGTGTTGTAAAATCGATACATTTCTTGGTTACAAAGTAAAAGGTGACGTAATTGTATGTTAAAAAGTGAAACTGGGTATTATTTTAATTATTAACGTCACGCATAGGATTTGAATATAGAATTAGTTAATATTAAAATTTGAACATTATGATTAATATATGATTACAGAATGTTATTGTACCTTATATTCAAATATTATTTTTCTTGTAATTCTTATTTTCAATGCTTTTTCGTTATGTTCATTTTGAATTTTTGTCAAATAAAATTTAATAGTTTACATTTTAGATCCAATTATTTTTGAAAGGATGTTTGTACGTTACGCGTAGAAGTTGCGCATTTGCAGTTTCAGTTTTAAAATTGGAATTCAGAATTGATAACATAAAAGTTATTACCAAATATACATATATATATATATAGATACTTAAATATAAAGACTTTGTAGCTACAAGATCAACTGATGTCAACTTTGAAAGTGGAGATGTTCATCTCAAAACTCATATAGACTTCATCAAAACTGAAGAAGTTTTGGAATCTATCAAGAAACGTGCATGATCAACGACTTCTGGACGTAATGGTTTGCCTCGTTTTTTGTTAAGAACTATGGTCGAAGTACCTTGACTATTATTTTCAATTTATATGTGTATATTCAAAGTTCACCTTTTCCAAATAGTTGGAAAATTGGTTATGTTCAAGAAAAAGGACCGCTCAGATATCAATAATTATACATATACCTATTAGTATTTTGTTAACTTTGGCAAAATACATATACGTTTTGTTCTCTATAAGTGTTAGCTGTGTTAAGTCTTTTTGATTAATTAATCAGTATGGATTTATTCTCGGTATGTATACTGTTGGCAACATGGTTGAGATTACGCAATTCATCAATGGATAACTTGGTAAAGGTCAACTAGGATTTCAGCAAAGCTTTCTATACTATAAGCCATGGCATTTTGCATTTACCAATTTGATATCTCTTGGCTTTATTCCTAATATTACTACGTGTTTTCTTCCTAGCAAAATCGTTCTGGCCACGTTTACTGTAAAAGTTTCTCAACCAATACCTTTGAACTCCTTAGGAGTTCCCTAAGGTTCCCATTTGGAACCCTTTTTGTTCACTATTTATGCGAATGATGTCTTGGAACGTTTGAACTGCAGAGTACTAATTTATGTCGACGATTTAAAAGTTTTCACAGTATTAATTCACATGAAAATTTATAATTGCTGTGGGGGAAGGGTTAAACTTCATCGGTGTTTTTGGAAAACACATCAATGTACGTCCATCAAATATCAAACAACGAATTTTTATATAAATTTACAAATGTTGTGTCCAATTAACATCATTAGTATGATACCTAAATTAAGTGCTTGAAAGAATGGATTGCTAAGTCCTATTTCTTTTACTGGTCACTGTTACTGCCACTGCCTGGTCTTCGTCTACTTTATTAGTAGATTTTGGAGTCAATCGTTTGACGATATAACAATATAGAGGTTTTCAATAGTGTGATAAAATAAAAAAGAAGACAGTGATATTCTAGGTGAAGCAGGTTGACCATGTATGCCTTTCAAGCGACTAGGACCAGAAAGATCTGTAAACGCAACGTGGGACCAATCTCTACTGGAATTTTCTTACGATCAGATCATGTGCGATTATCGATATTTAACGAAGAGCAACGGTTTAATAATTGTGTTTTGATAAGTGATACCATGTTACCGTAATCTGTCTCCTAATTGTTATCGAACTAATATTTATATTTTTCTTGGTTAGCTTGAATTGTCCTTAACGAAGAGCTTAATTGCGGTATTTCTTAAATAAATTAAGAATAGCTTTATCTTATCGTGTTTTGGTAGTGCGATTTTCCCCGTGTCTTAGAAAATCATGTGCAATTTGGGTTTGTTGATATCTCCTTATCCATAGCTTGTCGATGTTTATAGAACAGCAACGATTTGATAATTGTGCTTCAATAAGCGATATCGTGTTCGCGTAATTTGTCTCTAAGTGTAATCAAACTAATATTTATGTTCTTCTTGGTTAGCTCGGATTGTCCTTAAGAAAGAGCAACGGTTTGTGACTTTATATAATTGTGTTTCTTCTTAAATAAACTAAGAACAGCTTTATCATGTCGCGACATTTTCCGCGTCCTAGGAGATCATGCACACTTTCGGTTTGTTGATAACGCCTTATTCATCGTTTGTCGAAGTCTTCTGATTTGTGTAATTACATAGATTTGGGGTAATTATTATTTTAGGGCCTTTGCGGTGCTTACACAAAAACACTACTTTAAAACGTTTTGCATGCGCTGCACGCGCTCCAACAAGAACTGTTATCTGCGTCATGTACAACGGATAACTGAACTAAAAAGACCTAAGCATATTAGAGGTCTACTTCCAGGCCCACTACAGCTATTAATTTTCCCTACATGGAATATTCTAATTTGAAAGTTACAGTATTGTCACTTTATTTAAAATTACAAAAGATAAAATGAGGATTGTATTGTAGATTAGATTTAACGTTAGGGGAATATTTCTATCAATATTGTTAATAGCCAATAACATGGGGTTTTATATAGGGTTTTAACTTACACGAGAACATTACCGACCCGGATAATAATTTGAAATATAAATTCAAGTTTCTTTTCTAAATTTTTAAGTAACGCATAAGCATATTTAATGGTTTAGCAAATATTGTCGTAAGAAATTAGTTGTAAAGTTAATGTAATAGAAAATTTAGAAAAAAACTAAATTCTCGGAAATCTAATGAAGTATTATTGTTGGAAATATATTCCTATTTATTATTACTCCCTTAAAATGCCTCCTGACGATGGCATTTATATTAAAATTATAATTCTAGTACGCTTTATGCGATTATCTATTTAACGCCGAAAATGTAGAGAACCCCTGTTTTATAGCAAATTCCCAGTAATATTTTATCAAATCGGGGAAGACCTGAAACTAAATATTCCAGCCCTAGACTTACAGGTACATATATGCATACGTACATTAATCTTTGATAGCTTTATACGTATTTGTATACGAGCCATAGTTCAAATTACAAGTTCATATCCGTTATGAATACCCGTCTCGACGGTTATTGTGTACTCAACGCCGGTTGGAATATTAAAGCAAATCCTCTTACGATATCTCGGTTTCGATGGAGAAATTCTGAATACGACACGACCTGCCGAGGTCAATTCAAACAGAACGTGTAAACCCTTCCAATGTTTGTTTTTCATTGTGCGAAATAATTTGGTGCGAGCATGAAAAATTAGGGCGGAACGCGTATGATTAAATGACAAGAATGGGGTCCGGACCCTTCAGGAATTTGAAAAAGTTTGCACAAAATATGTGCAGAGGTACGTAAAACACAAGCTACTCGTTTTGTTCCCTTTCTTTCTAGGGGGAAAATGTATTTTGTTTCGTTGGAAATTCTAATGAAAAAAATCTGAATACTTCGAAAGGTAACTAGATACTAGGGATTTAATGAAGCGAGGCGAACAATTTGAATTTTATTTAATTAAATCGTTATTGTACGGTATCATAAAGAACAAATAATAGAATCTTATATAATACACATGAAAAAATTTAAATATTGGGACGGAGTTTTACATTTTAATGACTTCTTTCCAGTATCCGCAGCTTTTTTATTTTCAGTTTATTGAAACGATAACAGTTTTCTTTCTGGAGAAATGTAATAATCTTTATGCCATGATAAACTTAACTAATTAAAAAAATAGTGTTATCCGACATACTCCAGAAACAAGTAATAAAATTCAGAGTATTTATGAAGAATTATGAAGAATCTCTTAGAGAAACTTAGAGATATTTATTTTCAATAACTTGTTAATATGATATGTTTACTTCTTATTGAAGTTAACAACATAGATGCCGAAATGATAATATAGAATATTAGAGTATATTGTAGCTTGTGTATTTTAAATTATTTATATATTTTTGGACGCGGTGTAGGATTTCAATTTTTGATCGTTGTGAAAAGTGCTAAATTTTCTTTCTAAGAATTGCTAAGAATTATTGTCTGTTTATGATGGGTTTAACGTACATATGTATGAATAGACATAGGTGCTTATCTCGTAACGTATTTGTTGTCTTGTAAAAGGAAATTTCTGTTGGACAAACAAATATATTTTTATTATTAACAATGTTGGGGAGTACACATGATACAATTGGTCATTTCTTTTTGTTCGGTAATGAAAACAAATAGAGAACGTGACCAATGAATGGACGAAACATCAAAAATATAGCGTGCAATTCTAATAAACAAGTATAGACTTATTTTTTTCTATGATAATGCGAATAAATTTAATCACTAAGTTTGATATATAACCCCTTTCCACATTAACTTTTATAATTCTGTATACACATTGCGACAACTAAGTTGTCGTCATCAGCAGATAATTGCAAAGTGTCGCACCTGGTAAACCACGGCGAATAACACCTGTACGAAAACAAACTCCGTACGCGATCTATACCGTTGAGAACCAAGATGTACACTGTGCACATCTTCCGTAACAAATCTTTGTACATAGTGTACATCTTGGTTCTCAACGGTATAGATCGCGTACGGAGTTTGGTTTTCGTACAGGTGTTATTCGCCGTGGTTTACCAGGTGCGACACTTTGCAATTATCTGCTGATGATGACAACTTAGTTGTCGAAATGCGTATACAGAATTACAAAAGTTAATGTGGAAAGGGGTTATATACCAACCTTAGTGATTAAGTTAATCAACCACAGGCTCCATCAAATTCAACTTCAAATAAATTTAGATTATGAAACTTTAGTGTAACCACCATATTAATTACTATTCTTATTCTTCAATGAATTATCACTTATAAACGTCTTCCTAAAGAGAATAGAAACTTTTTAATGATGAACCTCTCCATCATTAAAAACTTTTCTTTTCTTAAAACGTCGTCGAAGGCTTGACCAATTACAGAAGATAAAATTTAGAAAAAAACAATTTTTCAATTCTAGATCAAAGTTTCCAATTTTACTGGTCAAATCTTACATTTCATATGAACCAATCTATTAGTTACCAAATTATTATTTACTAAAAATTACTGCTTTGGACTAATGGTATCAGGATACTCGTAATATAAGTTATACATAATGCAAAACATGTGTTCATCGACACAACCGTGTTTATTAATTTTCTTAATTTGTCTGGTAATCTTTTTAAAGACAAATGCGCTTTATTTTCCATCATTTAGAATTCCAAGATTACACAACAATATTAAATCATTAGAGTTAGGGATTTAATTTGGGGAACAATTAACAAAACACGATCCGAAACATTTACAATTAAAGCCGCTAGCGGCACGACAAGACGAGAATTTGTTACGTAAACCGTGAGGGGCGTTGTCTGCAACGGAAGAGACACCGGAGAAGAGGCAAAATCAGACGGCGTTCCGACGCCACTAAGATGGTGAAAATGGATTCGGGATTAGGAAGGGTCTCGAATTATCTGCAGAAGGTGACTGCTCACTTCTACACGGGGAGAATCCAGAGACGGGAGAATGTTGCAATAAAGGGTTCGTGGTAGTCATGTACAATTCAGCATTTCTAGCCCTTAATCCGACGAATGTGAATGGGAAATTACGTGCGAATAGAAATGAAGCGGTTTTACTGATTCTCGATCGAACCGGAGCGATTTGGTCGTTGAATTATGATCTTATGGTTGTGACAGGGGATCGATTAAAAGTTGTGATCGAAGAATTTCAATGGACACTTATAACTGTGAACAGATTAATTTACTTAATTCGTCTTAATTTTATTTCGGTTGTAAGTTTTAATGTAAGTTTGGATTCACTGCTTTTGCGAAACTATAATGTGTCGAATTAAGAACAATTTTAAATTGAGATGAGCCACTAACCCTCTGTTAGATAAGAAGTTAGACATCTTTATATTTTCATTACTCAGACAAACACTTGTAAAATTAGATTATCAGGGCAGGATAGACGGCAAATAAAAGTAAAGTCAAAAGGAGGTATTTGAAAGAGATATAAAGCAAAAAATATAATATTTATTCGAATTTTTCTTGATTTATCATAGATTTTGGACTTAATTAATTGAAATATCACAATCATACTTATGACAGTAAGGTCAAGTAAGGAAATAAAATGTGGTTAAGAGCGAGGAATATCTATTTGTAATCATTTTCATTTTTGATTTAATTTTTTTTTGTGTTTCTGATTTTAATTCCTTTCATTTGACACGTATTTCCGTATTGCCTTTCTTTTGAAGTGTCTCGTTTTTCTTTATTTCTTTTCTGTATATAATTTTTGACATATTAGGTCTGGTACTTCTAGGACCACCCCTAGAAGTACCCGACCTAATAAAGAAAACACAAAAATTTTGGAAGGAAATATATTTATTTTTCAACATAATCTCCTTTCCGCTCTATACACTTTTCCCAGTGATGTTCAATAATTTCGATATCCTTTTTATAATAAGAACTGTCTTGCTACTCAAAATAGCCATTAACTGCCGACATCACTTCTTCATCGTTGGAAAATCTTAGACGACAGAGCCATTGCAAGTTTGGGAACAGAAAATAATCCGAGGGAGCTAAATCTGGCGAATAGGGTGCATGAGGCAGCAATTCAAACTTTAATTCATTAATTTTGGCCATTGCAATAATGGATTTGTGAGCTGGTGCATTGTCTTGATGAAACAACACTTTCTTCTTAGACAAATACGGCCGTTTTTGTTTGATTTCTTCGCTCAAACGTTGCAATAAGTTCGCATAATACTCGCCGTTGATAGTTTTTCCTTTTTCAAGATAGTCAATGAAAATTATTCCACGCGCACCCCAAAAAACTGATGCCATGATCTTGCCTGCATTCACTTTTAATTCTTTATCTTACGCTTAACAAATTCCTACCATGATTTCACTAGTTTTTTCTTCTACATTAATTATCTGCGTATCATCCTTTTGTATCCTGCAGTGACTCTTTCTGTTCATTATGTTACTATCATAGAATCATCTATTTTGCTTATAATAGTATCCTAAATTTCTTTTTTTAATCCTGTAAATAATTTCCTATCCAGTTTTTACTGTTTTAGTTCTTGTTCTTCTCTATTCTTGTGCTTTTAGTTCTATCATGCTTTCTTTCATCCTTTAAATTATTGAATAACTCCTTGAATTTCTTGTCCTGTTCTCCTTTTCCCTTTCGTCTTTCTTGTGTTCTGTGTGTTTCTTGCGTTCATTTTTCAATCCTTTAAATAAATCCTCAAATTTTTTGTCCTGCTTCTTCGTTTTTCGTTTCCATTTTCCATATTATTCCTAAACATTTCCCTTAACAGCTATTTTTGTTTGTCAATTATTCGTTATATGTTTTATCTCCTTAGTTTCCTTCCTTCCTGAGATCTTGTCAACCTTAATCAAGAGAGATTTAGAAGAAGCTCTCCTCAAGAGGCATCTCATTAACCAATGTGGGCAATATTTTGGCTGAAGTTTTGGGTTTCAGAAAGCTGTATATAAAATGGGTGCCGCATTAGTTAACAATGAAACAAAAACGCATTCGAATGCGACTTTCTCGGCAACGTTAGAAGTGTTTTTGAAAGAATAAAAACAATTTTGTGCATTGTTTCATTACTATGGATGAGACTTGAGTCTAGCACCATGATCATCAAGCAAAGGAAGAGGGTAAAGAGCTTCGAAGCTAGTTAGGGTCAACAAATCGGCCAAGGAGGTGTTAGTATTAGTTTTTTGGAATGCAAAAGAATTTTGTTAGTGGATTAATGGTAAAACAATAAATTCAGATTATTATTGTAACCTTTTGGACCAGCTGGATGTAAAAAAATTGAAAAGATCTGATTTGCAGAAGAAAAAAATCATTTTTCATCAAGACAACGCACCCTCTCACACAGTTCAAAAAAACCATCGCAAAAATCAGTGAATTAAAGTACGAATTGTTGCAACATCTACCCTATTCGCCAGATTTAACTCCCTCTGATTTCTGTTCTCACGTCTCCAAAAGTCATGCGTGGAAACGATATTCATCGAACGAAGTGGTAATAGCAGCCGTTTAAGTTTATATAGACGTATCGAGGATGGAATCCATAAATTAGAAGATCATTGGAACAAGTGAATGGAAATTCAGGGACGTTATATTGAATAATAAAATGTATTTCAAACCATATTTTTCTTATTGAACGACAAAACTTATTGAACAACCTGGCAGGTTGTAGCATAATAAATAATCAAGAATAAACTTTTCAAAGGACATACAAATCAACAACGAATAAAAATACTATTGGGTTGACAACTAAGTACTTTCGGTTTTTATTGATAGAGAGCGTTGCTTTATTTTTTGTATAACGTATGTTAGTGCTGTACTTTACCGTTTGTCGCGTGATACTAGTCAGTTAGAAGCAAGTACTGCGCGATTTTTATTAAAGCTATTAGTTGTGGCTTAATTTTAAATGGAGTGCAGAAACGAACATTTTCGACATATTTTACTATTTTATTTCCGTAAAGGAAAGAAAGCTGCTACGGCTCACAAAAAGATATGCGAAGTTTATGGTGCTAATTGGTTAACAGAGCGCACGTGTCAGAATTGGTATAAAAAATTCCGTTCTGGAGATTTTCCCTCAAAGATGAGCAACGTTCTGGTCGACCTACTGAAGTTGATGATGAGCAAATCAAACTCATAATTGAAGATGATCGTCATATAACTGTTCGAGAGGTTGCGGAGAGGCTACATGTATCGCACACAACAATTGAAAAACATTTAAATTGTCTTGGGCTAGTTAAGAACCTTGATATTTGGGTACCTCACGAATTGAAAGAAATTCATTTAACACAAAGAATCAACTTTTGCGATATGCATCTTAGACGAAATGAAACCGATCCTTTCTTAAAAAGAATCATCACTGGTGATGAAAAATGGGTCCTGTACAGTAACATAGTTCGAAAACGATCATGGAGCAAACACCACACATCCCCCATACAGCCCTGATCTAGCACCATCTGATTACCATTTATTTCGAAGTTTGCAGAATTCTTTGAATGGTAAAACTTTCACAAATAACGATGACCTTCACTCGCACCTGGTTCAGTTTTTTGCTGATAAGGACCAGAAATTTTATGAGCGCGGAATCATGCAGCTGAAAGAAAGATGGCAAAAGGTCATTGAGCAAAATGGAAAATATATAATTGATTAAAAACTATTCTTTGTTTAAAAAAAAAGTGTTTTATTTTATACTACAAAACCGAAAGTACTTAGTTGCCAACCCAATACATGCAAGACAAATGTTTAGAAAAATTGCAGAATCACTTAGTTGGCAATCGTCTAGGTAAATTACAAGAAACATTCATTCTGTTGTTTAATCAATTACCGATTTCCACATTTTCGTTTCATGATTTAAAGACGCACGTTGTTGGATGCCAAAATGTTAATTTTTCTTATAAATCTATAATTAAATAAGCCTTGCTTTTAATAATTTTAATATATCATAGTAGTATGATTAATTAATGTTGTACATTTTAAGAAAAGCATATATCACATGTTATGTTCATTATAAATGTTTATAATGTTCGTATGATATATTACGAGAATTATTTAGCTAAATTCATATTTAAAAATAAATAAAATATCTATTAAATGTTTTTAGTATCATAGGCAAATCCTATATTAAGTTTCACTACAATTTATTTAATGTAAATGATAATGAAACTTAATAAATATAGTAATGTACAGGAAATATATATTCAGGGATTTATGTGGTATAAAGTTTTATTAAAGAATTTGCATACAACCAGTGCCGAGTAGAAAAGGTATGTAGGTATATGATGACATCGGAAATTTAGGTGTTCACTTTCCGTAAAATATCCTCTGTTAGGGATATTTCAGCGCCCACATCATTTAACATGATAAATTTTATCTCATTTTATAGCATTAAACGGAAAACAGGTTAACGTCAGCAGCACGAGATCCACTTGTGCCTCGTTTGGGAAGGGATCGGGACAGGGCCTAAATATTAGGCTGACACGACGCTTTCCCAGTCTAAATACATTTTAAGGTAGTCGGTTTTAAGGGGATAATAATGTATCCACTTTGACATAGGTATTACATATGATTACACGTGTACATTAGGGCGACATCTTGTTCTATTGCGTTTCCGCTTTCATGTAAATATGGGGGTGTATTATTACAGTATTATTGAATAAATAAAATGTAAGAGATAGCGTAGTAGTACAAATATAAAACAATTGAAGTAAATAATTTTATTTATTTCAATTGTTAAACTAAAAAAGACGAAAAAGAATGAAGCAATATTCTTGCGAATAAATTACAAATTATGTATATATTAGTAAATATGATTTGATTTTTAGGAAGTTTGGATCAGAAGTAAGTATATACTAAGCATATCACGATACACTTGATTTTTTTAAGGTAATTGTTTCATTATACGAACTAACTAATTATTGACAAATTCAATTAATACAGATGCATACAATACTAAACTTATTCTATGAGACTACGAGTATGAAACATTTAAAGAAATAAGAACAGTAAAAAGTGCTGGGCAGAATAAATGTGTATATAAAAAGTTGATGTTTCTCACAGTTCTTTGCAGGAAATCTTATGGCTGTTGCTTTAAATAGTCGTTTCAATATACGCAAGGGTTTCACATATCAAATACACACACCGGCAAAAAAACCAGTCACCTATAAGTTAAGAATTTAATTCATTTTGTAACGCCCCGTCCTGTGCTTAATAGAACAATAAAATAAACGCCCGTATTCTTATCTAACAAACGATCCTTTCGCTTGACTTCCATAGTGCTAAAGTACCTCAAGAAATAGATTCGGAGAATGGGGGGAGGGTTCCAGTTAATAAGTTCTAATAGGACGCCACAATGTTGTTACCCTGCGAGCCCTTACGCCAGTATTGAAGAAAAAGGTAGATTAAAAAAAATACGTTCCATTTTTAGTTAACTATTACCAAAAAGAAAAGGATTCCCTTTTGTAGTAAGAAAAAAAGTTAAACTCTATACAAGTTTATTGAATATGTTAAATTATTTTTGAACTACAGGGTATATAAGAACAAGATATTAATATTAAATAGGTATTTAAAAAGCAAAAACGCTTATGTTACAGTCCACAACTTATAAATATGTAAATAATAATTCCCTCCTATATGTATAGTTCGTTCGCACTTGTGATACAAAAGAAAAATTTAATAGTATATATGCCAATTATTGGGCACTTCCCAACAAGAAAAACACAAACAACATAATAGCAATAACTTACATAAGAAAGATATTGCTCGGTTTGCGACTGAATTGATAGTTACTTTAAATAATTGATGCTGTGACAAAAAGAAAAGATTGACTGAGGTTTATAAAAAAAACAAAAGATTGAGTGAATAAAAAAATCATATAATTAACTGGTAAACTACTTAATTGTTCGCGAGCAAAAAATAAACAACGATAGCTAACCGTTCAGCCAACCCTTCATGAAGTTACGAGTTAACAGACAAAAAAAGCAATAAATAACTGATAAATCAAGAACTATTAATCAACATAGCCCTTAATCAATGAAATTGAAACTAACTAATTAATTTTTTAAAGTGTATTTGATAACAAGAGATGTCTTACGAGTCAATAATTAGTTAAACTTTTGATTGTATTACGCCGATATTTGCCAACGTTTTGCCAACAGTTTAAATTTGTTTAAAACAAATGCTAATTTTTAATAAAATTAAAAAAATATATAAATAATATAATAAATAAAAAAATTCTAGATAATGTATTTATTAAGTTAACAATCTCTTGCCCTTGTTACAGATTTAAATCTTCGATGCGTACTTTGAATAATTGCCTGAATGTCGGTTTGAGGAATATTTCTCCACTTTTTTAAGAGAAATACGAAGCTCATTTACATTCTTCAAAACGGCTACACGACCTTTAACAAGTTTCTTAAGCATGTCTCAAACATATTCAATGAGGTTTAGGCCAGGGCTACGGGCTGGTCAAATCATTCGATGAATTTACACTCATTACCAACATTCTGAAATTAATTAATACAAACTTATCAACAATAAACAGGGGTTCATGTTCTGAATGGATCTCTTCTATGTATCTATGAGACGTCAAAGATCCACATTTTCGTTGAAAATGAACTTAGCACGAAATGCTAGCCCATACCATTACAGTCTTTGTGAAATAGTGTCCTTAGAAAAGAACTGTTCTCTTGGCCTTCCCCGTATTTTATTTCAATCATCTTGAGACCGCAAAGTAACTCTGGATTCATTTGAGAACGAAACATTGATTCATTGTTTCTCTGTCTAATTTAAGTGCTACCTTGCGAGTCACTCGATGTTGTAGGAGCCTGTCGCCAGTTTGAAAGATCATAACTCAGTGTCTTTGAAGCGTCTTCTTACCGCTTTCTCACTTACATTCTTCTCACATACCTCCGGCCCTAACTGATTTTATGCCATGACAGAAGAATGATGATTCCTCAAAACAGTATTTACTAGAAATCGGTCATCACAGATTGTTGTTCTTCTTGGTCGACCCAATCCAGGTTTACGCATATAAGTATGATTTTCTTGATGTCTAATGATGTCTCCATGATCAGTTGCGTAGTCTGGCTGACATTCTCATGTATAGTAATGACTTGATTTTTACATCACATAACCAGTTTCTGACAGAGTATTATCAAGTTGTAAGTGATCCGCTTTTTTTGCCGGTATGTGTATATACTCTCGCTGTCTCGCTCCTATAATCGTGTCAAATGGACAAAGAATATGACCCACATGGGTATTTGCCACAAAAAATAAAATAAAAGCATAGTCGGTATGGATAATGCGCCGTACCACGGTTGTAAAGAAAATTTCGCTAAGCTTGGAACAATTAAGTCGAAAAATGAAATGATTTTTCTAAAAGAACTCACAATATTACGATTGCTAAGGAAGATATGGAAAACATATACACAATATACACGAATCTGTTGTGTGCGTTTATATTTGCTACCCACACTCGCGCGCTATACATTGGCAAAAAGTACTCATAAAATGTATATGCGACTGAATACTTTTCGAAATTACTTTTTATCAGATTTATGCTAAAATTAAAAATTACCAATAAATGCAGGAGCCCCTTTTGAACATTTTAGTGCTTCAGAATCAAAGCTTTTTATTTCAAACTTTATTCACTGTTCACTGCTTATTTCTCTTTTCTTATATAAATTATATTCTCAAATATTCTGGCTATAAGGTGTAGTCCAGGGCTTACTAGAGAATAAATTTTCATTTATTAATAAAGAAATTCGAAATAGAAAATTTCATGTTTAGCCCATCATTAGCAATGCAAATTTTCTTCTACGCGCCCATAAGCTGGATTGGCTGACTTGACTGAAGAAACACCGGCGATGAAGACAGGTAAATAAATAGTTAGTGACTCCGTGGAACAATCTGCCGTGTCGTAGAGTTTCCCCTGAATTTGAGTTGTGTCGAGGGTCTGCAAGAGAACTTGCCGTCTGAATAGGTATGGCCCGAGGTAAATGCAAATACGGCACTGTTAATTTTAGTTTAAATAAAACAAACACGCGCGAAACGAGCTCCCCGTAAATTATGCAGCCAGATGGAATGCTATATTTGGAACTGCTTTGTAATTAGTGCCGCTGTCTCCCGTGTTTGAGTTACGTGTATATCTAGGGAAATTAATTTGTGATGAATGATTTTTTAAAAATAATTTCTGGGTAAGCATAGGCACACATGTGTACAAGGGATGAATTTAAAAGGTAACTGCATGCCATTTTTGTATATTATTTCTTAGAAATAAACCTTCATGGTCGACTAACTTTGTGTTCAGGTTATAGAATTTCTCTAATTGAATCTGAAAAGATCATTATAGAGTCAAAATTTGATAAATTATTATGACAATTATGATTGATTCATTTTGTCTTTAATTTTAACGCAATTCCAATAATGAAGACATGAAAGCTCCTTCGATCAATAAATGTGAAGTTATTTGTGTGATAATCAAATTAAAATTGTACATTTGTACGAGGATGGTCCCATAAGTGACCTAGAGATAGCGGTAGTTGTTTGAAAACTATCATTCTATTACACCACGTTGTTTAGTATTTGTTTAGCACCCATCAATAGTGAACGTTTTCAGTGAATTTGTAAAAATGGAGAAAATTGGTCATCGTTACGTGATACAATACTTTTATTTGAAAGGCCTCAGCCCAACCGATATAAAAGCTGAACTGGATTCTACTTTGGGTGAGTCCACTCCTTCGTTTACAACAGTGAAATATTTGGTAGCAGAGTTTAAACGAGGCCCTACGAGCTGCCAAGACGAGCATCGCAGTGGTCGACCACTTGGTGAAGAAAATCCACAAAGCGGTACTGGATGATCGTCGACTGAAAGCGCGCGAGCTAGTAGATATAGTGGGCATTTCAAAAAGTGCGGCACATTGCATATTATCTGAAAATTTGGACATGAGAAATCTGTGTGCAAGATTATTTCACTGTGTTTGCTAACACTCCAGCAAAAACAGTGTCGTGAAGATAATTCAATTGAGTGTTTAGCGAAGTTTCACAGCAACAAAGCTGAATTTTTCCGCCGTTTCATAACCATGGATGAAGCATGAGTCCATCACTTCACAGCCGAGACAAAAGAACAATGAAAACAATGGACTCAAAAGGGAGAACCGGCTCCAAAGGAAGCGAAGACGATTTTATCAGCAGGAAAGGTCATGGCATGGTTTTTGGGATACGCGTTGAATAATTTTCATGGACTATCTTGAAAAAGTAAAAGGTATCAACGGCCAGTATTATGCGAACTTACTGCAACGTTTGAGTGAAGAAATCAAGCAAAAACACCCGCATTTGGCTAAGAAGAATGTGTTGTTTAAAGATTTTTTAAGATATATTTCCTCACCCATTTAAATTCTTACATCAAGTTTTCGGCCTTTCTAATTTCTTCCATTAGGTCTTTCGGTCTTATTTTTAACATATCTATTACCATTTACCTACTATCGAGGTATTATCTTCGAAAAATTCGTACAGTTCAGCAATCATTAAAATTTTTAGAAATAATTCAAATGTAAAGTATTAAGCATACCGTAAAGAAATTTAGCGCATTACACAGAAAAAGAGAGACTATAAATTAAAAATTAAGTCTTACTATATTATATTTTATGTTTAAATGAATTTTTAGAAGTATTATATTATCATTTTGATTAAATATTATGTAAATTTAATACATTTAAAGACAGCATATAAAAAGTTAAAGTTTATATGTAACATATACATGCATATTAAAAGTTACTCTGACTCTATATGCAAATACGGTAATATGAAACATGTTAGGACTCCGTTGTCTACAAACAGTGGAAGTTATAATCAACCCGTACATCTCCATATATTAATTTTCATCCCATTTCCATTATAATATCGGATATCTGTTATATTGTGTAGATTGCTATTGGCTACATTACGTTTATACGAATTTTATATTCATAGCATGCAACTTGTATCATCAACAATGCTAGAAAAATATCCCGATGGCACAATAACCAATTACCTAAAAGTTAAATGGCAATTCGATTTGACCAATGTTAACCGCATTATGCACGATAGTGGAATGTCAATACATTTAGTGGTGTGACCATTTTTAAAATTTATATTTCGCGAATATTTCTTTAGAGGGATAACACGCGTGATATATGAATTTTTACAATGTTCTTTAAAGTAATTTAATATTTAGTATCTAGAAATCGGTATTATTTATTTAAAAATTGCAACGCGAAACAACGTATTTATAAAATAATGTAATCATTTAGTAAAATTTAAATAGACTTGAAGAATATAATATTCCCCTAACGATAAGGCAATAAGGCATAATTTTCGATTCCCTAATTTTAGTCCAAAACTATTCTATATATATATTTCTTTGATGATGAAGATACACACCCGTAGTCAGAAAATCCCGATCTGTAAAGAAGAAAATGTATTTTTCAAATCGAGTGGAATTGTGGAACGCGTCGTTTTGGACACACAGAAGACAGTCACAGCTGAATGATATACTGAACAGCGCCTGCCTAAAGAACCTGCGGTCAAAGTCAAGTAATGCTCCAGCTCACCGCGCCAAAGCCTGCACCAAATATTTGACCACGACAGGATTGAAATTCCTCGAGCACCCTCCCTGCAATCTAGATCTTGCTCCCTGCGACTTTGCACTGTTCCCGCATGTGAAAATGAAGCTAAAAGGGAGGCGGCTTTCCAGTGATGAGGACCTTCTGCTGGCTTGGGACAACGAGTGTGCTTTACTCCCTAGTGAAACGTGGCAGAACTGGTTTAAAGATTGGTTTCGGAGGATGGAGAAATGTATTGAGTGTAGAGGAAATTACTTTGAAAAAACTAAATAAATAAAACTGCATTGCAAAACTTCCCTAGTACCCTTTGTATAAATAGGTAGATACATTATATATTACAAGTAAGGATGAACAATTCTTTGGGCAATCAGCGATAGGAAACGATGGTGGGCGAATGCGTGCAGGCATTACCGATAGGTTGCATTGTGTCAGTGACGCAAATGCCTAGCGAATGTGAATTGTTAATTGCGATGGGTGTAAATAAATTTCTAAATAGTTTTCCCACGTTACGATTACGGATCTCGTAAAAACGGATTTAGAAAATAAAAAAATATAGCGATTGGTTAATGACACTACAGATGTTAAAAAAATTTTGCTGTGAACGTATTGGTACGCACTTTAGAAAGAGATATAGCTTCGTAACTTCTTCTTTTATGCAGTAACATATTACAAAGAACAAACATGGAAGACATAGTACAAGCTATAAAAACTGCAGTTGGAGTGTTTCGTATATCACCAACACAAGTTGAAATATTGGTCATGTATGGTGGATTGAACATGGTTAAATCTGGAAAAATACTAAAACTTTTTACTAAGGTGCTTCGCGTAACACGTGTACTCCATGTAATTCATCTGGTAGCAGACGGCATTAAAAAGAACTACCCAAAAGTAGATACACTAATAGCTTCTAACAAATACGTTTTTATGAAAACTCCCAACCAGATTTGCGAATTTAAAAAAATATTGTCCGGGCGTTCCTCTCCCATTACAATTGCTATTAATGACATGGGGAACATGACTTCAAGCACTAATACACTACGAGAAACAGTTTCGCATTTTTAAACCTTGTATTTTGAAATAAAATTTATAAAAAGCTCGAACAATTCCATTAAGCTAGCAACTATTTACAGATATCGAAATCCAAACACAAGTAGAGCAAATTTTCGAAAATTACTCGATTGTTTTAGAAACCCTGTATAGTATATCGTCTGAAAGCCTCGAGTAAAACAGAATAGAGAAAAGGATATATAATGAACACATGTGCGAACTATGTCATAATTACGTTGGAAGAAATATTTGCCGTATCAGTGGCGTAATGTTTTGCACCATCGACATAAACATGACATGAACTAATGTGAACACATGTTCCTGCTCTCCGCTACTGGCAGGCGAACTAATATTAGTACATTGCGCTGCTAGGTCAGAGTACCTTTCTCTGTTCTGTCATGCTATAATGTAAGTACACGTACAACTGATAAATTATGTGCAGTTTTAAATAAGATTCCCGTGGATTTCATAATTCGAGAATATTACTTCATTAAACGTGGAATGTTCATTTTCCAAGGACACACATATTTTTACCTCATCGTAGGCGATTGACTGAAGCAACAATGGAAGGTATTCTGATGATACAATACTACACCACATTTTCACGTCAGTATATATCAACATATAAAAAATAAAAAGGTACCCAATTACATACATTGTATATGCTATTTATAATTGGCCATATCCAGCATTTCCGACGAGGCTGTACACTACTGCAAACTCGAAAATTTGTTCAAAATTAGTTATCAGGAAGCTTCGGTAAAAAAAAATACGAGAGAAATGTTAAATGAAACAAATTACTTAACAATGAAATGTGAACAATTGAAAATACATTACTGTGAATCCGAAGATTTGTTTAATATTCATATTTAATCACAACTATTACAAAGAAGATTACGAGAACACATTAAAAATTATGCATTGGAAGTTAATATCTTTTAAAATTACATCAAATAAGTTTCATTGTTGACGTGGAGGTATTCTTTAAATTAATTTAAATTTCGGGAGAGAGTAGCCGATGCTGTACTTGCTGATGTATAATTACAATTGCCTGAGGGTTAGTAAAATGTTTACAAGATCACAAATAAAATGTTAAATTATTATTTCGTCTATTTACTGTTATTTATGTCATCAAAATTAATTATATTGTAGATAGAAATATTATTTTTTATATTCAATTATTTAATGGTCTTGCTGACACCGCCAGTGGTACAAGGGATTAATAGATTATATATATGTCATCAAAATAGTGCCCCTAACGCCGTAAATATATAAAAAAATTACAGACCTTGACATATCCATTCATTGAAGGCAGAGCTTAACGACTTTCTTTGTTGATGTCAAGTATTGAAAACAAAAAAGGATACATTCTGAGAGAGCCTGACTTCGTACCAACTGCCAGCAGTTTTTGTACGGGATCGTACGCCATGGCCGTAGGCTGATGAGGGAATCCATGACGAAAAGTCTGGAAAAAAGAAAAAAAATTTTAAAAAATTTATATTAGCCCTTATTAATAATATTTATTAAAAAATATATGAGAATAATCTTGATTGATGATGTATAGTGAAAAATGTGAATTTAAGTATGGGCAATATGAAAGGAAGTTGTTTTATTCTTTGTGTTTGTATTTGGCGCCCAAAGTTTGTTTAACGAAGCAGTATCTTATTGATACTGACACATTTTTTTTTCATTTATTGTTTAATAGGAACTGGACAAATTTTACAAGGCTCTGAAGCAATACAAATTAAATAACTGAAATCATCATGAGGACATTAGTGTTACCAATTCCGTAGAATACCTACATTCCAGAAATATTAAGGAAATAATAGAAAACTAATATAAAAATAGAAAAGATTAAACAGCATTCATAATTTGAAAAATCTGTTGATATTAAATTACAAAAGAAACGCGATAAATACAAAAATGTACTTATTTTAGCAAAATGCATAACTTCAGAGCCGAGCATGACTGCTTTGTGAAATTGTTTTTACAAAATTAGTGGATATTCACGAACTCGTAGAAGCTCTGAGAAGGGCTACTGAAGTTAGAGGAGATTCCTCGATTACCGATATCGGTGCTTTGAGTCCTAGAGGATTGTAACCAGAACCAATTGAAATAATGGATTTTATTAAGGAAAATCAAACGATTACGAAAAATATTATGGCTGAAAGACAAATATATATAAATCAGTAATCAAAGCCTTACGACTTGTGAGTTAAAAATTTCCATGTCTTTCCTAATTGGTCTCCATTTTCTCATATATTTCCTTCTAGGTCTTAATATTTGATTTGATCGAACCTTTAGTAACAATGTTTTGTCATCGTCTTTCAAGTCTTCCCATGAAAGTTTGTTTCGTTTACCTTATGTCTGTAATTTTGTACAAACGTTTATTCCACTCCTTGTTCCTCTACAATTTCAGTTATAAAATGTTGATTATCAAATCACCATCCATTCGTTCTCTTGGCTCTCAAAAAGTTTTCGAAGTATTTTCCATTTCATATTTTAAATTCGCATTAATTTCTCCAATTTAAAACTCATTTCAGGTTCCTATATAACACTGAGTTCTTTTATGTTTCATAAACACTTAGTCTAGATAAAAGTTAAATATTAAAGCTGGTTTTTTGACGTCGTTCATCTAAATTTGTACCAAAAAACTCTCATGCATAATATTTTTCTTCTAAAGCTCAAATATTTTAGAAGCGTTTACTGAACTCACATAACTTGATTCATATAGACGTACAAATCGGATACAGTATGACAGAAGCATATTCCAACTTACTAACGATGTAACAATACAAAGCAATAACAATATTATTAACGTTTGTGGTTGCTCATGCAATAAAAATCAATGATTCAGTAGTTGACCTACTGTTAGTGACATACAAAACATGTTCAGAAAAAATTAATTTTGAATCAAACGTAATAACTAGATCTTTAGTACATATTTGTTGAGATGATCGGATACTATCAATATTAAAAGAAGAAAGCAACATAGTTTTGTAAAAGATATAAAACAACACTTAGTTATGTTTTGAGGTAATACGTTATTGGTACACCAAAAGCATAGTTAAAGAACAACTCCTTTGATTGACCAACTTGACGTGTATCGCCTATTGAAGGCTAATCAGTTAATCTCAATCTCGCCGGCAAATCGTTCTTATCCCGCGGTTATTCGTATAGAGACGATACATCATAGTATAGAAAACGAATTATGCTTTCATCTTTCGAATGAAAATGAAAGGTGTCAGTACCCAATGAAACCCGAAAACTACCATATCAACTACTGGTACGCAATTTTTTTCTTTTTCTGTCGAATTTTTTCAACATTTCTCAACGTTACTTTCCTAAATTATCTACTATCTAGCTTTTTCTTTTCAGAAACACCAACATTCACCATTTATCTAATAATCGATTCCGGTATTTTAGTAAGTGTGGTGTTTCTAAGATAGTTTTAGAAATGCATAATCAAAATATTTACATTAAATCAATATTGTAGACATTTAACGCAATTTGCTTTGCATCCACGGATAAATATTGTCTTTGTGTTCTATTACACGGGGGAGGGGTGTATAACCAAACTTTCTCTACAGGTGAAATAAATAAACTTATTATTTCGTAATATACTTTCTTCTTGGTATTACTAAGTAATACCAATAAGAAAATTTATATACTTACATTAATTACATTATTTTCCTAATATCCTTAAGCCAATGCACTCTTCAGGGATTATTTATGATTACAGTACGTAAAAAGACAATTTTCTTTCTTTCAAGTAGTTGCAATTCTATTCGGAAGATGGGCGTATACATAGTTTCTTTTCCCTACAATTATGTATCGTCTCGACACGAAGAAATGTGAAATAAGAACGATTCGGTGACAAGATCGAGATTAACTGATGAGCTTTCATCAGTTAACAGATTAATTACGATGCGAAAGACATCTTAATCAATCTCATGTCTATAATTTTTTTTTTATTTAACCATTAGACATCTGCCGCGTTTCAGTAACTTTTCTATTTTTCCTTAGAGTAAAACTTATTTATTTTACGGGCTAAGTACGACCATCATACTTTCATTTGTTCGAATAGTTTCATTTTTATTCGAAAGATGGAAGTGCAGTTTCTTTTCACAACCAAGAGTATAATTTAACTAGTTTCAAAAATTTTATGTAAGGGATGAACGAAAAATGTAAGAAATAAAAATCGATACAGAATAAGTGTAAAATACAACTCATTTTAGATAGTCAAGTATTATTTTTTTTTTATTACACAAAGTTATTCTTGGCATGCTTCCATTAAAATAATATCTCGTCGTTTTCAAAACTTCTTAATATCTAAAAGCCTAAAACAATTTCCCTCAATTTTCAGATATGGTTCGCAAAGGAAAACATTTTTTTGTGACTGGTTAAAAAAACACGAAAGAGTGCCGGAGTCTTTTCTTGTTAGAAAATATTATAGAACATTCGCTAACATAAAAACATCCCAAAAATAAAGTCTAGTTATCTGGAGTTTTCTTTTTATTAATTCTTTTTACTGAAATATATTTGTTTATTCATGAAAAAGTATGTGTTTTCGAAATTATAAACGTATTTTGTTTTGTTTTTACTTAATATTCGTTAAATGATATTCATTAGTAGGTAATAGGAGTTTTATTTTAAAAGGAATTGAATTCGAGAATTTAATTTTTTTCCTCTTCTTTTTATAAAGAAATTCGCTTAATATTCAGTAGTTAAATGGTATTCCAATTTTATCTGTCGGATACAATTTCATTATTTTTTGTGCATTTTTTTGTCGTATTTGTATTCGATTTTGAAATGATACATACGTTCAGTTTGGTTTTGTTATTTTTTTTTCAGGCACAGCGTTTGAACAAACATTTATTTATCCAACGGAATTGTTTTGTAAATAAATTTTCCTGTGATAAGCATTGTAAGTTGTTATTTGCTTTCAGTATTTTTTGCTAAAGCGAATCAATAAAAATATTGTAATTAAACGTATTTCAATAATGTAAAACAATACTGCTTTGTTTCTGGAATAATTACTATATTCTATCAATATTTACATTTATATATATATTATATATTTATATATATATATATATATATATATATATATATTTTATTTATATATTTACTATACAGGGTTATTCTAAAAGAATAAACCGATTTCATAATACAATATTTTATTAAGCAAAAGTACTAGAAAATTCTAAGGTAGTCACGTGTTCTCTAACAACTAATTATTTATTTCTTGTCTTACAAGTTTTCAATGTGGCCCATCACTTAACGACGCTGTTTAAGGTTATCTATGTTATTGGATAATAGGAGAACATAAACTTGATATTTTACGTGTCCCCCATGAAAAATCACATATGAAGTGGTATGAGAATCTTGTAGGCCAAGCACAAAAAGTAAGATCTTGGGTTCCATTTCGACCTAGCTTGGCCTAGATTTACCTTTTATACAGACACCCAATCTCTGTGAACTGTCGAAACCACTGATATATGTTCTTCGGAGGTGGTGTCATAAAAACGAATTGCCTTCGAAAAGGACACTGTATCGTAATAATCGAATCCTTTTCGTGAATTCGAGAACGTAAGTAAAGCTACGCACAATCAAATCACGAAACACTGTACTTAAAGACTGCACAAACACTCTTCGAGTAGAATGTTTCACGACTTAATTCTGTGTAGCTTTTCTGCGGGTCAATGTGTGACGATGTAAGTTTAAGATTTTATTAGTCTGCTGATGAATAAAAATATTAATGTGGTAAGAGCTTTTTTGCCTTTTTTATTATTCGATTAATCACAGCCTCCAAAGAAATTTACGGTTTGAGAAAATCTTTGATTGTTTAATGTATTTCGAAACCTTGATGTTTTTAGAAATTAAGAAAATAATACTTCGGTACTGAGTAAATTAAAAAATAGCGACTTTCTACTTAGTATTTCTTGAAAATATACTAACAAAGAACAATTAACTCTCAATTCGAATTATGCCGGAATAAATGAAACTCAGATTAAATAAATTAAAGTTACTTATACTTCAAATGTCAATGGATTGTGAAACTTAAAAGCAAAATTAATACGTATGTATATATTAATTAGTTCCACCTTTTTTAAACATAACAAATAATTTTCATTTGATGCTTGAATTTTGAATATGTTCCCATAAATATAGCATTTACAGTACCTGGAAATTAAATTAGCCCACGTCTCACCTCAGTTAGGATGAATAATATATTTTAAATACATATTACTGTACTCTCTCCGAAAAATAAATGTATATATTTCTTAAATACAGACAATTATACATATATTTACTTAAAATGTGCAGGAAGTTGAAAGGATGGTATAATGCGTTTATAAAAGCAAAATTTATTCAGAATTGTTAGAACGCTCGGGGTGTGTAATAATGTATTTACCGCCTTTAAATTAGTGTAATTAGATCAGTGGTACGCTTTTATGTTTGAATAACGAATTTATGCGCCATTGGCAAGATGAAAAGTATTACAAACAGTAAAAAAGATAGAATTGGAATTTCATTAGGGATTGATTTGTATTCTCAAAGCGAAATTGCTAGAAAAATAGAAGCAAAAAATTGAACCAGGTGCGAGTGAAGGTCATCGTCATTTGTGAAAGTTTTACCATTCAAAGAATTCTACAAACTTCGAAATAAATGGTAATCAGATGGTGCTAGATCAGGGCTGTATAGTGGATGTGGCATCACTTCCCAGCCAAGCATCATTTGATGCTTGAATTTTGAATATGTTCCCATAAATATAGCATTTACAGTACAGTCTCACCTCAGTTAGAATGAATAATATATTTTAAATACATATTACTGTACTCTCTCCGAAAAATAAATGTATATATTTCTTAAATACAGACAATTATACATATATTTACTTAAACTGTGCAGGAAGTTGAAAGGGTGGTATAATGCGTTTATAAAAGGAAAATTTATTCAGAATTGTTAGAACGCTCGGAGTGTGTAATAATGTATTTACCGCCTTTAAATTAGTGTAATTAGATCAGTGGTACGCTTTTATGTTTGAATAACGAATTTATGCGCCATTGACAAGATGAGAAGTATTACAAACGGTACAAAAAATTAATTGGAATTTCATTAGGGACTGGTTTGTATTCTCAAAGCGAAATTGATAGAAAAATAGAAGTTTCACGTTGAACAGTGAAGCTTGTGGCAACATTTATTAAAGAAAATTTGCCCTTAACATTAAGCGGTCAACAACATAGTCACCGGCTATGCAAAAGCATTGAAAGGAAGGACAGAAAATTATTGATATTACTTTTCAAAACAAACAAAGTTCCATTAGAGTGGACCTATGTAGCACCAAATGTTCATGATCATGCACTTCTGGGGCTGGAACAGGTCCTCTGTACTTTGTCGACAGGCCAATGAACCAGTACTAATACAAAAATGTAATAGAAACTGCCGTGGTGTCCTTTATTATTACACTAAATGAGAGCCTTCTATGTTTAAGCAATATGAAGTTCTGTGCCATACGGCGAAATCCGTCCAGAATATTTTTCGCAATTTTAGTAGATCAATGTCCTGGCGTGGAAATTCACCACACCTCAATACAATCGAGGAAGCTTAAAGTGTTCTTATGTCTATTGTTTACTTCTTCCCAAATTCCAATTTAAGTGTTTTAAAAGAAAATATCAATAAGCCCGAAAGTTGCAAGACAGTGTAAAGTCTGTATCGGCAGCATGCCGAAGCGAATTCAAGCCGTTATTCAAGCTAAAGCAGGTTTGGCCAAATATTGAAAGAAATATACCCTCTGGTTGTAAATGTGCATTTAAATCTGTACCAGGTACCCCCACTATACTAATAAAAGTTTCGTTTGTTGCAGAATTTTACATGGAAATCTTTTGCAAACATACATTTTGATATTTACTAATTTAATAACGTAAAAGCATATTAACAAACTTCTCTTCATCACAAAAAAATATTTTTACAAACTACGTGTCCTAAGACCATATCCTCACTCGTACTTGAAACCTGCACTTTTGCTGTCAAAGTTGCCTTCGCTATATATAAAATTCATGAAATAATTAAGGTAGATTTCTTGTTTTGCAAGCTTAGATTCGCGTATGTATGTTTATTTCACGATCGTATTTGTTCTACTCAAAACGCTATAATAATAATAATACAATTTCCAAGGGTGTTTTCATTTTGCTCAAACAACTGCTTTGTTTACGAAAATACATATTCATAAACGTAGCGTTCTAGCAAACGCTGAAATTGCAATATCGCGTTTCACAATTTAAAAAATCCCTCTAGCAAGGCGAAATTCAAAATTTAATAGCCGCGTTATGGCAAAGTAAATATCAACAAATATATATTTTTCTTCGTAAATTATTACCTCGACCATTATTACCGTTCCGCCTGGAAGTTATTTTATGTTATTTTATTAGTACATCTAGGAAAATTTCTCAATTAAAACTTCTATGAACGTCTTAAAATTTCTCTCAGGAATTGTATCGTTTGCATATTGTCGAGAATACTCTCAATGTATAACCGTTTCCAGACGACAAAAAATAACTTTTTAGTGTTATCGAGGGAGCGTGAAATAAAAGCGGCGTGTGTAAAGTCATATATAATGCACTTATGGTATACAACTAGGGCAAGCTCCAACACGAGAAAACATAAATGTATGTACATCTACTTATAATGTTCGGTGCACCAATTTTGTATTCTTGCGTATTACGTGATTGCAATCAAATTTAAATCTTTAACTTTCAAGATTAGTGTCAAACTGAAGTGTATGACTGCAAGTGAAGATGGGTCAATCCTACAGCAGCACAAGCAGCATAGAAAATATAATTTAGTTTTTATTTACTTGGACGCTACTACCAACAGGGACATACAGGCTATTAAAAGAAATGAACCACATCTACTAAAAAGCATCTTTAAAATGTTTTCTTTGCTAATAAATCGTTTTGCCTTCAAGAAGGTGTCTAGATTTCTATACGGAATTTTATAGTTTACGTAGTTAAACTGTTGTGTTTGATCTGTGGGCTTTTGCATTATCGTGCAACTGCATACTGAGTTTATCCTGAACTTGTTGAATACATCTACGCGTTCTTATGCATCTATCACTAAGTAAGAACGCACCAAACTGTTACCAGATCTTCTATGAATACAGTGGAGGTTTTGGAACGTCTTGGAACTTCATGATTATCTAAAAAATAGGTTTTTCCCTCTACAATTGTTGTGTATATTTGTTTTGATCACGTCTCAAATCTATTTAGAAAAGATTCGTGATTGTCTCTTCTCACACGCGAAGAAGGTCCATTTATTTAATTTATCCAACTTATACCATTGAGAAATTTGACAGGGCACCCACTTATCTAACTTTTAATTTTGCCTATGGGACAACGACATTGTTGTACGTTTCACATTCTCTCAAAGTTTCCTTTAAAGCCCTTAAAATTTCACTAATAAGTATACCTTACAAAAAAAAAACTTTTCAATAATACTGCCATGATTCATAAAACTAGAAAAATAAGTTTTGTGGAAACTATTTTTAATAATAATCTAAACTACAATATTTTAGAAAAATAGTAAATACGATCTTATATAAAAATTTCTTCTTGAACATTCTGGATCTTGCTTCCATCGAAATGTTTCAAAATAATATATTTTAAATATATTTACTACACATCCTCCAATAAATTGTAGTCGCTCTAGAAACTCTGTCTGTTTATTTTTTTTAATGGTGGATCAGTCTATTGAACTCTGGCTTTCTTTGTTATGTGTTGTGTGTTTCAATGTCTTCGACTATTTCCTTCCATAACTTTTTGTTCTTCAGCTTTATCATAGGTTGAAGCTCAAGACCATGAGTGACCATGGGAATTAGATATAGGCCTAATTTTCATCGTCGAATTTTAGATAATCTTATTTTATCTGATGATGTTGATTCTTTCTTTTTGCTTCATAGCTTTTGTCCTTTGGCAACTTTGAAAACTAAATTTTATCGCTCATATTAGATTTGCTTCCTAAGCTTCTTTCCATAATTTCTTGGTTGTATTCCACATCTTTTAATCACCATAGTGGTCAAATCCTCGGTAACCTCATCTTCCCATCTTAACTTAGATCTGCTTCTTTATTCCCTCTCCAGTAGTTTTCATTTAGTTATCTAACTCATTGCTTCATAATTTCGACTATTTCTTTGCATACGTATGCCTACAAAACTATAAACTTTGAGTAAATCTGGTACGTAGACTTCCGCGGACGTGGTCCATACTATCTTCTTCTGGGCTTCCGGGCTGGACCCGCGTCAATGGCATAACTGCCGACGTTTCGTATCTACTCGTATGGGACATCTTCAGTTTCAGTGCGATAGACAGTAGCAGTAGTTGAGCCCTGAAGATGTCCCATATGAGTGGGTACGAAACGTCGGCAGTTTTACGAGTGACTCTGTTCCAGCCCGGAAGCCCGGAATAAAATATAATCTTTGAGATGTAATTTCCTTTACTCCAACTTTTTTTCCCATTCCTTTTCTTATTTTACAATTCATCATGGTCTTCCTGTACTGCTCTTCTTGGTCCGAATACTTTCTCATAATTTTCCTTTTAAATTTGACTTCGTTTTCCGTTTATTTTTGTGATATATATTGTTTGTTCTTGGTGTATCGCGTGTATTTAGAATACAAATATTCGTTGTGAAACTTTTAACTTTTGCAGGTTACAGACAAGCGTTTAAAGCTCTCATTTACTTCGAAATAATGTAGTTCTAATGTTTAGTATTATTAGAATAATCGTTTTTTATTTAAATTGCCAAATATGTTAGTTATTTTAATGTTAATATTATTAATATTATAACAACTCTTTTGTTGAATTTGATGGAGCCTGTGGTTGATTGACTTGATCAATAAGGTTGATATATAACCCCTTTCCACAATTAACTATTTGTAAATTCTGTATACGCATTTCGACAACCAAGCTGTCATCATCAGCAGACAACCCCAAAGTGTCGCACCCGGTAAAACACGGCGAAAAAATTGCACGAAAAATAAACTCCGCACGCGATCCGCACCGTTGAAAACCAAGATGTGCACTGTGTCTGTTTCACAAGATTTTTAAAAAATACTTTTACTTAAACTAACATGCACTACATTGAAAAAGGTTATTATGGTCAAGAAGTGTCTGTGTGATTTATGTGTGTTTTATGATATTGTTCCTCCTGTCTTTCAGTAGAGAAGAGAGGGGTTTGCAGAGGCCCGGCGTCATTAAAGTTTACCACATGGCTTAAATTCTTTAAGATGTGCATGCTTTCATACGCGTCCAGTTCGCGATAATTGTACACGTTCTTTATCAAATGTAAACAATCCATATTAACACTGTGGTTATTTTCTAATACATGTCTCGCTATACCCGATTTTTCCGGTCGGTTGAATTTTATGTGCGAAAGGTGTTCTTTATACCTGGTTTCGATCGATCTTTTAGTTTGGCCGATGTATTGTCTATTGCACTCTAAACATTCAATTCGGTAGATTCCCGATTTTTTATTCTCTTCAATTTTGTCTTTTGCATTTCCTAACAGCATTTTAAGGGTATTATTGGGGCGGGAACATACTTTAAACCCGTGATCTTTAAAAATACTATTCAGATTTTTTGTCACACGATGGAAAGGTAAACAAACAAAATGCTTTTCCGATTGCTCTGTGGTGAAAGACATGTGGTGTCACGGATTGTTTTTCTTATGTTGGCCTTTCTAATTAATCCATTGATTATTTCCGAATCGAAACCGTTGTATACCGCGATATTCTTAATGAGGTTCAATTCTCTTTCATATCTTACTTTTGTTAGTGGGAAATTGATCAAACGATTAATCAGAAAATTGAATGAAGCCATCTTCTGTTGCATGCTGTGATTTGAGTCAGCCGTAATGAATCTATTGACATTGGTTTCTTTTCGGAAAATATCAATTTCTATTTTGAGATCATTCTTAATAACTAAGGTGTCCAAAAAAGGCAACTTGTCATTGTTTTCTTTTTCTACTGTGAATTTAATTGTCGGGAATTTTGAATTTAACTGTTTAACGAAATCATTTAAGTTGCATTTTTGTGTATTGAAAACCGCAGTAGAAAAAGAAAACAATGACAAGTTGCCTTTTTTGGACACCTTCAGTTATTAAGAATGATCTTACAAAATAGAAATTGATATTTTCCGAAAAGAAACCAATGTCAATAGATTCATTACGGCTGACTCAAATCACAGCATGCAACAGAAGATGGCTTCATTCAATTTTCTGATTAATCGTTTGATCAATTTCCCACTAACAAAAGTAAGATATGAAAGAGAATTGAACCTCATTAAGAATATCGCGGTATACAACGGTTTCGATTCGGAAATAATCAATGGATTAATTAGAAAGGCCAACATAAGAAAAACAATCCGTGACACCACATGTCTTTCACCACAGAGCAATCGGGAAAAGCATTTTGTTTGTTTACCTTTCCATCGTGTGACAAAAAATCTGAATAGTATTTTTAAAGATCACGGGTTTTAAAGTATGTTCCCGCCCCAATAATACCCTTAAAATGCTGTTAGGAAATGCAAAAGACAAAATTGAAGAGAATAAAAAATCGGGAATCTACCGAATTGAATGTTTAGAGTGCAATAGACAATACATCGGCCAAACTAAAAGATCGATCGAAACCAGGTATAAAGAACACCTTTCGCACATAAAATTCAACCGACCGGAAAAATCGGGTATAGCGAGACATGTATTAGAAAATAACCACATGTTAATATGGATTGTTTACATTTGATAAAGAACGTGTACAATTATCGCGAACTGGACGCGTATGAAAGCATGCACATCGTAAAGAATTCAAGCCATGTGGTAAACGTTTATGACGCCGGGCCTCTGCAAACGCCTCTCTTCTCTCTACTGAAAGACAGGAGGAACAATATCATAAAACACACATAAATCACACAGACACTTCTTGACCATAATAACCTTTTTCAATGTAGTGCATGTTAGTTTAAGTAAAAGTATTTTTTAAAAAATCTTGTGAAACAGACACAGTGCACATCTTGGTTTTCAACGGTGCCAGTAGCGTGCGGAGTTTATTTTTCGTGCAATTTTTTTCGCCGTGTTTTACCGGGTGCGACACTTTGGGGTTGTCTGCTGATGATGACAGCTTGGTTGTCGAAATGCGTATACAGAATTTACAAATAGTTAATTGTGGAAAGGGGTTATATATCAACCTTATTGATCAAAACAACTGTTTTATTAATATATTCGGTCAGTATAAAATACGTGCTTTTATTTAAATGCTACCCTAACACAGTTTGTTCATTAATTGCAATAATAATTATGTGTAATAACCACAGACATTATGATAGCTATCATTTTTCTAAAACAGACATACCAGAAATGAAATAATATATAACAAGTTGATTTTAAAATACGCAACTTGATACGAGCTTCCGGTACACACGGATGTGATTCGTATTGAAAATGCCTTACGATAAAAATTTTTAGGCGCATGTGTGTAAGAATGTTTTATCGCGTCCTTAATTTTTTTATATAGATTGTTCAGGACAGTGTTTAAATTTTGCAAATATATATATATATATATATATATATATATATTAATATTATATTTTTTTCTTATTCAGACTCTAATTTATGTCAGTGTATATTTTATATTTCTTTTGTTCCTAGAAATTAATTCATTCAGTAGTTTATCATTATAGGTTTTTGGATATTTCGAGGACTTTAATCATTCTTAGAATATACTCAAAATGTATAATTATTTTTAACTTCCTTCTAGTGTAAAAGCCATATCTATATTTTATTGCAATAAGCTGAGATCACGCATTGTAAATCTTATATTGTCAATAGTTTTATCACCGGGTTAAGTATAGTTGTCAGAATACTTGATTCTTCAGTTGAACTAGATTATAAATATTAACTAATAAATTTAAGTGCATGTAGTCATGAGCAATTCAATGTACAATCGGGATATTTCCATCGATTATTTAGGTACTTGCATTGTACCCGAAATGACTTGATTATTATAAATTAGGAAACCGTTTTAATTGCCTATCACCAATTGTAAATGGTTTTAAGTTTTATGATAAGCAAAGTTTCCTTCAGGCAACACTTACAAACGAGTTTTCCTTCTGCATACGCACATAATATATGTATGGGTTATTAATAAAATAAATTCAGTGTAAAGTTACCAGAGTTATGTTATTTAATATACAAAAAAATACAATCTTCCTTCAACCAAAAGGTTCCATCAAACCGTGTAGAACAATCACAGATCTAATTTGAATTTTCTAAAATTCTTGATGAAGAAAACTTTTTGACATCATTGATCACAACATTTTGATTGATAAATTGATGCTCTGGGAATTCATGGTGAGTTAGTTCGGTGCGTAGCGTCACACATTTCAATGCCTAATATAATTACTCTATTGTTATTGCAAGGGTCTAATACTATTTATAGATCTTGGAAAAATTTTTCTTTGACTTCTCTTTTCTCATCTTCAGTTGATCAGTAAGCGGGTAATATAGTGTATTCTTCATCTTCTTTTAGTTTTATGTTCATTTCAAGTACTTTTTCTTTTACAAATTTTTCTTCTGATACATTTTCCATACATTCCTCTTTCATTATTAAAGCTGCCCCTGCTTTTGCTTTCTCACCCTTATTTACGCCTGATCAGAACATCCGATAGTCTTCGTTTAGTTTTACAATTCCGTGTCCTTTCTTTTTGGTTTCTGTGATTCCTAGAAGGTCTAGATTTCTCTCCTTTATTTCGTCTATTACTTCCTCTTCTTTAAATGTAAAGCTTTAGACATTCCATGTTCCAATTTTATTAGTTCATTCTATCATTACTTTTACGTTGCTTCTGAATGCTTTTGCATTTTCTCGCTCTTTAGATTTAGTTTAGATTAATTTATTTACGTTTAGTTTAGTTTATGCTTCCTAGATTATTACTGTTATACATTTTTAGTTTTTTATTTTGTTTTAAATGTAAGCACATGCATATGTTCGACGTGTTTGTTAATTTATTTTATTGGATTTATACTGTATCTTAAAAATTATTCAATAAATAGGTACATAAACCATCCATTGAGAAAGATCTTTATCCAAATACACATTTAGCTGTTATCAACTAAGATCTATTCCGAGAAAACCTTAGATATAGCAAAATACACACTCGTTCATTTTCGTTTCCTATTTTGTATTTTTAATTTTATATTTTTAAGAAAATGTTAAATTTTTATCTATTTGATGAATGATTACGATGACTTATCTATAAAAAATTTAGGACAGATCCACTTGCTTTATCTGTCTATTATAACAACTCGTGAAATCTACTGTTTTAAAGCACTTTTCCTGACAAATTTTTTAATAATGTTGTGTTTAATATTTAATTATATAGACATTGTTATTTCATATTTTTAATTTATGGTGTCCTTTCTGTACTATCATGGGTCAATGTCTACATGACCACCGTAAGAATCTTTTGTCCCACCGACTTCTTTATACGCCATGTAAAAAACGAACGATTCTACGATGTCTATTCTCCGTAGACACAGTGTCCTTTGCTACAAAATTTTTTCAGGTTGTTCAGCGTTTCTGCGTGTTCGTAAGACTTCGTTCCTGTTCTACAAAGGGTACTAGGAAAGTTTTGCAATATGACGCAACAATAAATCGTAGGAAGCTGTTTCTTGTTGCATGTTGAGACATGTTCATACGTGCATAGTAGCCGCCGCGCCATGTCGACGGGCTCAGTTATTCATTAGTAGTGAGAGTGTAAAGTGCTGGTGATGGCATCGTGGTCACGAAATGAAATAAGGGCAGTTTTGCGTTATAATTTCGTGCGTGGTTTAAACATAGATCAGTGCTTCGAAGAAATGACTCTTGCACTAGGTGATGTTTGTCCAAATCGCACAACGATATTCAAGTGGTATAGGCCTAAATGCACCAGCAATTCGTTCGATTCTGTATGATCATTTGCACGTGAAGAAACATTGTTCTCTCTGGGTGCCGCATCGAGTGGCTGAAGAGCAGATGACACGACGTATGACTTGGTGCCGGGAGATGCTAAATAAGTTTAATAAGGGACAAACTGGGTATGTGAACAACATCGTGTGACAAGACGTGGCTGTACTATTACGATGTGCCGATCAAAGCTCAAAACAAAGTTTGGGTCTATGATAATGAGGACACACCCGTAGTTGTCAGAAAATCCCGATCTGCAAAGAAGAAAATGATAGCTGTATCTTTCAAATCGAGTGGAATTGTGGAACGTCTCGTTTTCGACACACAGAAGACAGTCACAGCTAAGTGGTATACTGAACAGTGCCTGCCTAAAGTCATTGGATCTATGAAGAACCTGCGGCCAAAGTCAAGAATAAACACCTGATTCCTCCATCACGATAATGATTCAGCTCACCGCGCCAAAGCCTGCACCGAATATTTGACCACGACAGGATTGAAACTTCCCGAGCACCCTCCCTACAGTTCAGATCTTGCTCCCTGCGATTTTGCACTGTTCCCGCATATGAACATGAAGCTAAAAGGGAGGCGGTTTTCCAGTGATGTGGACCTTCCGCGGGTTTGGGACAACGAGTGTGCTTTACTCCCTAGTGAAACTTGTCAGAACTGGTTTAAAGGTTGGTTTCCGAGGATGGACAGGTGTATTGAGTGTAGAGGAAATTACTTTGAAAAAATTAAATAAACAAAGCTGTATTGCATAACTTCTCTAGTACCCTTTGCATATTTATTTCCTAATTCTTCCGCAGTCTTTTTGATTGATTACTTTGTTACTTCAGTATGTTTTTTTTGGGTTTATTAATTTCAAACTATTCTAAACTTTATTTTTTGTTTTTTTTTTATTTTTTATTATCTCCGTCAGTTATTCTGCACGTCTCGGATCTTCGCATTAACTTATTGTTATCCTATAACTAATGTAGCAATAATTAAGAGGTTCAGAAAATAGGAAAAGTTTTAGATTAAACCTGAATATAAATTTGTCTCACGTACTCCATACGTAACCTAACAAAAACTGAATTTTCTTATTGGAATTTAATCATTAAATCTATCAAAACTGTATATTTTGACAGAGTATTGATTTGGATGTCACCTAAAATAAAAACATATTAAGCCCTGCGATTTAAAACGGAGATAAAGAATGACGTGTGTTACATCCACTACCATTTCCATACGGGCATGAAAAGGTATATATGTATGTGCCAATGACAATGTTCATTTCGAAGTGGACATGAAGATTCGCCGATAAGTTATCTCTGTATTTTATTTACATCGAAATGTCGAAATATAGATCGACCTAAATATCAAGCTTCCGAAAATTATATCCGGCAATAAAACACGATACGTGAATAACACTGAATGTGTTGTTGATTTTATATCGAGCTGTAAAAGTAAATTCTCCGATATGACTAGCATTTTCGTTTTATTATACGAGTCGTAATAAATTTGGCAATAACGCCACGTATTCACATGCATTTAATATGAAATTTTCGTAATTCTTTTTAATACCGATAAAAATTCAGAGAAGTGGCCCCGCTCATATAATATATGTTTATATTATAATTCGTTTTATAGTTCTCGTAAAAATTATATTGGGAAATTTAGAAAATTTTAATTTGTTTTTATAGTCCACAAAATTCTTCGAGTGAAGTGGAAATTTCATAAATATTATGCAAATATTAATATTTTATTTGAAAAATACTGACAACACTACCGCCTTAAAACATTCAACTACAGATTCCAATTAAGATATTAGATATGTAGTGGGTAAACGATTGTCAACTTTAGTCAATGGCCGAATTGATATTATTTAACTAAAAAAAGTGGTCCATGTGGACATTTATAATCGTGATGGTCGAATTAAGATTACGTTCATCTGATACAACTTTAAGTAGTCGTGAAAAAGAAGAGGTCCTTCCACTTATACTGTACAAAGTGTGTGAATAAAATAGTAAGCCCGGTAGAGCGGTATTCGATATGGCAACTGACTTCCTCTTTGACCCAAGGCAAGTCAACATCTGATAAGTCATCAATACAAATTTGAACACCTTAGAGTCTGTTGATGGTTCGTAGCAATTCTTTTAGTTAACCGGATTTTTCTAGTGAACTTTGAAAATAAATGACAAATTCGGTCGACATCTGATAAGTCTTTAGTACAAGTTTGAATTCCCTAGAGCGGTGGTTTGCAGCAATTCTTTTCGTAAATAGCCAGTATATCTACCGAGTTATGTCGATACTCGTGCCCGAGACAGATCTTAGTGATCTAACATAGATACATACAATAGCGTCTTATTTCTTTATATAAAAATAACAAAATGAGTATAAGTTACAAGAATAGAATACACAAGTATATATAAACTTAATAAACATTAAATATAATACACAAAAATACGTGATAATTCTCCATAACACCAAATGTTCTTCCAAACATTTGACGCAAGTCAACGTTTACACCTACAATTATTATCTCTAAATCTTTTTCATAACAATATATACATTCTTATACATAAAAGATAGTGATTGAGATCAGATATAGATTTTCTCATATTTCTTATGATATAGTGTATAAAATTTTGATAAAAAATGTAAGTTATAAAGTGAAGGGACCGTAAGGGGAAGTCATTAAGTAAAAAATATAATAATATAACATCGTTAACTTGAATAATATGAAAAAAGAAATTTTCAAAAAATAAGAAGAGAGATAGAAATTAATAAAATTAAAAGAAATTAATAAAATTAAAAGAAAAGATCTGCAAAGCGTGTCATCTAATTGAATAAGTATTTATAATTAATCTAATGTAACCTACTTAATAAACCTTGCCTTTTTGACTTTTAAATGGAGATGCAATGTTTTATTCTTTAACCTTAAAAAGCTGCTTTTTGTTCCTATTTTCCTTTTGTTTTTAGGCATCGTTTCAGGTTACTCATTTATACAATATTTGTTAAATTTTCCTAGTTTATGATTCAATGGCCTTCTGTATCTGTTGATTATCTGACATGTGTTTTTCCTTTTTCTAATCTGATTTAGGTTTCTTGTATGTCCAGTTTAGCTATACTTGACGACTAACACTTAGTATCTAATTTCGCTTACGAATTCAGCTCAGTATTTATACACTTATCTGCAAAAACTAACAACCTCGTACTGTTTTATGATAACAAATTTGGGTTAAATATTTATTTTTGTTTCTCTCAATCAACATGCGTATTTAATTCCTTTTTTTTGTTATTGATTAGTATATTTCATGAAACTATAGTACAACAAAGTAGTTCAATATTTCGTTGTTTCATTTTTTAATTTATTAGCACTTATTTTTCTTGTGTCATTTCACTTTTAGTTACTTGTGTTGCATTTATTATGCGTCACTCAGTTAATCACTTCTATTTCTGAAGATTTCGCAATTCCCTCGAGCTTCATTTTGTATCAGATTAGTGCTTTTGAAGCTGATTAAGATTACCATAAATTAATTAAGCTATTTAAAAAAAAAATTAGGATCTACCAAGGCAACGTTTATTCTAGAGATGGCTTTAACATAATAAAGAAACGGGAGTAATGAATTATCAAAAAAAAAGAACTTAAACGAAATTTATTTCTATCTAATGAAATATTTTTAAAGCAAACGAGTCGTACATCAAAGAAAAACATTGGCGGAGGAGCCGACTACAAAGCAAATTAATAAAATGCCCCCTGGAGGATAGTCTATTGCTTTTCCTTCGGTTAATTAGCACAGCTCTTTTCGTAAAGTTCAACTTATGTACTCCAGCAGCGCCTGCTGACGAGAATCGGTTGTTATTTTCAGCATTCACCGTTACCTCGAGAGAATTTTTTGTGATGTTTTATTCTGTTTGTCTGGAAGATTCCCCAATTTGCAGATACCATAATTAAAGTGGTTTTGGACAAGAAGACGTGCCGAGATTTCTAGAATGAGCATTTTCTTTTCTTTTGATATTTGTCCCCGTGGTCGATGAAAGCATTCGTGTTGTGAAAGTACGACAATAATAACAGCAAATAAAGCCGTGCTATTTATTTATGTCACAGACTAAATTACGAGTGATTAGGGAATGTACTGTACTGTAATATCAATATAATGTGATGTCATTTACTAAGGTCATTTTGAATTATTTATAAGAAATTAAAGGGAATAATAAATGTATTATTAAAGTGTTTAGTTTCTTTCGTATTTACCCGAAAAAAAAAAGAAAATCCAATAAAATTTGTAACACTTTTAGTTGTATTATAAACTTTCGATTCCTAGATGCAATTCCCAATATCTTAATAAATCTTGTGATGTTCAAAAAATGATACAATTTGAAAATAATTGGACCCAATAAAGCGTGTTTCATGTGGGAGTATAATGCATAAACGACTTAAAGTACAGATAGTAAAATCGAAATTCAAACTCGTATATGCAAACATTACCACAATTACAACATTGGATTATTATTTTTACGGCAAAATCTGTGCAGAAAGTCCAGAAAGGAAATGCAGACAAACACACATCGGTTTTATCTGACCATCAAGTGATTTTGCTATCGCTAAAGCATCGCTAATTAATCTTGTACCAAATTACGCATCTCCAATTATGTTCAAACTCTGATTGCTATTAAGTCAACCAGCCGGTTGATATCTCCATAGAAAGATTATCACGCCAACGATCTCGGAATCGAATCCGACGATCGTCGTCCCGACAGATTTTTTGTTGTTTCCCTTTTCGTTTAACTATGCTGACAGACTAAAATCTTAAGTCACGCGACGAGCCCGGGCGCAATAATAACTCATGGCCTTCCCCTTAAATTGGCGTTGAGTTTATGGGAGATGTAAACGCACAGATTATTAGTAACAGTTGGTTTGATTACATTACCTTTTCCGAAAAATTTTATATATTTTCTGTTTGCATCAATAAACTTCGATGAGTAGCATCTTGTTCTTCGCTCAGTCAGAATATTTCAGATTATTTACCTGCCCTTTTTTTATAGCTGTTCTATGTTCATTTCTCGTCTTGTTTTAATAAAAGTATATGAATATCGAATCGTTTTAATACTCTTGTAGGTCTTGAAGGTATGATCTTTTTGCATTAATACATATATAGTACGTCGATGAGGAGCATTTTGATGTTTGTTTAGGTAAAATTTTGAAAATGATTTATCTACCTGTATTCTTATCTTTGTTTCTCGTTCAATTTCGCGTTTTGTTGTTTTTTTGTTGAATAACAAATCTTTTCAATATCCTTGTAGCTGTACAAAGAATGGTGGTTTCTAACATTTCCATTGAATTTTGACTCTATAGTCTCCAGCATTCTATTGGGACACCAATATGTTTTCTGAATATAAAATATGAAAGATAATTTAAAGCTTCAGAGCAGTAAAGTACAGTATAGTATCACAAAATATGGACTTGGAGACAATTAACACTATCGGACTACTTTTTTGCTAAAGACCGAAACTATTTAGAAACATCTGGTATTTGCACAATTTCATGGTCATGTGTCAGTGTTTACAGTGTGTTCAGCAAATGCACACTTCAATGCATTTGCTGAACAAGATTGGAAGCCAGGTTCTAAATTCAATTTGATTATTTCCAAATTCTATCATGCATATATTACTACAGCTACAAAATCCGGAAATCTATAAGAATCATAAAGCATCTTAACAATTTTAACCATGATAATGGTGATAATACAGTGTCACAATATTTAGCACCTCGGCGTAGGTAAACACAGCGACTCTATGACCTAGATAGATATATAATCCTATCCTGAAATGATAGTCTTTTAGTTTCGATGTAGCAACATTAAACCCGAAGGCGACCCTGTAGATGGTCTTTGAAAAAGTGACTAAATGTGTGAGGGTGTGCGACACTATCAGTAAGACCCATGTGTTACTGTACACATTCACCATTGAAGACTCGATATTTACTTATTCCAACGGAACCTTACGTTTCACTATTTTAATTCTGCTGTTTTATGGGGAGGAATTACGAGGGTAGTCCTAGAAGTACCCGATCTGATCTATTAGATGCTGGTTGTTGTTGGAAAAGAAGAATGACAATGGTAGAAAGTACGAACCTTATAAAGCTTAAATTTGAAGTTTGACGACTCTATGGACAAAATCAGTCACCGTTATATGATACAATACCTTCATTTGAAAAGTCTCAGTCCAACTAATATTAAAGTGGAGCTAGATTCTACTCTGGGTTTAGTCTGCTTCTTTGTTTACAACAGAAAATAAGTATTGGGTGGCCAAGTTTGAAAGTACGAGCTGCCAAGACGAACATGGCAGTGGTCGATCAAATGAGATGACTAAGTCAGAAATGGTGAGAAACATCCACAAAATGGTACTGGATGACCGTCCACTGAAAGTGTTAGCGAACATGGTAGACATGAGAAAGCTGTGTGCTAGATGGTTTCTGATTGTGAATATCTTTCAACCGAGTGTTTTGCGTTGTTCCAGAGAAATAAGGACGAGTTCTTGCATAGATCCATAACCATGGATGAAATATTGGTCCATGACTTCACATCTGAGACGAAAGAAGTCTAAACAATGGACTGAAAGGAAAGAATCTACTCCAAAGAGGGCGAAAAGGGTTCCATTTGTAGACATTTCGCGGCATCAGTTTTTTGGAATGCGCGTGGGATAATTTTCATTGATTATCTGCAAAACGAAAAAACAATCAACTGCGAGTATTATGCGAACTTATTGCAGCTTTTGTGTTATTAAATTAGGAAAAATTGGTTGGATTTAGCGAAAAAAACAATGCACCAGCCATCGGTAATCGCGATGGCCAAAATCAATGAGTTAAAGTTATTAATTAAGTTTTCTCATGATCTATAATTTAAGTGGATGCCTCCTATATTATATCTAAAACGAGGATTTTGTTTAATTTTTTTCTATCAGATAGTATCTGGTTTGATTTAGTTGTTTTGCATATAATATATCGAAGAGATATAGTATGCAGTTCGAAAGACTGTAAAGGCTAATAAATAAATTTATACAGGAGTTTAATAATCAATAACGTCGGAGTTTAGCTTTACTCTTTCGTTTTTAAAATAAAATCAGTCTTTATATCAACGTAGCGTAAAATATTGACTTTTATTATTTTTCTGGGACTTGCAATCATTTCCATTTCACATACTTTATACGCATCACTGTGTCAACAACGTGCATGTAAATTTTAGAACGAAGTCAATAAAAGCGTACATTTTTCTCGAGATCGGAACCTTTTAAAAACGAATCGTTTTCAACATTCTGTAAATATTTCGGAATCGGTATCTTCAATTGGAAAATTCAGAGGAGAAAAAGAAACAATAAAAGGAATCGGCACCGATAACATTTTTCGGCAATTAGTTTCAGCGAATGCGATATTGAATACCTAATGATGCGCATGAGATGGTAAGTTATGTCGATAGGATATTTTAGAACGCGGAAAGGAGGCTAGCGTTTGAAATGTTTAAAGTAGAAACATACGAGGTATTCGTAAGAATTTTTGGGTATTTCACTCTAAAAAATAATTTCAGTAAATTTCTACTTTTACCCGTACTAAACGAAACGCGTATTTTGCCGTAGTTTTCTAGGTGCGACACTGTTAATAATCTGCTGATGATGACAACTTAGTTATCGAAATACGTATATAGAATACGAAAATTAATGTGGAAAGGGGTTATATATCAACCTTCAGTGATTAACTTACTGACTACAGTTATTATTAGGTGCGCAACTAAGTTCTAGCTGTTTTTCAAGAGATGGCTCCAGCAGTAAGTGCTGGTTAATTGTGATATAACCAAAACGTCATGAACAAAGCTTAGACAATTGGTAAATAAACCGCTTTGACACATTAGTGATTTTGTTTTTGCGTCATATACTTTTGGTTGTGTGAAAATTCTGATTTTGTGCCAAAGTGTTGCTTTTCTTCTTTCATTCGAAGAAAACGGCGGCTGAAGCGCATCGAGAACTCCAAAAAGTTTACGGAGATGCTGTTCTAAATGAAACAACGTGCAGTGACTGGTTCCGTCGCTTCAAAGACGGTGATTTCGATGTTGACGACCGTTCGCGTGAAGGAAGACCAAAAACCTTCGAAGACGCTAAATTGGAGGCATTGCTCGATGAGGATCCGTGCCAAACGTAAAAAGAGCTGCTTCAGCATTAGGAGTTACTCGCCAAGCCATTTCCCAGCGATTGCATGCGTTGGGAATGATTCAAAAACAATGAACTTGTGTTCCCTATAACTTGAAGCCAAGAGACGTTGTGCGTCGTTTTTTCGCCTATGAACAACTGCTCCAGCGACAAAAAAGGAAGGGTTTTCTTCATCGCATCGTTACGGGTGATGAAAAATGGATTCATTACAGCAACCGAAAGAGAACAAAATCATGGGGATTGCCCAGTCATGTCTCTACGTTGTTGGTTCGGCCGAATATTCACGCTGCGAAGGTTTTGCTGTGTATTTGGTGGGACCAGGGCGGCGTTATTTATTATGAGCTGTTGAAACCGAACGAAACCATCACTGGGGACGGTATCGAACTCAATTGATGCGATTGAGCCGAGCACTGCGCGAAAAGCGGCCACAATACGAGGAGAGGCACGAAAAAGTGATTCTACAGCAGGACAACGCTCTGCCTCACGTTGCCAAACCCCTTAAAACCCACTTAGAAACGCTCAAATGGGAGGTCCTACCCCACCCGCCATATTCCCCAGATATTGCACCGTTCGATTATTATTTTTTCCGTTCGATGGCACATGGTTTGGCTAGTCAGCAGTTCCGCTCATATGAAGACACATCAAAATGGCTTGATTCGTGGATAACCTCAAAAGACGCGCACTTCTACCAGGATGGTATTCGAGCTCTGCCAGAAAAATGGGAAAAAGTTATCGGCAATATTTTGAATAATTCATTTGTAAACATTTTTTCACAATAAAGTTGCATTTTCATCAAAAAAAACAGCGAGAACTTAGTTGCGCACCTAATACATTTCGTTCAACGTATTGACTTTTTCAAAGGCGACGTTACTATGAACTCACTGTCTTCTCCTTCTGCCGCTGCTTTTCCATTCTTGCCTTTCTTTTGCAAAACTGTATCTAGTGCCTGTTACGCTTAGTATCTTACATTACAAAAACCTTCTACAAGAGATTTACAAACTAAATGCACTTTTGTTTCATTCAATGCAATTATCCTTTTATTAGTCATTAGTGCTTTTCACATTTTAAGGTTTGTATGTAAATAAAATCGTTGAATTTACTTAGAATTTCAAAAACTTCAAGTTCTATAACAGAAATCGAGTTTTACGTACAGAAACAGGTTACATCACTATATAATACTTAATATACTAAAAATTTATGTAGGAAACTAGATAATATAAGTAAACGGCTTATTGCGCAAATATGTTGTTTTATGAGACTATTAACCTTAAACGAATATTAAAAATTATACTCGTATTTTCCCTAAAACCATTCTCCTAAAATCGCGTCTGTTATCATCTCCTGTTGGCTTAATGCTATTAATTAATTAACCCATAATTTTGCGTCTATATACCACAACATTTCGTATTTCGTCGTATAACTTGTACAATCTTATTATTACATTATGTGAGATTAGATATTAACAAAGACATCTCATGTAATTACGGTGCGTATCGAGGATTCGCAGAGAATTAATTTGCCGGAGTAACCTGGCGTGAAATGTAATCCGCGCTCTTTTATTCAAGAATATACGGTAGATGGAAGTACATCTTCAAAGTTAATAAATATAGAATGACTTTGTGTATTGTAGGTCTAGTTTTGTTTAAAGTTCCAATATACGATTGGTATTTTTTATTTTGAAATGACGTTTTTTCATATACATTTTGCGTAAAAAAATAAAATATAATATTGATATTAATTTTTGTAGATACATTCGATTATAAATATGTATTTTCAATTGGTGTCACAGAAATAAAAAAAGAAGAGAATAGCACTATGAGACGTTGTGTTACGTTAAGAGCTGGAAACAGAAAATCTAGAATGCTAATGGAGCAACGGAATCTAAACTCCTGACAAGCCAGGCAAAAATTCGATTATACGAGGGTAGCCGTTTATATTTCGGGAATAGCAAATGAAAAAAAAATTTGTATTATCGAAAATATGTAGTTTAATTGCTTTTCAAAATATTCTCCTTGAAAATCAATGCACTTTTGCATTCGTTTAAACCAATCCGAAAATTTGGTACGTAGACTTCCGCGGTCGTGGTCCTTGCTATCTGCTTCTGGGTTTCCGGGCTGGAACCGCGTCACTATTATATCTGCCGACGTTTCGTACCCATTTGTATGGGACATCTTCAGGGCTGAACTACTGCACTGAAACTGAAACTCAGTTTCAGTGCGGAAACCCAGAAGCAGATAGCAATCCGAAAAGTATTGAAGGCGGTATCTCCAAAATATGAGTTTTGAATGCCTCAACTCAACTCCGGCGTAGAAAACCGTTGACCACGAAGTTTATTCTTCACGTGTGGGAACAAAAAGAAATCACAGGGTGTTAGATCAGGGCTGTGCGGCGGATGGTTCATCAATTCAATGTTTTGCCCGGTCGAATATTCAATTGTTTGAACCGACCTGTGAGAGCTCGCATTGTTATGGTGGAGAATGATTTGTTGTTTTCGGTTAGTTTTTCTTATTTCTTCAAAAACCTTTGGCAAACAAATAGTTGTGTACCATTCTGAATTGACCGTTCTACAACTCTCTAAAGGTACGGTTGCAACGTGACCGGTTTCTCCGAAAAAACAGGCGACCATTTATTTTGGTGTGCTTCGAGCGCGAACAACTTTTGTTGGTTTTGGTTCGTCTTGGAATACCCACACAGTCAACTGCTGTTTACTATCGGGCTCATACATATAGATCCAAGATTCATCACCTGTGAAGACTTTATAAATGTCCTTTGAGGCACCGCCATTGTATTTTTTGTACATTTCTTGGCACCAATAGGCGCGAGTTCTTATTTGAGCGTTTGTCAAATTATGTGATGGATAGTTTCTTAACGGCTAAATGTTCATGCAGGATCTTATGCACGCTGGTGTTACTAATACCTAGAGATGCCTCGATCTCACAGTATGTCACGTGATGGTCTTGCATTATCAATTCAGACACTGCATTAATGTTTTCCGACACAACAACATTTGTGAGACGACCTTCACGAAATTCATCGTCCAAAGAACGCCGTCCAACTTTAGATTCTCTATACTAACCATTTTTAAAATAAAGAAATTTTATGTGTTTGAATTTTCGTATCTAATTTCATTATTGATTTTCATCAAGTTAAGACCGCATCAGTTACTTTGAGAGTTTTAAATTTTATCAAGGCATAGAGACTTTGAATAATCACTGGTCCAAATGAAACGAGGTGGCAAGAAATTATATTGAGAAATAATTTCAAGGTACAAAATTATTTTATTTTTATTCCACGGACTTTGCAGTCCATCCTCCTACTGTTACAATTTTTATTTTAGAGTTGTTCATCATCTCATTCTCTCCCAAAACTTAATTCCAAACTTTTAATTTTCTTTTTCAATCTATTCTTACTTATTAATTTATTAAAATAAAATATTGATGTGATATTTTAATAACTTCTTATGATATATGATCTTAAGTTTAATATTTAATTATTTTAATTTTTACTCCTAACGTATTACCTTTTTGGTATTATATTTTCGAAAATGCATTTATTTTCTTTTTAATCTTTATTAGACAAGAGAATACTACTTCATTCATTGTGATAATATACCACACGCTTAGATAAAATGTACACATTTATCTCTATAAATCACTTCGTCATCTTTAAGGGTAGAAAGACGTAAGGATATGGTAAGCAGGGGTAAACGAGGTCGGTCGGATAAAGTAATATTCAACAAGTTTAAGACGAATATTATATATCCTCGAGCTTATCGCTTGGGATAAAGTTTAAACGTCTTATTTCGTTATGGAAATGTATTCCACGGTTGATCCTTTCACTACAATGTACGATATGTTTTATAAGTTGACATCTCAAGATTCATGCCAAGTAAGAATTTAATAAGAGATGAAGAAATACGAATAATTTTATCTGCATTTTGGAGATTTACTAAATAAAGAAGCTAAGGACTGGATTAATTTTGAATAAATAAATACAGTTTGGTTCGCTAGAATGTGAAGGCATTTTTGCAGGGAAAACGCATCTTACAACAACAAAGAATCTATTGGGTTGGCAACTAAGTACTTTCGGTTTTTACTGATAGAGAGCGTTGCTTTATTTTTTGTATAACGTATGTTAGTGCTGTACTTTACCGTTTGTCGCGTGATACTAGTCACATTGACGTAACTTCAGAAGCAAGTAGTGCGTGATTTTTATTAAAGCTATTAGTTGTGGGTTAATTTTAAATGGAGTTCAGAAACGAACATTTTCGACATATTTTACTATTTTATTTCCGCAAAAGGAAAGAAAGCTGCTGCGGCTCACAAAAAGATATGTGAAGTTTATGGTGCTAATTGCTTAACAGAGCGCACGTGTCAGAATTGGTATAAAAAATTCCGTTCTGAAGATTTCCCCCTCAAAGATGAGCAAGGTTCTGGTCGGCCTACTGAAGTTGATGACCAAATCAAAGTCATAACTGAAGAGGATCGTCATATAACTGTTCGAGAGGTTGCGGAGAGGCTACATGTATCGCACACAACAATTGAAAAACATTTAAAATGTCTTGGGCTAGTTAAGAAGCTTGATATTTGGGTACCTCACGAATTGAAAGAAATTCATTTAACACAGAGAATCAACTTTTGCGATATGCACCTTAGACGAAATGAAACCGACCCTTTCTTAAAAAGAATCATCACTGGTGATGAAAAATGGGTCTTGTACAGTAAAATAGTTCGAAAACGACCATGGAGCAAACACGATAAACCAGCTCAAAGCACATCGAAAGCTGAATTGCATCCAAAAAAGATCATGCTGTCAGTTTGGTGGGATTACAAAGGTGTTGTATTTCTTGAGCGGCTTCCAAGGAACCAAATGATCAATTCTGATGTTTACTGTCAACAATTAATAAAACTGGATGAAGCGATCAAAGAAAAACGGCCAGAATTGTCAAATCGGAAAGGTGTAGTTTTCCACCAAGATAATGCAAGGCCTCACACATCTTTGGCAACTCGTGGGAAACTATTGGAGCTTGGCTGGGAAGTGATGCCACATCCCCCATACAGCCCTGATTTAGCACCATCTGATTACCATTTATTTCGAAGTTTGCAGAATTCTTTGAATGGTAAAACTTTCACAAATGACGATGACCTTCACTCGCACCTGGTTCAGTTTTTTACTGATAAGGACCAGAAATTTTATGAGCGACGAATCATGCAGCTGAAAGAAAGATGGCAAAAGGTCATTGAGCAAAATGGAAAATATATAATTGATTAAAAACTATTCTTTGTTTAAAAAAAAAGTGTTTTATTTTATACTACAAAACCGAAAGTACTTAGTTGCCAACCCACTATATACTTAGGAAGCATTTTTAAAGTATTAAATCGCTATTATCTAATATAGAGTCCAATTCCCGTTATTATTGAATATTGCTTAACAGCATGTTTTGTTTTATAACGGGCCCCGAAATTAGTATTCCACGTTCTGGTTTATTATTAAACTAGTTGAGGAATCATCCACTTTTTAGTATTCACGACTTTTCATACAGCTTCATATCGGTGTGGACAATGACAAAACGCTAAACCAGTTTTTAAGTCAATCTCTTGCTATATTTTTAAACAGTTCAGCATTATCTAAAAGCCGAATTGCTTCATATTTTTATTTTAAGATAATTACAACGTATTTACGTTTATTATTCGAACGATCTACTCTGAAAAAATGTCTATTAAAACAAAATTACTACTAAAATATGCTGCAATAAAAGTCGACGTTTAACTATCCAGTCGACTAAATAATTCACATTAAAACGCGGGAGGGGAACTATCCAGCAGTTGCGCGGCCAAGTGTGTAATAGATAGCTTAAAACAGGTCTCTTTCAGGGCATCCCAGGCACGTCACGGAAACCACTGGTCGTCTGTTTCGTACAATGAATAAGCCTGCAGAAACGATTGCGCACTCGGACATACCCGAAGTCGACATTCATATGCGTATGGCATGTATATGAATGCCGAATTAGATGGATGATGGCCAATCGACGGCGTTCTTTTTTATGCTCGACGAGTCGTCAATAGATTTCTTAACCGATTTTCGACATTAGAATGCACTGGCACTGTTATTAAATGTATTGTATGCAATATCGATATTTTATCGTACAGTATTTTTGTGTGTAAAAGACATGTTAATAGCAAACAATATAGGTTAAATGAGGAACGTGATGTGCCATATTATAAATGTCTACATGACTTTATTTTTATGTTAAGTTTGTGAAACATTTCACCAGATATTGTAGGCAATGAAGAATTTTGAAACTATTGTGGGAAATACGTTTCGGAATGGAGATTGCCAATAAGAGGTCAATTACAGTATAATTTTCCTCGGGTGAAAAACACGATTACGGATTAAATAAAAACAGAGTTAAAAGATCAGGAAATATGGCTGACGGTAGATGAAACAACAGATGCAAGAAAGAATAGTATTTTAAATGTGTTAGTCCGGTGAGATTTCCTTTGCTCTTCTTTTACGTAGTAGAATATTACGGAAGACAAACGCGGAAAGGATAGTAGAAACTACAAAACATACCTCTGGGAAGTTCAATATATCGGCAACCCAACTTGTAATGTTGATTACAGATGGAGGTTCGAATATGGTTAAAGCTGGAAAGTTACTAAAACAATCTTATTCTCAATTGCTTCGTGCAACCTGTTTGCTCCAGGCATATCATCTTGCAGCTGAATTTATTAGAAACAATTATCCAAAAGTAGACCAATTTATAGTTTCTACCAAAAAAGTTTATATTAAATCTCCAAAACGCATTCGTGAGTTTAAACAGGCTTGTCCGGACATTCCTCTGCCACCACAACCGGTATTGACGAGATGGGAAACATGGCTTAAAGCTGTGTTATATTATGAGAAATTTTTACACATTATTAAAGTTTGTATCTTAGATTTAAATCCGCAAGATGGTCAAGCAATTTTAGTAAGTGAGCGGCTGGTTTCAGATACCAAAATCTATACTCAAATAGAGCAAATTTCCGAAAACTATTCAATTCTTTTAGATACTATTTCCAAATTAGAGAACACCAAGCTATCATTACATGAAAATATATTACCTCAAAGCTTCGTTAGGAAATCTAACAGATAGTATAGCAAGATTAACAACCGATAAATTGTATGCGGTTATAAATAAGAATCCCAATTTTGAAGCTATAATGCGTATAGATAAGAGTTTAACTGAAAACCAAGAGTGCGAATATGATGCGAACGTCTTTTTAAATTCGCAAACATCACATCATTAGACGCAGAACGCTTCTTTTCCAAATACTCCAACATATTTTCACCTCACTATAGGAGTATGACTGCAGGAAGGTATATTAATGCTACAGCGAATTTTTGCGTCAATCTACATCAACAACACAAAAAAAAATTAATTAGCAAGTAATTACATTTATTATTTTTAATAGTGATAGTAACTGAGCTGTACGCCACTGCGAAAGCACTTGTTTCTGCAGCCTTAATAATGAGGAATGTTTTTGTTTAATCTGGAAGCAATATTTTTAACAGTTTGAGAAAAATTGGAAATCAGATAATCGTGATTCTGTTAATCGGTATCGTACTGTATTCAGATTTCATTAGAAAGATCTAATCAAAATTATAGTTGATTTTAAAAACGTTATACTGCGCTTTAGAAAGAGAGAGAAAAATTTCTGAACAGACCCCAAGCCCAACCTATAAACGTAAATAAATCAGTAGTATTGCTACATACTCCATACATTAAAAATTCTTGCTTTTGTGTGAGTAGATAAGATAATTGTTTAGCTTTATTTCTTATTTTAAAAAAGTTAGAAGAGAAGTCATTATAGATAAAAGACTATGTGATTTTGCTTTGCTCCCAAGCAATGAGAATCAACTGTCATCATCATCAGCATCATATTCGGAAATTTGTCTTTCCCTTTTTAAAATACAGCATATTATAAAGTTCGAGGAATCTTTTCAATTATAAGAAAAATACTACATCCATAAGTAAAAGCTCGAAGTGATTATTTGAAAGCCGTCGCAGGAATTTTAAATTCCAACGAAATGACGAGGCAGGTTTTCTTTTTCTTAAGTAAATTCTTGCAATATTTACGTGGCACACTATACGCTTAAACCTAAATTATACATTGGTCGAGTTTATCATTGCCATTGTTAAACCCATATCTCACTAAAGCTCGCCTTCTCTTACGTAGGTGTATAGACAACGGCGCTGCTCCACAATCACTTAAAAAATAATGAACCAAGACAAAAAAAGCTTTAAAAAAGTAACGCAAAAAATGAAACTGGAAGCCCGGTAATCCACGATGGAAACTCCGCTCGTGTTTTTCGAAGCTCACAGCTTCGAAAAGCTTAGGCGGTCGACACGTGTTTGCATTATTAAAAGAGGAGCGACACGTCGGTGTGTTTCCTAGACTGGATGATGGCTGCCGGTACTTCTCTCTATCCATCTCTTTTTCGCTCGCCGTTCACTCCGCTGTTGCGAAAGTCGTCTAGACGCCTCTAATGTATAAATCAAATGAACTGTATAGGCGACAACCTGCCACATCTATGAAGCGGAGAGCAACGTTTCGCCTGATAAGAATAATCTGAAGCGATTTTTTGTTCCTGTATTATTATTTAAAGTCGGGAAGGCATGTAAGAGGTGTGTGTATGTCAGAGTGAATTCAATCATTTCTGAAATTCAGAAAGTTTTAAATTGTGCTTACATAGAGGCGCTCGATTTGCCTTATGAATATTTTATTTGAAATTTATTTAACGATGGCACCTTTAATGAAACTCTAGATGGGTATTTAATAGGTTATTTGCCTTGAATATAGATGAATTTTTTTTCCATTACGTTATACGTATTTTGGCCAACAAACTTTTTAACGTATACATCATTTCGAGGAGAGCATGTACATTAAGTCATCAACAATTGTTGTGCATAGATGGAGGTAAAGGTAATCACTTTTTCTGCGCCCTTTCTATTTCTGGTAGAATAAAAACTTCAATGGTCTAACAAAGTCTGTGAGTGTGAGAAATAATAGTGAAATTAAGGCACTGTACAGTGAATTATTTATATTAGTATACATATCCCTATGTATACTTTTAGAAAAAAACGCATTAATACATTGTTTCTGATGCAACCAATTTTACACCTAAAAATGACACGAAAAAAGATGTGTGCGCTTCTTTCAAATAAACAAATTTATCAAATTTGAGTAACCTTAATTCTGTGTCTTATTTCGATTTTGATAACCATCATGTACAGTAAAGATGATAAAGTTGAAATCATAAATGGTAACAGTTTAAGGCCTGTGAGAGACCTATTTTCAAGTAAATATCCCGAAAAACTAATCCCCTATATTAGAACCATACAAAAAATAATTAGAAAATTTATGTCAGAAGGATGCATACAAAATATTCATAAAACAAGAGCTAAAACTAATCTCATAGTTACTGAAGAATTGGAGTTAAACATCTTATGCTACGTTGAAGAAAATCCTATAATAACACTACGAGAAATGGCTTTACTTTGTGACATTTCTAAAACAACAGTATTTAAAATTCTAAAAAAGTTTAAGTATACATCAGACAAATTTTTAAATCATCAGCAACTGTACACTGAAGATGTATAATTTGCTGAACGAACATGAAGATATTTTAAATAAGATAGTTTTTAATAACGAAGCTACTTTTACAATAAATGGAGAAGTCATTACATAACCTGTCAAACCTCAAAAAAGTTATTTTGTCAATTTTCTGTCAAATACTCATGTGTAAAATTGGTTGCATAAGAAACAATGTATTGATGCGTTTTTTCTAAAAGTATATGTACACTCCGCGCAACATGAATAGGACCAACTGCATATATGACATTTGTAGTTGGTATAAACATGGTAGCGCGCTGGAATTGTTATTTTCGAAAATAAGAGGGTTGATAAAAAGATGTATGTAGTTACCAAATATAATTTTTGTAAAAGTCAGTGCAAATGTACGTTACTAATGACAATAAGTAGAGTAATTAAACGCCACTTGAATACGACCAATCTACCAAATAAAAGATTCGTTTGCAATAACAAAATACTTTATTGTTCAATAATGAGTACTTTTGCCATTATTTCTTATAACCCCAAATAGTCGGGATGGAATGGAATTATACAGGGTTCTCAAGTAGTCAACGGGAAGTTCCGCCCAACTTCCTTTCAGCGCCTGCTCTAGTTCGTCAGCGCAACTGAATTGGGTAGCATTGGAGTACAATTTACGCGACAACCATCCCCAAACATTTTCTATGATGTACAGGTCGGGAGAGAGCGATGGCCAATCGAGAACCTCCATGCCTTGTTCTTGAAACCAGCGTCGAACAATGCGCGCGGTGTGAATACTGGTAATATCCTGTTGGAAAATAAATGGCCCACCTGCCATAACGTTGGAAAATTTGTCTTTCACCTGTTGCAGCAGCTGGACGTACTTTTCCGAATTCTGTCTGCCCTTCACTATTACTAAATCAACAGGTCCGTTATAGGAAACAGCTCCCCATACCATGACTGAACCAACATCGGCTCGCCTTCGTGACTGAATCACTTCATCTTTACGTAAATCGTGGAAATAATAGGGCCATCTAAATTAAACTTCTTCTCGTCACTGAAAATAACAGTTTGCCATTCTCTTGTCCACCCCATTTTTGCTTGAGCAAACTGAAGACGTGCAGTGCGCTGAAATTCCCTTAAAGGAGGCCGTCGTTTAATTTTCAAACGTTTTAAATGCGGACAGGTCTTCAGTAACTTCTGTACAGTTCTTACCGATGCATTCGTTCCAACGTTATTCGCGATTTGTGTTGCCGTTAATGCCGAATTCGATGCTTCGCGTAATATGGCTCGACGTTCTCTCTTAGTTGTAACGGATGTTGTTCGCCCTTTAAAACGTTTTCCATAATTCTCGGGATCCCTAATAAAATTGTTCACAACCTGGTGTGATCGACTTATTTTCTTTGCAGTAGCCCTTGAGGAATACCCTTCTTGATGGAACGCTTTAATTTTTCCAATTTCTTCCATACTTAAGCACTTCTGTCGTCCCATCGTTGCACAATACCCTTAATTACAGATGTTTGTTTATCCGGATACACGTTATAACTCGACACTCATCCGGTAGCTTACTATTAAATACTGGTCGTATCCAACCGGCGCGGTGCATTTTATATGTATGTGGTACTTACGTCACCCAATGCATAACGTTAGGCACTATTGCGCAATAATGCGTATTATTTGCCATATCATACCATTACAAACTTGCATTGTATTTTTAGTAAATGAATTGTTTTTCAAACCACCGAAAGCTTGCAACAAGTCGGGTGGTCCTATTCATGTTGCGCGGATGTACATAGGGATATGTATACTAATATAAATAATTCACTGTATAAGAATACGTATGGAGCTGGTTTTGAGGTAAAAAATATGGATTAATGCGAAGAAAATGTACACTAAAGTATCAAAAAAATTTATGGTTAATTGGGCGATGAGGAATAAAGAAAATGGTAATGTGCGCAACTCACCTGAGAGGAGTCAAAAGCGATTAACAACAATAATGCAAAGTAAGAATAATTTCTATTTTTGAAAAGAACAAAATTCCGTCGGATCAAGCAAAAGAAATTTTCATGAAGAAGAGTATAAAGGTGTCTGTAAATACAATTCGACGAAGATTAGAAAAACGACGCATTAAATCGAGTTACATTATATAAAGTTATTAGTTATAGTTAAAGTTGCATTTCTACTGTTGCTTCTCTACGCGTGATTTCAGAGAAATGATCGTATTATCCGGGTTACTAACTGGCTCCAGAGTGATTGAGTTCTATAAAAAAGATCTGCCGAAATCTTTACAGTCCAAACAAGGATAGGATACTAAATGAGGACAAGGATCCACATCAAAGTCACGTGTATATCCAGTAAGAGGAGGAACACAGTATTACTATGATGTCTTGGGTCTCACGGAGTCAAATAGAAAACATATAGAATTAATTAAGCAATGAATCCTTTCCTCCTAGAAAAGCAGAAGGAAAAACGTTTAGATTGGAACATAATTTTTACGAAAGCACCTTCACTACTTACGGAAAAAGAGTATGGGTGAAAAAGGCGAAGTGGTGGTTCGAAGGACAGTCGAATATCTGCTAAAGCTGAATGTGTGCTGTTGCTTCTCTGTTCTATTTGTTTGGTTTCGAAAAATTGATCGTATTCTTCAGGATACTAACTGGCCTTAGGATGATTGAGCTTTATAAAAAAAAAATCTGTCGAAATCTGTAGCGTCCAAACAACGATAGAATACTACAGGAAGATGAGGATCCACAACATCAGATCCATGTATGTATGTATTCTGAAACAGTAGGAACACAATACTACTAACATATCCTAGTCTTGCAGAGCCAAATAGAAAACATGAGGAATTAATGAAGCAAAAATCTGGAGAGAAGAAACTAAGTTGTCACTTTAAAAAAATAAAAAATTTGGACAAAATCTTGCCCAGACTATGCAAGAAAATTTACTAATAGTTGTATACGATATCACTCGATAACGATGGCGGTTAGATTGTATTTTGACATCTTTTTTGTATATTTTTAATAAAATGCACATTTTTAATTATATTTGTTTCATTGTCATATCGTACGCTTTCTTATGAAAGTGACTTTATAAAACCAATTGCATTTAATTAATTCCTCAGTCTGTATATTATCTTGAAATGTAGCTCTGTTAATCCCTCATTCATTGGTTCAAACACATGGTAGTCATAAAGCGATAAATTGGAATTATGAGACGAATGTTCAATAGTTTCTGAATGCAAATGATTTTCAGGAGTTTGTTATATTATGCTAGGGTCTCGTCTTGTCTTCAAGGAGTAATACTATTGATTGTAATCGCAGGTTTTTGATCTTTTGTCTTTAAGGATTTGCAGTAGTAAATGGCGTTGATCGTATGTTGTTCTTCAGGAAGTAAGTGTGTACCTGAATACAGTAAAAATTTCTCAGCAATTGATCTAGTTTTACTACTCGTTTGAAAACCTTTAACTCATGCAAAAGCTATAATTTAAAACATCATTTACTTCCGTCTTAGATGTTTTCAAAATTCTTTAAGAAATTTCATAGTGGGTGAATCTGATCTGTACTTGAACTTTGGAATAAACCAAAGCGCAAATCTCAATGATGCTAGAGATACACTCTCAGATAATAAGTGTTTAATTTTAATTTTTTAACTTTTCGTAAAATGTGTCAATTTTAACAAAGACAAATAGTTATTAAAAAGATTGTATTTTAATTTTATGGGGGAAAATACGTATAGTTTGCTACAACATAAAATGAATTCCTTAAATACCTTAAATATGTAGGTGGAGATGAAATTAATATCGACAAATTCTTTTGACCACTCCTGTATACGCGTCTAGCGAAAATACATATTAAAAAATAAAAAAAAACTCAACATTTCAGTAACAAATCCACCTTTGATTCTGTAAACAGCCAATGAAATTCCAACATTGCGAACATTTTTTGTTGTCGCTTTTCTGTGTTTATTAGACTTAGCACAAACACAATTGCGCATATTTAAAGATGTCATCTACATACTCCACTTGTTTGTTTTGCAAAACACAAACAGTACTCGTGCAAACAAAGTTTCTACGCCTGTAACTGTTTGATAACCACGACTGTAGTTAGTTGCTGCGTTTGCTATACGTATTTTACTTTACAAAATATACTGACTTGACTGCGTTGCGGGAATCACGTGCCGTCGTCTTCCTTTCCCTTTTCCGATTCATATTTCATTTAATTAGTCTCCGTGCTAATTAGAATTCTTTGCAGTGTAAATGGAAACGGGAAATAAACAATTTAAATTAAAAATTAAACGACGAATGAATCCCTTTGATTTTTATTTTGTTTTTTACATTTCCATGTTTGCCTTTATGGCGACTAATTATCTCAGATTAAGGTAAAAACAGTCCAGTGAATATAAACAAAAAAATAGTATACAAACCTTTGAAATTATAAAAACAGTTATGCCTAAGAGAAAATGTATATATTTTACGTAAAGACATGATTTTAATGATAACATGGAGTTAGGCACTTTCGGAAAAGGTTTTCGTTTTAATTACAAAAAAAATTGAATTTACTAGTGTGCAAAAGTCAAAATAAAAGGAGGAATATAATGGGGGTCGGCTAAGTGAATATGTTTTAATGTTTTAAACCTTCCATCGATTGTGAAGATATAATATTGGATTGACTTTTGTATAAAATATAGTTTACAACTATATATATGTATATTCCATATTATTTAGCAAATTAGTATTAGGTACAAGTTCTCAAGAATATAAATTTGTAACCCCAACTACACACGTGCTATATTCGGCACATGTCGAGCAACATTTACTTGTTATTTCGCAAATATCTGAGACGAATTGGATATTGTTCAAATTTTAACAAAATGTTTCATGTTTTACAATACAAAACTTAAAATTCAAATTTCGATTTTTTCATAATTCCTCTCAATAACTTCTCCACTAGTAAAATATGTACAACATTATGTAAGCATATTTACTTATCTACCAACAATGAAATACGAGGCGTGTTTTTTAAGTAAGGCCCGTTTTATTGTATACACTAATAAGTGATGCGCCCGCCGCAAAGATTGCTTGCGTTGTGTCCCGGCATTCCTTGGGAACAACTATGCTCAGTTGCAGCTATGTAGGTAACCTGTACGGTCTGTTCTGTGTCTTTAGAATGTCCAAGACTATCAAACCGACACCCGTGCGAGGTATGGTCAGTGATACGTTTTTTGTCGGCAAGAAATATGTCTGCTCTCCTACAGACATTCACCGGCAGATTTATGAAGTTTACGGAGCTACTGCTGTGTAAAGACAAAGTGCGTAAGTAGGTCAGAGACTTCAAAGTCCATGATGAGTCCCACTCCGGTCACCCATCTGTGGTAACACACGAAATGGTGGCTTCAATTGAAGCGAAAATGCTTCAGAACAGACGTTTCACCATAAGCACTCTTTCAAACGACTTTCCTGAAGTATCTAGGTCAGTGTTGTATAAGATTGTTTCTGAAAAGTTAAAGTTTAGGAAATTGTGCTCCAGTTGGATACCTAAACTTCTAACGGAGGATCGTTGTAACGAAGAAGGTGGCGCCATGTTGAGTCGTATCGTAACGAGAGACGAAACGTGAGTGTCACGCCCGAATCGAAGCAACAGAGTATGAAATGGAGACGCACACACTCTCCTGTAATAGTCAAGGCCAAATAAACTCTGTCCCAGCGAAAGATCATGGCGTCCGTGTTTTGGGATAGGCATAGTGTTTTGTTTGTCGATTTCATACAACGTAGAACCACCATAAACGCGGTAGTCTCTGGCCAACCCCCGCGAAAGCTACGCAGAGCGATTCAAAACAAAAGACGCGGCATGCTGAAAGAGGGAATTTTGCTACTCCATGAGAATGCAAGGCCTCACACCGCAATTTAGATCCGAACTTTATTGGAACCTTTTGCCCAATATTTTTTGAAGTTCCTTTTATTATAGTTAATATCATTTATTCTTAGTATTGTATCTATTCTTTGAATTTCTCCATAATCAATAGAATATTGAAAAATTTCTTTTACTTCGTAGGTGCAAAAATATTCTAAAAATTCGAAGTTTACAAAAATAGTAACTCTGATACGACTAAGAAAAACAAAATCTGTAGTACATAAACTATCTACTTCTAGACTAATAAATGTAATATTCAATATACCATTTTCCGAAACATTAATTTTTCGAAAAGAAACCATTATGCCTAAATGCCCAAATGACTGCACCATTAAAAATTAACTCGAACCATTTTCTATCCTAATAGAAACAATAACCGTTACATTAAAGCCCTAAATGTCACAATTACGTCTTGAAGAAAAGAGTTTCCTAACAGAGGGGCATTGTTCACGACCGCTTTCGAGAGACTTCTGTCTACATCGTCCAGGCGAACGAATAGTGCCAGTGCAACGTTACGGCATCTTTAATAAGGGAGAAAGAACGCTTAAGGCATCATTACCTTTACATTTATTCCACCCTTGAACACACTACATTCTCACAGTATTTATATTTATGACTATCGGAGTTCTCGAACACTTTCTCCCTTTACCAGAAGCAACGTAAGAGAACCCGTTAGTGCTTTCAAAGTTTTAATAATTGCTACTTTTAATAATGTTTCTTCATAAAGTTTGATACAGTCTGATACATAAAATATAAAGTTCTTTATCCTTAAGTAGAATTGAAAGTTGTTATGGAGGATAATTCTCTTTTATATCTTAAGGAGTAATTAATGAATACAGTAAGTGGAGTCCTACAGTATTTATCAAAAAGTCTGTTATCAGTAGTGAGATTTGTAATGTCTTATGCTATCGCGGTCTGTTATGGGTAAAAGCTTGAAGGGCCATAGGTCAGTTAGAAAACGGGAGAATACAGCAAAGTGTTTTTTTGGAAACTAGAGGTGTTCCACGAAGACAAAAACAAGGTTGATCAGCATCAACAACAACCAGAGACGTCGATTAATATCTTTCGCAAATAGCATGTAGAAATCGCAACACAGATTGGAAGTGAGTGCCACTGCCACTGAAAGGCTACTATAAACGTAAATAATAAAAAATCGATTGCATATGACTGGCTTGTAAGCCCAAAGACTGTTAATTTTACATTTCCCTTAATGCAAAACATAAAAAAGCCCGTAGAATGTAGGTAAATAAGCATATCAATTGGAATCATTATCGAGTATTATTAAGTATCGAATACATATTTACGTTGCAGCCAAATAATAGGCGTGAACTCGGTATATGCAATAAGCGACAATTTATGCGTGAAAGCCCTAAATATAAAGGTGTTGGCGTAATAGTATGAACCAAGATAAGTACTGAAGGGCAGATGGACCTTTGTTTCATACAATATAAAAGACTCGTTGCCCAGAGATATCTGGATAAGATTCTGCAACCCAGTGTTTTTCCGTATGTAGTAGCAATGGGAGAAGAATTCAATTTAAAGGACGATAATGCTTGTTCCCATCACGCAAACATCGTCAATAACTGGATTGATGCAGTGGGTATAGTAAATGGAATTGACAGAAAAAAATACTAGGTGGTAACTCAATAGAATACGCCTAACAGATTTTGGGAAGATGTATTGTTGCTCAAAATATACTGTCAAGAACGAACGCTTCAGGCATGACGAATTATAGCCAGGAAGGAATGGGGTATTATTTTCCAAGAAAAGTTCGACATATTAAACCGGTCTTGGATGCCAAAGATGCCAAATACCTTCTGATGTTCATGGATATCATATACATTACACTACGAACTGGGTCTTCTTGTTGTAGGGATATCTAGAGTCTATTGAGGGTTGAACAGGTCCAGAGAAATTGTTCGATTAATGATGAAATCTACGTCCACCACTTTGACGCAGAACCAGTATGAATTATTAAAATAGGGGTTCACAGATTCTATGAGAAGTTCAAGATACTTCCGTGAAAAAGAACATTTGTTAATTATTTGAGTTTTCGCAAGCGTTCTCTTCAATAATTACTTACTATTTAAGAACGCCATCACAAACCAATATTATGCAAATCAATTAAGTGAAGCAGTAAAAGAAAAAAGACAATGACCATAAGTAATTGTGATAGAAATGACTTGAAACTCTTCTTCTGTGCAAATGTTTTTTTACTGTTAGAAGAGCGTGTATTTGCTGGGCATCGATTCCAAACAATGCAATGAGAATTTCAAAATTCTTGAATTGTTCAACAATGACAGTTATCCCAACATAAGTTTGTTACTACATGCATCTTATGACACAGTAAAGAAACGAAAAAATATGAGAAAAATTAAGCTAAAGCATTTCATTTTATAAAGAAACGCCTCCCAATAACTACCATTTAGTCTTTCTTTATTTCGAAATTTTTAGTGACCTCTTCCCCTCCAGATATAGTCACCAGCATTTATGACAAATTCTTTTTCTGATAACGAAATGTAAACACTGCTGTGATCGAGTGGCTAGCAAGATGAGAAAAGGAATGTATTTCGAAGGCATTGCAACCTTCCATTTTCGATTCAACAAACGTATTAACTTTCCAGATTATATTAAAGTATAAAAATTTGAAACGTCCTAGTGACTTCCTTGGTAACAGTTATTCACGACCTCCACTTGTATCTATCATTTGAGTTATTTCATATTTTTTAAATAGGGCAAAATGTTTAGCATTTCTTCCATTCATTTCTCGTGCAATATATTTTTATAATCCCGCAGATACCCTGAACATTATTAATTCTTAAGACTTTCAATTCCAAGGTAATTCATTACCACGTATGAAACATATCATGCCGTGCTATACCACTATAATAATTACGCGTGGAACGAAACAAAAAAGAATGAGAAAAAAAGCATTCCAATTCTCAACTGGTGATTTATATTGACATGTTTATATGTTTTCTTGTAATCTAACACCATATACGCATTAAAACTGATAAATTACAATTTTGTATCACATATAAAAACAAATTTTCATTTCGTTTGTTGAGACAGAGATAAAGTAAATAACGCAAAAGCATAAATCACCAAGATGAAAAGAAAACGAAGGGAGTATCGGAATCTTTGACCTGGCATCCCGCCAGAGGCTCCTCGCGGAATATCAACTTGGAGCTTACGACCTTGTCCAAGGTGAAGTAACAAATACAGTTGGTTTGCATACGGTAGTGGTTCTGTTGCATTCTTTAGACAGTCTCGCGGACATATTCAGCACATATAATATCTGTTGTAGGTCATATGAAATGATGGAAGTTGAGAGCGGTTAGTAGCTTCTTAAAAAAATTAGGTCGATGCAAACTCTGTGGTTTAGCTGTACAAGTTTCCTGTCAAGTTTGCTACAATACAGTGCATTCAGATGAAGGCGCTCGGTCGGCTTGGTTAAAGGAGTGAATTTTTTATGAAAGGACAGGGAAAAGATTAATGTTTGTGCGCTGCTCTATCAGGTTCTTTATGCTTCGTCGCATGTTTCCCCGTGAGTCACCTGGATTAATATTTATATTTGTCGGGGTTATTTCATAAAACATGGGATTATTTTTTGCACGGAACCATAAATATACTTTACCGGACAATAACAATTTATTTACTTCAAAAAATGTTACAATTATGTACACTAAATTTATTTTTTTCTGGAAGGCGAACGCAGGGGATGTTTTCTATGAATATTCTAATTACTACAGAAAGTTTCGAGTTTTTCAGGAGCCTATTTACTTTCTACCCAAAATGTTTGCTTTTAGGGCTGAAAGTATTTTGCAATTGATAAAATTTTTTACAGAAACAAGTTTATTATGGTACTTTAAGTGTTTTGGACTGTATTATTAAATCATGTTTGAATATTACTTTACTAAAGAAGAAATTTTTAAAAAGCAATATATAAAATAAATATAGTGAGCTCACAAGAAAGACGCATTTTTTTTCTGCAAAATGTTTACAAAATCTACAAAGAAAACGGTATGATAACAATATATGTACGCTAACGTGCAAAAGTTTAATTACACGTAATGTTTCAACCGAATTGCGCAGGCTACTCCACTGTCAACAAAACCATAATATAATAAACTGTTATTTACAGCCTGTACAGTAATCAGTAATATTTGTATCGTACTAGATACGTATTTCGACAACTAAATATTAATTCATTGTAAAGAACATAATCACATAAAATCTAAGAGACCAGGAAAATCAAATGTTGCCCTACATGCTTTAGAAACAAATCATAATATAACAACCGATTGTTGAAGATTAATTACAAATGTAAACTATTCGACAGAATCAGATAGCTTTCAGAGTATTTTTATAGTTAAAAACAAAGAGTAATTTCATCACGGACTGAAGACAGATTCCACAGTCGTATTTGTACAAATTCTTAAAAGAGGTACGACCAATAAAAAGGACAACCGATGAACGCAGGGGTGGGTGTGTTAGTTTCTAAGAAAAGAGAAATAACCTAAATAGATTTTAAATTCACTGTTTGTGTAGACGTCTAGTAGAGTGTTTAATGTTTTTTTTCCAGTATAGCTTTACTGTGACCTAATATTGAATAGAGTCTATCAATTATTACTAAAGATGACAACTTAGTTGTCGAAATACGGATCTAATAGGCTACAAATATAAATATGGTAAGGGTTTTTTTTACCTTTTTGATTTTTTCACATAAACACAGTCCCCAACGCATTTTGCGTTCAAAAATTTTAAAATATACTCCATCGTTTAAAAAGTTATAAAATCTGTTAACGACGAAACGAAAACAAATTAGTTTCAAAACACGCACTGGCATGTGTGTTTCTCACTTTATTATGTTATAAAATTTAAAATTTTAGTTGATGAAATACAAAGAATATTGTTGGTTCCTTGAAACTAGTATAAATGTAGATTGTCAGAACAATGCGCAAAGTAATTTCAAAAATATATAAGTTTATTCTAGTTACAAACAAAAGTGATATATGTACGTAAGACAACTTCACGAAGTGTCATTGTGTGAAATCAAATATGAACAGAAATTGTATATATAAATACGGGCAAACGCTGGTTAAGAGTCTATTGCTGACTGGCAAGGATGCTATGGACAAACAAATCGAAATTTATGATCTTTGAAACAAAACGACATACTTTTCTGCTGTAGCAACGAGGTGGGCGTTCATAAGAAGTTTAAGATTTAAAATTACTTGAGGTGGCCATAAAGCCTACTCCACTACAACCTTTTCAGATCTATTAGGGTTGCGAGCGCTTGAGGGACTGTCTTTGTCACAGAATTACTTCAAGTAAACTGCCGCTTTGTCGGGTCTCAAAATTTTTTCAATTTATGTTTTTGTATTTGTCGCATTTATTCAACATACGGCGCCTCCACCAAAGTTTATATATTGTTTTAATATTAAATCTACGATAAATTTGAAAAATCTTCCTGACTATAAAAGCGTCCCTTTCAATGCTTTCACCTGATTACGTACTTTTTTCCCTGGCATGGATGATTGATGTATCCGGATATAGCCGCGAGTGTCTTATGATAGCTAGTGATAACACTATCAGTACGGCACACGCGTAACTTTATCCAAATACTATACATAAATACGTTCCTTAGCTTCAAACTGCTTCCTATAGAGATCGCAAAAGATTTTTCAAAATATTTGTTTGATTTTTCTTTAAAAAAAGTTGTTTTCAGAAGACAGTACGTTTTTGATCAATTTCATTAACGCGAAATACGAAAGCTTAATAAAAAATTCCCCATATTCAAAACTAAGTCTTTAATAATCACACCTATAATTAAATTCGGAGAAACAGAATGAACATAAGTAAATTCAAATGTATCTCGCTCGATTCTGGTTCAAAACTAATTAATAAAATGTCCACCGCACAACACTTTAGAGCGTTAATACGGCGCACATAAATTCAGCGCTTTACCAAAGTGTGTTATGAAGTGAAGCCATTTACTAAATCAACATTGGAACATAGATGTCGTCGCTGTTTGCATTACTATTAGCGTGCTACGATAATACAGGCGACCAGTCGCAAAATTTATGTTCGGTCGTTTTGGCTTAATTAACAAGATAATGTTGGACACGGAAACTGAATGAAGAATGGGTTGCTTGTCCAGCACGTCAGCATATCTCAATGTATTGTTTCGTGTGAAGAGGCACCTCCACCAAATATAAAATTTGTGATATAACATGAAAGTTTTCTATTTTGATATGATGCCTTAAAGAATATGTTTTTAATATTTTTCCTAATGATATTAGTTTGATATTAATTTTTTTTTATTCAAAACTATATATTAATTAAAACAAAATGTTATCATAATTAAAGAAGTGCGATATGAAAACAAGAGAAACAAAATCTGTCTAGGTGAACTTTGCAGTGAAAAAGGACACGTATCTTCTAGTCAAGCTAAATAATCAACAATTCTCCAAACCGATAATGTAAAATATTTTTGTCTGCAAACTCAATTGGCGTAAATACTACTGTGGGCAAAAAATAGTAAGACTTTTTAATTTAAATTTCGTGCGAAAACCCATTCGTCGAAATATTTTTTTTCTAGGTAACCTTAATGAATGCAAGTGTGACTGTGATTTTGTATTGTACAATGCCAACGTATCACTTTGAGGACGTACTGGTATCAATTATTACTTACCAATTTGTTTCACAGAATAATTAAATAGATGATGGCTATACTTATATATTCGCAAAAAGTAACTGATTGAACTGATTAGATTATATTGAATCATGGGAGAAAAATCCCAATTGACAATAAATTGAAAATTGAAAATAAACTTTTGATATATAAAACAATTCTAAAATTTATTTATTTGTTCAACAAAATAGTAAATCCAATTACAAGGACAAAAATTAAAAAAATACATAATATTTGTAAGTTAGAAACAAAACTAATGTTGCTAAATAATAGAAATAACAAAAGCATTAAAGTACCTTAACATCGTTTAACGAATTGCGAAAATTAATGCAAAAACAATAAATTAAACAAAAATACTAATAATGCCGTAGACCATATTATCCAAATCTTTAAACTTCTATGAAGTCTTGATCACTGAAGGTTGATATATAACCCCTTGCCACCTTAATTTTCGTATTCTAAACCTTAATTTCGTATTCTAAAGGGGTTATATATCAACCTTCAGTGATCAAGTGAATCAACCACAGGATCCATCAAAATTATCTTCTATGAAGTCTCGTTATTAATGTAGAAAAACTCAAGCTTATCTGTTAATCAATTTTTAACGCTTCACTTCGATAGATCATTGAATTTGTCCATTAGGTTTGAATTAATTGTGGAATTGTCAGGCAGAAGTTCAAAAAAATTTCATTGAAATCACACTAAACGGAGTATCGTATTGTTTACATAAATATTGGGCTTTTAAGAACTTTGAGCCGTCTTATCTTTCCTGCTTTTATGGCAATTTACGTTTGATATTGTTGTAAATAGTCCATTTTTCTTCCTCGGTTATAATTCGTTTCAGAAATGGATCATTTTCTTCACATCTTAGCAGAAAATCACAAACGTCAATACAATGGAGTGAATCGCACATGTGGAAGCCAAATATCCAGCTTTGACATGAAGCCAAATCGTTGGGCATAATATGAACGGTTTGATTTAATGCACGACTAATGTGTTGTGTAATATCTTTATTTTTCCGTCCTCAGTTTTGACAGGCTTTACAAAACAAGATGTGTCCTTACCATCGAAATTACCAGAACAAAATTTTGCAAAACAATCTCAGTGCTGACGTTCTGCTAAAACGTCTTCTCCATGAAAGTTGTGCAATGTATGGCACAACTTTCATCTTACTTCATCTGAGTTCTTATCTTTTCGATAATAAAAAAGTAAAATATTTTGAAAGTGCGCTTTATATTTTCCATACTGTGCGATATCAAAAGTATATTCTATATACCAATAGTTATTTCCTTCATTTATCAGAAAGCGGCTAATCTGTCACTTTTTAAACCCTATGTTTTCACCGCGCTTCTTTCTTTGCTCGGTTTTCTTATTAGTACTTTCGCGTTTTCTATATTTTATAAAAACCTGCCGTTCTAAAAACACATCGTCTTACTTGCTTGGAAGACATTGGAATGTTCACTAAAGAGCAAAGTTCAATTTAGAAGCGTATCTTCGTACTGCCGAAATAAATGGTGTAGTACGCTTCAGAATAAAGTTGCTGATTAAGAATACAACCAATAATTCTTCGTGAGAAAATACAAAATTACTTTACGAACTATATAATACATACATACAAAGGGTACTAGGAAAGTTTTGTAATATGACGCAACAATGAATCGTAGGAAGCTGCTTGTTGCTGCATGTTGAGACATGTTCATATGTGCATAGTAGTCGCTGCGCCATGTGGATGGGTTCAGTTATTCATTAGCAGTGAGAGTGTAAAGTGCTTGCGATAGCATCGTGGTCACGAAATGAGATAAGGGCAGTTTTGCGTTTTAATTTCGTGCGTGGTTTAAACATAGACCAGTGCTTCGAAGAAATGACTCTTGCACTAGGTGCTGTTTGTCCACATCGCATAAGGAAATTGAGGTGGTATAGAGATTTGCAAAGGGGAAATTTAACTGTAGAGGATGCTGAGAGGCCGGGAAGGCCACGAACGTCAGTTACGGAGGAAAACGTTACTACTGTGAGGAAAATGCTTGTCAAGGACAGGCGAGTGACCTACCAACAGATAGAGGGACTTCAGGACTAAATGCACCAGCAATTCGTTTGATTCTCACGTGAAGAAACTTTGTTCTCTCTGGGTGCCGCATCGACTGACTGAAGAGCAGATGACACGACGTGTGACTTGGTGCCGGGAGATGCTAAAAAAATTTAATAGGGGACAATCTCGGTATGTGAACATCATGACAGGTGACGAGACTCGGCTGTACTATTACGATGGGCCGACCAAAGCTCAAAACAAAGTTTAGGTTATTGAGGATGAAGACACACCCGTAGTTGTCAGAAAATCCCGATATGTAAAAAAGAAAATGATAGCTGTATTTTTCAAATCGAGTGGAATTGTGGAACGCGTCACAGAAGACAGTCACAGCTAAATGGTATACTGAACAGTGCCTACCTAAAGTCATTGGATCTATGAAGAACCTGCGGGCAAAGTTAAGAATGGACACCTGGTTCCTCCATCACGATAATGCTCCAGCTCACCGCGCCAAAGTCTGCACGGAATATTTGACCACGATAGGACTGAAACTTCTCAAGCATCCTCCCTTCAGTCCAGATCTTGCTCCCTGCGACTTTGCACTGTCCCCGCATGTGATAATGAAGCTAAAAGGGAGGCGGTTTCCCAGTGATGAGGACCTTCTGCGGGCTTGGGATGAGTGTGCTTTATTCACTAGTGAAACTTGGCAGAACTGGTTTAAAGATTGGTTTCGGAGGATGGAGAGGTGTATTGAGTGTAGAGGAAATTACTTTGAAAAAATTAAATAAATAAAGGCTGTATTGCAAAACTTTGCTAGTACCCTTTGTATCGTAGTATAATTAATACCCCATAATCGATTATTACAAATTTAGCTCTATTGCTTTAACGAATTAACCTTTATCATTTTTACTGTCGAAAATAAAATATTGTAAAAGCAGTAAAGATTATACAATTTTCCGAAATGATCCACTTTGTTTGTCATTTAATGTGGGTGAACTTATTCGCCCACTACTCCTATTTATCTTCCTATTTATAATAATTTTAAAAAGACATTTCTGACATTTCAAATCTAATTTTCCGAAATTTAAAAGAACTGTCATCGAATTTTGAATTTGGGCGCTACGATATTTATAAATAGAATTTTAAATAAGGAAATTGTAACTTCAACATTTCATTAATTAATTTGAAACTCTTACGACAAATTAATTATAAACCGATAGAAGACGTGAAAAACTGAAAACTTTACCTTCGAGTTACAGCTTACTCGAAATGAACCAAAATTTATTTAACTTAAATCTTATTGATTCAGAAATATTTACGATAAAGAAACTTACTCGTATTTTACCCTTGTTGAATTAATGGAAAAAGTTTTTAAAAGCGCAAACACCGGCTTCTTAAGGCTGGGCATTTATTTTAATTAAACATGAATCCATTTCTTGCAAACAAGGCTGAATACGTAGTAAAAGGAAGGGAAAAACTGGGAAAATCCCATCTAAAAGGTTGTCGTTACATTTACACTAAAGTAGGTAGTATTTAGTCTGTTTCTAATCTTCTTTTGTTTCTTTTTACATGTCTACCTGTATAAAACAATAAGCGGCCGAGAAAGAAACGATTAGATGCGTAAAGAACCCATTTTTTGTGTAGATTCAAAGCAACCACCTCTCCATAAAACGAGGTTATAGTTTGCGAAATTCGAAGTGATTCAGTCCTAACTTGTAAAGTTTAAGCTGCTTACTATGAAATAAGATTTTATGTTAAGGTGAAAAAGAAAATTTGTTTTGGTAAAATGAGTGCTCTTTTCTTTGAGGGAACGAAAGAAAAGGGGGATGATAAGATGAAAACATATTAAGTTTTCACGTACTAAATTATGTCCATTTTAAGTTCAGAGATAGTTCGTTTTTAGGATCGGCAAAATTTCAAAATACGTTTGTAAACTTGGGTCAAATTATCAGGTTGTAACATAAATCCTGTCCGAAAATTTGTAAAACTTGTTTATTAAATTTTTGTACAAAGTTTTTATTTATCAATCGTCAATGTATTTTCCCTCATTATTTATTACCGCTAGCCTCTACGGAAAAATTCTTCGGATTTTGAATCAAAAAATAAAGTTACTGCGGTTTGAACATCTTCTTGGGAATTGAAGCTTTTTCCATCAAGGTGGTTTTGTAAGCTTCGAAATAAGTGGTAATCCGTAGGAGCAAGGTCTGGGGAGTACGGTGGATGTGAAATTTTTTCCCAGCCAAGTTCTTCCAATTTCTGAGAAGTGATGCGAGCCGTATGTGGGCGGGCATTATCTTGATGGAACAGAACACCGCGTCGATTGACCAGTGCTGGGCGTTTTTTTCGCAGGGCTTCCATTAAACGGTCGAGTTGCTGACAGTAAAGTGCGGCAGTGATGGTTTCGTTCATTCCCAGCATCTCAAAATGAATTACACCTTTAATATCCCACCAAACACAGAGCAATGTTTTCATTGGATGCAGTCCAGCTTTAGGCGTGTGCACCACCTTCTCACCAGGACTAAGCCATTGATGATGACGCTTAATATTTTTGTATTGCACCCACTTTTCATCTCCGGTAACAATTTGATTTAAAAACGGAGCACGGAGATGACGAGAGTGCATTGAAATGCACACATCAATACGATGTTGGAGTTGTGCTGGCGATAGTTCATGCGGTACCCATTTTCCTAACTTTACCACTTTTCCCAATGATTGCAAATGACGATGTACAGTCATATGACTTACGTCAAATTCTTGTGCAAGTTCTCGCACTGTTGTAAATGGATTATTTTCAACCCGAGTTCGAAGGACCTCCCTATCAAATCCAGAAGGCCGCCCGGTACGCTCGTCATCCTTCAAACTTAAGTCACCGTTTCGAAACTTTTCAAACCATCTCCGACACATCCGTTCACTAACAACATCATTGCCATAGACACCTTGAATGTTTCTAGCCGACTCACTCGCGTTATTTCCTTTTTTGTATTCGTAAAGCATAACATGTCGAATATGTTCTTTTGTCACTTCCATCTTTAATGGACGAAAAAGAAATTGAGAACAATATGTACACTCTTCAAAAGTTGCAGAAGTACTGACTAACTTATTGCGAATAAACCAATATGACTCATATTGCAGAGATTTCGCAACGTTTCGTCGTAATGCGTATATATGCGAGTTGCTGCGAGAATCGGACAGAATATATGTTACAACCTGATAGAACAGATTTATGCGGTAGAGACCAAGGTTTTTATAAATTTTAAAGCTAGATATTAAATGTAAATGATGTACTTTACGTAAATACGCTTATATTTTTATATGTCGGCCTTTCTACCTTTCTTCATACAATATTTTTTTTTACTTTTTTAACTTAAGACATTAAAAACAATGAGAAACGTGTCTTAAAAAATAAAAGTACATACCAGGTGTACCGGAAAGTCATTACTGGGTTTTCTAACAGATGTCGCTGGGCTTAAGTATGCAATGTTATGATTTGACGCATATGTCGTTTTATTCTACAGACATCAAGCTTCAAAGCCATATATGTTATATTTTGCGAAAGTAACACCGTCATAGTTCTATACCTCTTTGAAAATGTCGAATTTCGTGCCTGAAAATGTGCATTTGCGGCACGTATTACTTTTTTTATTTAATCAAAAGAAAAAGCCGCTGAAAGTCATCGTTTGCTGGTAGAAACTTTCGGTGAACATGCTCCAACCAAAAAAAACATGTGAGACAATTCAAAAGTGCTGATTTCGATGTGTAATACAAAGAACGTTCTGGTAGACCGAAAATCTTTGAAGATGCGAAACTGCAGGAGTTATTGGATGAAAACCCAACCCAAACTCAAAAACAGTTGTCAAAAGCGTTAAATGGGCGCCACATCAATTGAATAACAGAAAAACGGAAAATCGAAAAATCGTCTGTGAAATGCCGCTTCAAAGGTATGATTGGAAGTCATTTCTGCATCGAATAGTGACGGGTGATGAAAAATGGATCTATTTCGAAAACCCTAAGCGCAAAAAATCATGGTTGTCACCTGGCAAAGCCGGCCCATCAAATCCAACGCCAAATCGTTTTGGTCGCAAGACAATAATGCCCTGTGTTTGGTGAGACAAGAGTGGCGTGGTGTATTACGAACAGTTAAAATCTGGTGAAACAGTTAATACTGATCGTTACCGACAACAAATTATCAATTTGAACAATGCATTGCTAGAAGAACGTCCAGAATGGGCCTTAAGACACATTAAAGTGATTTTACAGCACGATAGGCGTTTTGGACAGGCGCTTGGAGAGCAGCACTTCGCCAAAATTAGTTAAGTTAGAAAGTCCAAGTCAAAGTTTGAACTCCTCTTTGGATAAGTACCACCAATTTTCTATAAGAACTGGAAAAATCGTTTTTGTATGTGTTCAAACCTCAAGTCTAAGTAAATATATACTGCATACCAGATAATTGATGCGCATTCAAGTTAACTTCGCACACGTGTGAAATATAGTGTTTTTAAATGACTTTGAAGGATGCGACATGTTTTAATAAAAAATTCTAATCTTTTAGATGTTGAAGACGAGAATTTAATTAATCCCTTTGGTAGAAGATAGTTGACTATCAAAGAGAACGCTCAGATCATTAAATAAAATTTTTTAATGAGCTGAAGCACGGTCAAAATAATGTAAAATATATGATGGGATTAAATGCTTTCGAATGCGTAATTATAGCACGTTTTTTAGTGTCTAATTTGAGGACAATGTTTACGCATCACTGATGAATGACACTAAGACTTTTCTGCCAATCATTGCTGTCACAGTCATTTGTAATTTATTTATGTACTTATTTTATATACTATTTTAATAACTTAAGATGCAAGGAAGGTTACTACCATTTCGCGTTTTCTTAAAAAATAAATCGATTTGTCGAAAAGAGTCATCTTGTAAGCAAACTTAAAATTTGTATTCACCATAAGAATAGCTTAACATAAAAACAAAGTGCACTTTGTTCTGCCACATTTCACTCCTAATCAACAACACTTCACGAAGCGTCTTTCATCTTCCGTTTGCAACGCTGAATCTTTTATTAAGTCGGCAATCATAGCCGTTCGTTGACGAAGTAAGTCTAACTTCGGGCACACTCAGCTTGGTCGACCAATTTTGCGGCTAATTGCCGCCAAGTTTTCCGAATTATCCCGCATTTTGGAACGTAGAAAATTCATTACAACTTGTGTTTTCGCTAATTCCCTCCGCTTGTAATTTCGCAGTCGCCGGCTTGTTTGTATTAAAACGTTAATTACGTCAGGATGTGCCCGAGCAAAGCCTGCATATTTTATTTGACTTACTTAACAAAGAATTACGCAGAGCCATAATTCACCTTTTAGAGCCGCCCCGAAGGCTTACGTTTTATGTGAGAAATTTCAGGTGAATTTATCCCGTTACATCGGACTCTTTTGTTCCATTATTCAAATGTGTAAAAACAAAACGCAAAGGTAAAGTTGCTTTAATTTCAATTAGTTGCCGGAGTAAAGTGTATAATTAACTATTTCTTTGAACGACGACAACAGTACAGGAAATTATATTCACCTGTAAAACTTTTATGCGTTCATACATAAGTCACAAAGGAACGCACAACGGTACAATAATAAACCAACAACGAAAATTATTGTTTCATTCAATTCTTATCTTCAATATTATACGAGTATATTTCTTTAATTCTCTTGTTATTGAGGCGGTTATTTTTAGCTACTAAAAGCGACAGAAGAATAAGAATTATTAACTGGTGACAAAATCAATGGCGACGATGACCTAAAAAAAAAGTCAACAACAGCTTAGAGAATAGAACAATAAATAATAAAACTACCAACGCCCCAAAGCACTGCCATGCTCCAAACAAAATAAACCTTGCGAAATAACGAGAACTAAAAGTAAACTATTGGGTTGGCAACTAAGTACTTTCGGTTTTGTAGTATAAAATAAACCACTTTTTTTTAAACAAAGAATAGTTTTTAATCAATTATATATTTTCCATTTTGCTCAATGACCTTTTGCCATCTAGCTTTGAGCTGCATGATTCCGCGCTCATAAAATTTCTGGTCCTTATCAGTAAAAAACTGAATTAGGTGCGAGTGAAGGTCATCGTCATTTGTGAATGTTTTACCATTCAAAGAATTCTGCAAACTTCGAAATAAATGGTAATCAGATGGTGCTAGATCAGGGCTGTATGGGGGATGTGGCATCACTTCCCAGCCAAGCTCCAATAGTTTCCCACGAGTTGCCAAAGATGTGTGAGGCCTTGCATTATCTTGGTGGAAAACTACACCTTTCCGATTTGACAATTCTGGCCGTTTCTCTTTGATTGTTACATCCAGTTTTATTAATTATTGACAGTAAACACCAGAATTGATCGTTTGGTTCCTTGGAAGCAGCTCAAAAAACACAACACCTTTGTAATCCCACCAAACTGACAGCATGATCTTTTTTGGATGCAATTCAGCTTTCGATGTGGTTTGAGCTGGTTTATCGTGTTTGCTCCATGATCGTTTTCGAACTATGTTACTGTACAGGACCCATTTTTCATCACCAGTGATGATTCTTTTTAAGAAAGGGTCGGTTTCATTTCGTCTAAGGTGCATATCGCAAAAGTTGATTCTTTGTGTTAAATGAATTTCTTTCAATTCGTGAGATACCCAAATATCAAGCTTCTTAACTAGCCCAAGACATTTTAAATGTTTTTCAATTGTTGTGTGCGATACATGTAGCCTCTCCGCAACCTCTCGAACAGTTATATGACGATCCTCTTCAATTATTACTTTGATTTGGTCATCATCAACTTCAGTAGGCCGACCAGTACGTTGCTCACCTTTGAGGGAAAAATCTCCAGAACGGAATTTTTTATACCAATTCTGACACGTGCGCTCTGTTAAGCAATTAGCACCATAAACTTCACATATCTTTTTGTGAGCCGCAGTAGCTTTCTTTCCTTTACGAAAATAAAATAGTAAAATATGTCGAAAATGTTCGTTTCTGCACTCCATTTAAAATTAACCCACAACTAATAGCTTTAATAAAAATCACGCACTACTTGCTTCTGAAGTTACGTCAATGTGACTAGTATTACGCGACAAACGGTAAAGTACAGCACTAACATACGTTATACAAAAAATAAAGCAACGCTCTCTATCAGTAAAAACCGAAAGTACTTAGTTGCCAACCCAATATTTATTCCTATATACGTGGAAGTAAGAATATTTTTCAATAAAACTTATAAAAAGAAGTTCCAAGACTACAAAGTATAAAGACCAATTTTGTTGTATAAGACGGCGCGTTATCGTGCTGTAAAATCACTTTACCGTGTCTTCGGGTCCATTCCGGACGTTTTCCCATCAACGCATGGTTCAAATTGATAAATTGTTATCAGTAGCAACCATTATTAATTGCTTCACCAGGTTACACTAGTTCGTAATACACCACGCCACTCTGGTCTCATTAAACATAGAACATTGTCTTGCGACCAAAACGATTTGGCCTTAGAGTCGATGGGCCGGCTTCGCTAGGTGATAACCATGACTTTCTGCTCTTAGGGTTTTCAAAATAAATCCATTTTTCATCACCCGTCATTAGTCGATTCAGAAATTACTTACGATCCTACTTTTAAAGCAACATTTCACAGACGATTTTTCGATTTTCCATCCGCCTGTCATTCAATTGATGTGGCACCTATTTTCCCATCTTTTTTTTCCATTGCTCGTAATAGGCCGCTAATCGTTTATTGGGTCACGCTTCTGCCAATTGTTTTTTAGTTTGGGTTGGGTCTTTATCCAATAACTCCTGTAGTTTCGCATCTTCAAACTTTTTCGGTCTACCAGAACCTTTTTTTTTCTTGCACATCGAAATCACCACTTTTGAATTGTTGGAACTATGCCTCACATGTTTTTATGGTTGGAGCATGCTCACCGTTAAATTTCTACCAGCAAATGATTACTTTCAACGGCTTTTTTCAAAGAGATATAAATCTATAACAGTGTTACTTTCGCAAAATATAAAACGTATGGCTTTGGGGCTTGATATCAGTAGAATAAAAAGATATATGTCTCAAATTATAACATTGCGTACTTAGACCTAGCAACATCTGTTAGGAAAACCGGTAATGACTTTCCAGTACACCTGGTATTTGATAAAAAGTACATAATATCTGTCAACAACAGAGTCTAGATAGATAATGCTGGACATAAAATACTTGTAGAAACAAATTCGTAACTAATTCATGGGGGTATTTGGCTATCACTCCACCACACGTGAAACTATTCTACGGTATAAGCCTTTATCATAAATATATAGATTTTCCGATTTTTTATTAAAACGTTTATTTCTTTTAATTGTGCTTGCATATGATTGGTGACCCTCTTTTATTTTTTTTTATTGCGTGTTAATGCAATATATATTATTTTCTTATCCTTATATTAAATATATATTACAAAAATCTATATTTTTGTTTTTTTTTAAAATTATAATCAACAAGAAGTCCTCCTGCTTACGTGCTTACGGAAGAGTCTGGCATTTTCAGCTATGCCCTTGTCCTGCTATAATTAAATTAGTAACGGTGTTTGTAAGAGCACGATTGATTTATGAAGAGCCAACCTGCAAAAAATTCATCAAATTTCGTTCACTAGAAGTCAAAATGCTATGCGTTTAAAGATAGCGGTTTCTATATTACCTAAATCATTTAGTAGCAAGAACAATATCTACTTTATCAAGTAAAAGATAAAAATACGCTAATTAATTGATTTGGTCATAAAATAGATTTATCATAGACCAGTAATAATATCTATGTTATTACAGTTTAAAAAATAAATATTTTCTGAAGTTATGTATACTTAAAATAAATTAGTAAAACACCGTAGTACGTTGCTAAAGTAAAGAAAGAAAATCCTTCCTGAATCATTTAATAGTAAGACATACAATATCCACTCTTTTTCTATTTGCTCCTCTCCAAAGTATTAAATCCAAGTCTATTGTATCCGAGAACGTTATTATTGAACGACATAGGCTGCTCATCGTTGCTTTTCGTGGCGAGAAAATAGTAACGAGTGTCGTGGGATGATCGGACCGAACAAAACAGATGGGAATGGACGCACGTACACCTCACTGACAGGTCATTTAAAATGTCGATTATCGTTAATTGCGATCGAATCGATTCAATGCGACAACAAATGAACAAATCCTTATTATTAATGAACTGGTGTCAAAATTAAATGGCGCTCCTCTCTTTTCCAGTTCATGAACTTTTTTGGGACGAGATTAACTGAACAGCTCTCACCTTTTCCGACTACACAAAAATATCGTAAAGTATCGCAAAATTTAATAGAGTTTGAAAATAATTTAGTAAATACCTTTTTAAAACTTTATAGCATAAACAAACCTCTTGATTATTGGTACATCAATTCTTTTTTCTTTTATAAATACTGCATGAGTTACTGTTATACAATATTTCTTTCTATCCTTCCTTTCTAAAATGTCTTTTAAAATTTATGAAAACGTAAAACAATTGTATGGTGTGTACATAATATAATAAAAAAGCTTTAACAATAATGGATTGGAAATTAAAATACTGCGAGCATTTCTGACCTGTAGGTTTGGATTTTTAATATGGAAGATTCGTTGCCACTCATCTATAAATTTTGAAAATTTTTAATCATAAAAAAATATTACAGTTCTTAATTTACTTTTTTATATTCATTTCAAATCTGCTAATATTTATATGAGGGCGGATCAGTAATTGGTAAGACTGGCAGCGCTAATAAAAAAAATCTATTCGTTTTTCAACTAGGAAATCCTTCAAAACAAAACTATCAAAATTTGCGTTCGTTCAGATCGTAAGGATGCCTGTCATTTAGATAGAAAACGAACTGCTTTTAACTGGTTTGGAAACAGAAACAGTGGAGTATAGATCAGTGATTAAGTTCTTATTTCTATCAAAGCTGGACTGGAGTCTCCTTACGGGAATCAATCTACATCGATTGCAACAACAAACCAATGGATATCTGAGTTTAAGCGTGTTCAGAACAGTACTTCGCAAATAATTAAAAAAGTGCTATATTGCTATATGATAAAAATCATGTACGAGATAGTCGCCACATATGTTAGTTAAAACTTTTGGCACATAAATAATAATGGTTGACACAAGTGCTCTGAAGAAGGCCGAAAAAGTTGTGGATAATGTTTTTTGGAAATACAGCGATTATCTTCAAAAAGGTATAGCGATAACAAGCCAATACTATGCATCCCTTTTAGATCAATGGCATAATACAATACAACAGCAAAGTCTGCACTTAAAGAAGAAGCGAATGCTTTTTTTAGAGATACATGTGTTTACACTTCGACTCATTCATTGGGAAAAATTTACGAACTATGTTTCGAACTGATTCTGCATGAAACTTATTCTTAGATACTTTTCTTTTTCCCAATCAAAAAACTTGGCTCGATGGTAAGAGATTTCGGTCGAATGAGAGAGTACTCACTGAAATTAAACTATATTTCCAACAGTTTTATAAAGAGCTCTCTTTTCTGAAGGAACAAAAAAACTTGAATATCGCTGGACTAAATAAAAATGACGAGAATACGTTGAAAAATAAAATAATTGTTTGACAAAAAGTGTGATTCGTTTTCATAAGACTCGGTCTTTTTCTGGGGAATACGAAACTATAATATCAAACAGAAATTGAACCCTTCATTCTTATAAATCGACTATTAAGAAGTTAACACTGTACGTAATTCTAAAGCACTGCCTTTTTAACTTTATGTACTCATTTTGACTGGCTTTTGATCTGTACACGTTCTGCAGGAGTTGCCGGTGATACAATACTTGTGTAATATTGTGAAATGTTTTAACAAGAAATAAATATCTTTACTAACTAAATTATTGAACAACTTTGTATACATAATGTTTTAATAGGTTATTGGCATTGGAAAATACCATGTTTGAAAAAAAGAGATTAGATTTATAATCGGCATCTCAAAAATAGTCCGATCCATCCATTATTGATGATGATTTTTCCTTATATATTACTGTTGTAACCCCAGAATTGCCTACAGATGCTCATTTCAAGCAGCTTCAGTGGAACAAAAGAAAAGCAATGGACCTCCAGGTTCGAGAATCAAGCCCGAGACCTTCGTACTTCGTACTTCTACTAGACCAGCATGTACTCGAAATAATGAAAATATAACACTCATTTAACTTTTACAAGCACCACAACTTTATTAGCCAATTCTACAGCCCAAGACCCATTGATATTATTTTAAATGGTAACATAAAGATTAGATTACTTCTTCTTGTCTTCCATCTTGGGTTGGAACCGCGTCTTCGATATTTGTGCTGGTGACATATTATTACATAGTACAATTGTGACAGCAGTAGTAGTAGCCCTGAAGATGTCTCGTGCAATTGAGGACGAAACGTCAGTAACGCAAGTACCGAGGGCGCCGTTCCAACACGGAAGCGAATATAAAGTAAACATGAGACAAAAGTTTACAAGCCAGATTGATAGATAAGATATTAAAAAACTATCGTATCCTTATGTAGATATAAACAAATACGACGAATACGGTGCTGTTAAAATTTAAGAATGGATTAACGAAAATCTCATAATTCACGTACATTTTTTTAAGAAAAACTCAGTAAAAAAAATTCTGAATAACTTTTTCGAATTATAAAAATTTATTCAAAATTGTTTTACTTAAAAAAAAATCAGCTACATACGTACTTTAAAATAATACAAAATTTAACAACTTTTACAGAGTTTATCCCTTTTTTAACTCTTTTTAGGGCAGGCGAGCGTACAATGTCAACATTCGTTTGTTATTTGAGGAAAAGTTCGAATAGAAGCACGGATGGGAACAAAAAATTTAGATCGTGGTCGAGATGGGTTTTGCTTCGCTGGCGGAACAACGTCTAGCTCTTTTTTGTTTAGTTTTTAATTTAAAAAAGAGCAAGGAAATTTCTGTAACGCATTTTTCAAACCTGTGTTATTTCTTTATTTCATGCCTTCTTTATTTGATGCAAAAATATTATTGGGGATACATAAATGTAATAAAACCATTATTAAAATTAAAAACTAAAAATATAGAAGTTAAAAACAAAAAAAAAGGGTTTTTTTAGATTTTTTATATTTTTCAAATATAATATTGAAACTCAGAAGATATTTTTCTTGCCTCAAACATAATATTTGCAGTGTTATTAGTATAGTCCATTTGGTCTTCTTACGGTAACAAAAGGTTCACATTACCTAAACAAATCGAAGAGGTATATCACCCCCTTTCGAAAACTGTTTACCTAAACTTGACCTAAATATATAAAGTATAAAGTATTTTTTATCTAGAAATAGTTTGCGAACTCTTAGCGAGAACAATCTCATCGTCAACCACAAATTTACATTTCTCAGCGCTCAGGCGGCGGTCGAATAATGATCCAGATATGATGGACATTTTCATCCATCAATAACTGTGTCTGGAGAGATGACAAGGGACGGTATTTGTTGCTAGACCGGCATTTTCTAGGCACGTCAATACCGCAGTTATGGTTTCAGACCCCATGTCAACTGCCATGTTAAAGGAAAACGGTATCTTAAGCAAATTTAACCTGGTCTGTCATGTAATTCAGTAAACCGTTGTAGATATTACAATACGTAAATTTTAATTAAAATTTGAATGAAAATTTACAGAATATAATTGCATTTATTCACGCAGTTAAAACGGTAAAACGTAGTTTTGAACAAACCATTGTATTAAAATATCGAAATATAATGAAAACAGAAGGAAATTCGTTATAATATAAATACATATATTTACATTCTGCTAAACAATAACACAAGTATACACGGTTTTGCATCTAAGCAACCAAAAGCTGTTTCTAAGGTTATTTGGGGCGCTGAATCCGAATCTGCACTCCTTTTTTTGATATTGGTTGTAGTTTTCGAGATATTAAATAAACGCATTTTTTACAATTTTTGATAATTAATCTCCATTTTATTCATTAATAAGTGTTAAATTAGAAATGAAGAGCAGTCGAACTGAGTCGCTTGTACTGTTTGGTATCTGTTTCACGCATTGAAGTCCAAGAGTAGTCGCTCATCATGCCCTCGTCCCAAAATCCTTGGTATCGTTTTTCGATTTTCGCAAAACCTTGGTGTAGTTGCTCTCCTTGCTCGTCGCTTGTATCACCCATTATCCGGTGTAGTGCCACAGGCGGAGCACCGGATTCTAGGACAAGTATTGTCATATAATTAAGTTTTATTAAATAAACGTGTATCACCCAAGTTTTCAGGAAAAAATTCGAGATGGGAATGCAGAAAATGTATTTTGTGAGACATTTGAGCTACAATCTTGCAATAATTTTACAACAAACTGTCGATTTTCTTCTTGAAATCCGGGGATTTGCAGTTACCGAAAAAGTTGTGAACAACATCTTAAAATGATACCCATGCTGCTGCTTCATTGGGCGTTAAACATTTTGTAAAGTTTCTGTCGGCCATTAATTTTCGAATATCAGGTCCGACAAATATTCCCTCTTAGATTTTGGCGTACGACAATTTGGGAAATAACTTGCTCAAGTACTTAAAAGCTGGTCCTTCACGGTCGAGCGCTTTGACAAAGTTTCCATGGGATTTACACTCGTACCTGGACAAATTGGCAAAGGATCATTGCTCGCACGGGGAACTGGCTTAGACACTGATGATACTTCAGGATATTTATATTTTGCTAGTTTTTTTGCATTTAGACCGACGACATTCATCAAGCAAAAGTAATAATCATCTACATGATTTTTCGGCTCTCTCCATAACATTGGCAATGAAAATGAAAAACATACTTCTTTACCGCGTGAGCACTTGTATAACATTTGTTTGATACAGAGAAACCAAAATAATAAAAATATGCATTTCTGATCACATTAGTAATAACTTTGTCACTTTTTTGATCATATAACATCCGCGAACATAACAAAAACACTTTGAATCAACTTTACAATTCTGTCTTTGCATTTTCACACGTTTTGGATTCGAAAAAAAAACTTTTAAAAATACAAATTGAATAATGTTTCTAGCGACGCCAACAGCTGACTGTCATTATGATAACGCAGTGCTGCCAACATGCGCAAACTCACAAACTAGAACCAATTTTGAAAAACGAAACCCGGATTTGAATTCAGCACCTCAAATAACATCAAGATTTGTTCTCATCTGCACTGATCCAAAAATTGACTAGAATTTGTAAACTTGTGTAATTCAAATAGTTGATTGTTGAAGTCATTACTTCGTGAAATTCGATTGCACTACTGAATAAATAAAGCACTTTGTTCAAATTTCACACTATATCACATATTTACTGCGACTAGTTTCGTCTGTTAGGACATTTTGGTATATTATATAACACATGGATCAATAAGTCCCGAGACTAACAATGAAAACAACATTTTTTTGCAAAATTTTTTTTTATTCATCAACATAATCACCTTTTAGGGTGATACAATGGTTCCAACGCTTTTCCAATTTTTCAATACCATGTTTATAAAAAAATTTATCTTTCGCTTCAAAATAAGCTTCAGTTTCAGCGATGACCTCCTCATTTGAGCCAAATCTTTTTCCCTGGAGCATTTTTTTAAGATCAGCAAAGAGCCAGTAGTCACTGGGGGCTAAATCTGGCGAATATGGGGGGTGGGGAAGCAGATCAAAACCCAATTTGTTCAATTTTGCCATTGTTTTCATCGACTTGTGGCAGGGTGCATTGTCTTGGTGAAAAAGGATTTTTTTCTCTGCATGTGCGGTCGTTTTTTTGCGATTTCCTCCTTCAAAAGCACCAGTAAGTCAATATAATAATCACTGTTGATCGATTTACCTTTTTCGAGGTAGTCAATGAAAATCACGCCATGTGTATCCCAAAAAACTGACGCCAGGACTTTGCCAGCTGACTGCTGCGTTTTCGGACGTTTCGGACGGCTTTCGCCAGCTGTGCGCCACTCAGATGACTGCCGCTTCGACTCTGGAGTGTAGTGATGTATCCATGTTTCGTCCATGGTCACGTAACGACGCAAGAAATCTTTTTTGTTGCGAGTAAATAGCGATAAACAGCTTTCTGAATTATCGACTCGTTGCTGTTTTTATTCCATCGAGAGCAATCGCGGCACCCACTTGGAAAAAACCTTTTTCATGCTCAATTTTTCATGAAGGATAGTAAATACACTTCCATATGATATCTGTGTCATCTCAGCAATCTCACGGAGCTTCACTTTACGATCTTTCATTATAATTTTTGTCACTTCACTCACATTTTCCGGTGTAACGGCTTCCACAGGTCTACCCGAGCGTTCCGCGTCATTTGTGTCGGTACGACCACGTTTAAACTCGGCAAACCACCGACAAATCGTTGCTTTTGATGGACAAGAGTCCGGGTAACATTTTTCAATCCATTGTTTTGCTTGCGTGGTGTTTTTACCCATTAAAAAACAATGTTTTATCAGAACACGAAACTCAGTTTTTTCCATTGTTTAAACAAACTACAAAACGACTTTACTCCAACCTCGATAACTCAGCTGTTTCTGGTCCGATCGACTTAAAATTTTGACACGTTTCAAGCAAAGGTTAGTACTCTAGAAAGACGTGGTTACTAGTTTACTACGAGCGCCATCTATGGGTTAGTCTCGGGACTTATTGATCCATGTGTTACCAGGTATACCGGAAAACCATTACCGATTTTTCTAACTAATGTGGCGAGGCTTAAGTATGAAATGTTATGATTTGACAGATACATATGTCATTTTACTCTACTGACATTAAGCTTCAAAGCCGTACATGTTATACTTTACGAAAGTAACACTTTCATAGATTTATATCTCTTTGAAATTCGAGTTTCATGCCTGAAAAAGTGTATTTGCGGCACGCATTAGTTTTCTTATTTAATCTATAGAAAAAAGCCGCTGAAAGTCTCCGTTTGCTAGTAGAAAGTTACGGTGAACATGCTCCAATCACATAGAGCCCTCATGTTGGGCGTGGTTTCGACAATTCAAAAATGGAGAAAAGAACGTTCTGGTAAACCTAAAAACTTTGAAGATGCGAAACTGCAGGAGTTATTGGATGAAGACCCAGCTCAAACTCAAAAACAATTGGCAGAAGCGTTAAATGTGGCACAAGAAAGGATTAGCGACCGATTACGAGCAATGGGAACATTCAAAAGATGGGAAAATGGGTGCCACATCAATTGTATGAGAGGCAAATAGAAAATAGAAAAATCATCTGTGAAATGTTGCTTCAAAGGTATGATCGGAAGTCATTGCTGAATCAAATGGTGACGGGTGATGAAAAATGGATTTATTTTGAAAACCCTAAGCAAAAAAATCATGGTTATCACCTGGCGAAACCAGCCCATCGACTTCAAGGCAAATCGTTTTGGTCGCAAGACAATGCTCTGTGTTTGGTGGGGCCAGAGTGACGTGGAGTATTACGAACTGTTGAAACCTGGTTAATACTGATCGCTACCGACAACAAATTATTAATTTGAAAAACGCATTGCTAGAAAAACGTTCAGAATGGACCCGAAGATACAGTAAAGTGATTTTACAGCACGATAATGCGCCGTCTCATACAGCAAAACCGGTCAAGAAATCGTTAAAAAAAGCACTTGGATGGGACATAATATCGCACCCGCCGTACTCTCCAGGCCTTGCCCCGTTCGACTATCATCTTTTCGCATCAATGAGACACGCGCTTGCAGAGCAGTACTTCGCCAATTTCGAAGAAGTTAGAAAATGACTCGATGAATGGTTTTGCTCAAAGGACAAACGGTTTTTTTGGGATGGCATCCATAAATTGCCTGAAATTGGGCAAGATGTATAGAATGAAATGATCAATACTTTGAATAAACAAATTTTTCCATTTTTTTGAAAATTATGTAGTTTTTTTACGAAACTACTGGTAATGACTTTCCGGTACACCTGGTAGTGTGAAATTTAGATAATGTTTTATTTATTCTTTAGCGTTTTATTTATTCCTTGAACAAAAATTATAATGCAACCCTTATTGTGAATATTACAGAAACAGATAAAAACTAAACATCATAAGAAATACTTATCCCATTGCATGGAGTGTGAGTTTAAGACAAACGAGGAAAAAAATTTACGAATTCACGTAAAAAGAAAATATCTCAAGGAATACGATTAATGAATTAATTTTGAATCGCAAGGTGTGTGAATACGAGACAAAAATTGTAAGTTCAATTTAGGAATAACATCAGAACTCCAACATTAAATTCGAGTTCATGGATTAAGTTTAATGGGGATGTAAATGATCAAATACATTCCGTTACTTATTTAAATAATATATTACGAAAAAATTTAGAATTACTTCATGAACGGTCTTGTCTGGTTGATGTGCAAGTCTAAAAGGAAATTATGTTGAACAAACAAATTTTAGTTTAAAATATTGCGGCATTTTATAAGGTACGAGGGAGCGTTTTTATATTCGCGGAATGGGGGACAAGGGGTGGAAATAAAAAAGCCAAATTATTTTTCTTTTTCAATATATTCACCTGCAAGACGGATACATTTTTCACATCTTTCAATTAATTTATTTATACCCTCAAAAAAAAAATGATTTCTCTTTATCTGCAAAATACGCCGAAACTGCCTCCTTGACTTCATCATCGGCAGTAAAATTTTTTACCCCGCAGCTCTTTTTTCATTTTCGGAAACAGGTAATAATCACTCGGGGCCAGGTCTGGGCTGTAGGGTGGGTGATTCACAATTTCGAAGCCCACCTTATGCAGGGCAGCTAACGTAACGCGGCTCTTGTGGACGGGCGCGTTGTCGTGCAAAAGCAGAACACCTTTTGTCAATTTTCCCCGTCTTTTCTCTTTAATGGCTTCTTTTAGTCGCTCTAATATTGCAGCGTAATATTCTCCGGTTATAGAAACACCTTTATCTTTATAATCAATCAACAATATTTCTTCCGAGTCCCAAAATACCGTTGCCATGAGTTCCCCAGCTGATTGTGACACTTTAAATTTCTTGGGAGGTGCTGTGCCCTTTTTATGCCACTGCATGGAGTCTTGTTTGGACTCAGGTTCATAATGATGAACCCAAGTTTCGTCGCCAGTAACAATTCCACTTAATACACCATCCTTGTCTTCATTACAGAGGTCCAAAAATGCACGCGAACACTCTACGCGCTGTTGTTTTTGCGGCGGTGTGAGCATTCTCGGCACCCATCTTGCGCTGACCTTAGACATGCCGAGATGATCGTGTAGGATTTTAAAAATTGTTGTATCGGATACTCCAACCATTTCTGCGAGTTGTTTCTTCTTTAGTCGAGCATCTTCGAGTACAATTTGTTCAACTTTTTGGATAAGTGCTGGCGTGGTCACCTCAATGCTCCTGCCCGGCCTCGGGTCGTCTTCAAGGGATTCCCTTCCTTGTTTAAATAAACTATGCCACTTGTACACCATGGTTTTCCTGGACAAGAGTCGCCGTAAACCAATGACATCTCATTCATTATGGTCGCGACTGATTTTCCTTGCCTGGTAAGGAACTTTATAACGGCACGATATTCGATTTTTTCCATATTTCACTTTTCACTTCTGATTATGTTACTTGGTTGACGATAGCTCAAAGACTAACTGTCTAATAACAATGAAACTTCGTATTTATACTAATCATGAGTCGCTGCACAGGCCACGCCCCCAATGCGCCTACTCACCCCTCTACAACCCGCTCATTCCGCGAATATAAAAACGCTCCCTCGTAGCCTTAGTATTTATCATAATGAAGGTCTCTCAAAATTCATTCATAAATTGGTAATTTATTTAGAATATTATATAATATTTATAAGAATTCGAAAGGGCGATTAATAATATTTTGATGTCCCTCTACGGGAATTATATTGTATCTTGAAAGTACTTAATGTTACATAAGTTTTTTTTATGTTAATTGTGACAATTATATCTACAAACAATGTTACAGTATATGACATACATATATACGTCGTTTGTTCAAAAGGAAAGGTGAATTTTGAATTTTCGCGCGCTGTGTACATTCGATTATCGAAATTTTTTTGTTATGTTGGTACACATGTGTTAGTCATATGTTGGCATTATCAGCCAATTTGGATTAGTAGTTTGTTGTTGACAACTGAAAAGCTTAGTTACGTTTGTGTTCTTCGATTTTTGACTTTTGAAAAAAATGGATCAAAGAATATGTATTAAATTTTGCGTTAAAAATGGAATAAAGTACTTGACAAGACACTTGAAATGTTGTCTGCTTCTGGGTTTCCGGGCTGGAACCGCGTCACTAGTATATCTGCCGACGTTTCGTACCCATTTGTATGGGACATCTTCAGGGCTGAACTACTGCACTGAAACTGGTGTAAGTCGATGGGGGACGTGTTTATATATGGATAATGGGTCATGGGTCAATGGAGCGTTACGGTTACGGTTGGGTCGATTAGAGATGCAGGATTGCCAAGCGTTATGTAGGGGGTAGCCATCATCGCGGTTAAGATTATTGGGGTGCTTAAAGATCTCTATAGTTTCACGGATTTTGCGACCATAGAAGTGGTTAGTGCGGGATAGGATCTTGGTTGAATTAAACTGAATATGGTGCCCGGTTTCCAGTCTATGCTCGGCAAGTGCAGAACCGGCTATGCGCAGCAACCTAGTACAACGCTCATGTTCAGAAACACGAGTGCCGACAGACCGCTTTGTTTCACCAATATATGCCCTGCCGCATGAACAAGGAATCCTGTACACACCAGCTGATTCTAAAGAAACATGGTCTTTTACGGAAAAAGGGTCAGATAATTTGGAATGGGGTTTGAAGATGGTTTTGATGTTGTTTTTGAGAAGAACCCTACTGATGCGGTCAGTAACACCTTGTATATAGGGTAGGTGGGCTTTAGAGAGGGGGGAGATGATGTAAGCTGTGTATTAAGTTGTGAGATTTTGGGATTAAGATGTCGATCTATGGTTCGCTGAATATTATGGTTGGAGAAATTATTATTTATAAGAGCTTTGGTAACGTGACTTAATTCCTGGGATATAGAATGCTGGTCAGATATGTTCACAGCTCTTTGGACTAAGGAATTGATAACGCCCTGTTTCTGGGCAGGATGATGATGGGAGAGGGCATTGAGATACCGATCAGTGTGTGTGGGTTTGCGGTACACTGAATGTCCTAGTGAACCATCCAGATGACGAGTTACCAAGACGTCGAGGAAGGGAAGGGAACCTTCAGATTCAATCTCCATGGTGAAATTTATGGAATCGTGTTGTGAATTTAAGAAAACGAGGAAGTTGTTCAAGGAATCCCGACCATGGGGCCAAATAACGAAGGTGTCATCCACATATCTGAACCAACATTTTGGTTTTTGGTCACAAGAGTGAAGAATTTGTTGTTCGAATGCCTCCATAAAAATGTCAGCGACAACAGGAGAGAGAGGAGACCCCATAGCTGAACCCGATACTTGTTCATAATAATTACCACGGAACTGAAAATAGGTGGAGGTTAAACAAGTATTCACCAGGTTGGCTAAATCATCAGGTTGGTTGTCAGTGGAAAGGATTTGACGGATTATTTGGATAGTGTCGGGTATAGGAACTCTGGTGAATAAAGATTCGACGTCAAAACTAACTAGTAGATCATGAGTATCTACCGTTAGGCCATTTAGTCTTTGGACAAAATTTTTACTTAGATGTCGTGATTATAAAATTGTTCCTAAATTTTTACAGGTCAAACACCACATTATCTCTCCTTCTGCCAGATCCATATATCAACGAGCGGGTCTCGCATTGGTTCGATGCTCAATTCCCTTTCTAATAAACTCCTTCACATACACCTACAACTTGCTTCTACTTTAACCCAATCTGATTGGGATCTTCTAGACCGCATAACCTTTCAACAAGCGGAAAACATCAAACACCATATTATCCAAAGGCACATCCGCAAGTTCCAGGCCTTAGTACCCAAACCTCGACAACATAATATTTCTATGTCACACACTGTCATCAATCTCTCTAAACGACCCTTATCCACTGATGAGATTTCTGTTCTTTCCAAAGGGCCCAATTTTGCACCCACCCCCAAATACATACCTACGGAAGACATCATCACTGGCATAGAATCGGCTCTTGTCAAAATTCCTCCGGCTATCGCCGATCCCATCCGTTTCGAATCTTCAAAAATCCTCACGCAGGCCAAACCACCGAAATCTAATCTTCAAAGATCCGAGATTCTAGCCCATAAAGTCCTGAAATCTGACCCCACCATCGTTGTACTCAGAGCTGATAAAGGTAACGCCACTGTTGTCTTGGACAGTGATCAGTACGAGCTTAAAATACAAACTCTTCTCCAGGACGGCTCGTATAAACTTCTTAAGCGAGATCCCACCTCACGAATAGAACGTACCATCATATCATCTATCAAAACCTCTTCTATCCCTATCGATTCTCACAGAACCTTATTACCCAGCGACTCCAAAGCCCCAAAACTGTACGGTCTCCCAAAAATTCACAAACCCAGCATTCCTCTGCGTCCCATAGTGAGTACCATAAACAGTCCCACTTATAAATTATCTAAATATCTCTCGAACATCCTCAAACCTTACACCGGCAATAGTGATTCTTTTATTAAAAATTCCAAACATTTTGTCCAAAGACTAAATGGCCTAACGGTAGATCCTCATGATCTACTAGTTAGTTTTGACGTCGAATCTTTATTCACCAGAGTTCCTATACCCGACACTATCCAAATAATCCGTCAAATCCTTTCCACTGACAACCAACCTGATGATTTGGCCAACCTGGTGAATACTTGTTTAACCTCCACCTATTTTCAGTTCCGTGGTAATTATTATGAACAAGTATCGGGTTCAGCTATGGGGTCTCCTCTCTCTCCTGTTGTCGCTGACATTTTTATGGAGGCATTCGAACAACAAATTCTTCACTCTTGTGACCAAAAACCAAAATGTTGGTTCAGATATGTGGATGACACCTTCGTTATTTGGCCCCATGGTCGGGATTCCTTGAACAACTTCCTCGTTTTCTTAAATTCACAACACGATTCCATAAATTTCACCATGGAGATTGAATCTGAAGGTTCCCTTCCCTTCCTCGACGTCTTGGTAACTCGTCATCTGGATGGTTCACTAGGACATTCAGTGTACCGCAAACCCACACACACTGATCGGTATCTCAATGCCCTCTCCCATCATCATCCTGCCCAGAAACAGGGCGTTATCAATTCCTTAGTCCAAAGAGCTGTGAACATATCTGACCAGCATTCTATATCCCAGGAATTAAGTCACGTTACCAAAGCTCTTATAAATAATAATTTCTCCAACCATAATATTCAGCGAACCATAGATCGACATCTTAATCCCAAAATCTCACAACTTAATACACAGCTTACATCATCTCCCCCCTCTCTAAAGCCCACCTACCCTATATACAAGGTGTTACTGACCGCATCAGTAGGGTTCTTCTCAAAAACAACATCAAAACCATCTTCAAACCCCATTCCAAATTATCTGACCCTTTTTCCGTAAAAGACCATGTTTCTTTAGAATCAGCTGGTGTGTACAGGATTCCTTGTTCATGCGGCAGGGCATATATTGGTGAAACAAAGCGGTCTGTCGGCACTCGTGTTTCTGAACATGAGCGTTGTACTAGGTTGCTGCGCATAGCCGGTTCTGCACTTGCCGAGCATAGACTGGAAACCGGGCACCATATTCAGTTTAATTCAACCAAGATCCTATCCCGCACTAACCACTTCTATGGTCGCAAAATCCGTGAAACTATAGAGATCCTTAAGCACCCCAATAATCTTAACCGCGATGATGGCTACCCCCTACATAACGCTTGGCAATCCTGCATCTCTAATCGACCCAACCGTAACCGTAACGCTCCATTGACCCATGACCCATTATCCATATATAAACACGTCCCCCATCGACTTACACCAGTTTCAGTGCAGTAGTTCAGCCCTGAAGATGTCCCATACAAATGGGTACGAAACGTCCAGATATACTAATTCCAGCCCGGAAACCCAGAAGCAGATAGCATGGACCACGACCGCGGAAGTCTACGTACCAAATTAACTTGAAATGTTGATTCGGCGAGTCCACTTTGTCTCAAAAAAGTGTTAATAAGTGGTACAAGTGCTTTACAGAAGGCCGAGAAAATGCACGCCGAGTTCGATCAGATGTGAAGGTTTTGCTCACTATTTTCTTCGATTACAAGGGCGTGGTGCATCATGAGTTCTTGCCAACAGGTCGTACGGTTAATAAGGAATACTACAAGGAAGTTATGCAACGTTTGCGTGAAGCAATACTGCTCAAACGATCGGAATTGTGGAAAAAAAATCATGGATTCTGCATCACGATAACGCACCAGCTTACATCAATGCTTGTTCGTGATTTTTTGGCCAAAAACAACACCCTAATCATGCATCAACCACCTTATTTACCAGATTTGGCTCTCTGCGACTTTTTTATCTTCCCAAAACTGAAGAGACCAATGAAAGGAAAGCGTTTTGCCACAATTGATGAGATAAAGTCAGAATCGAAGAACGAGCTAATGGCCATATTGAAAAGCGCATTTCAGAAGTGCTTCGAAGATTGGAAGAAGCGCTGGCATAAGTGTATTATATCTGAGGGGGATTACTTTGAAGGGGACAAAATGGATATTGATGAATAAATAAATACTTTTCAAAAAAATTCAAATATCACCTTTCCTTTTGAACAAACGACGTATGAAATTCTCTAGAATCTGTTACAAAAATGATTTAAGTATTTAATAGTGGTATATTATTAAATACTTAAATCACTTTTATAACAGATTCATATATATGTATGTATGTCACATGATATAACATTGTTTGTAGATATAATTGTCATAATTAACAATATCTGTAATAATCATAATTAAGACATCATAAAAAATTCAAGTTTAAATAGATTTAAAATTCCAAAAACTTGAAATGTCAAGGAAAGATGTAGATTTGTAACAAAGCCTTTAATTAAAAAAGAAACATTTTAATGCTATATGTAATACGTGTCTATATTGCAAAATAAAAATGAAAAGAAACAAAAAAAACAAGTTGATATTATCTACTATACTTAGGTATTATATTGAATATAAAGTCACAATTCCCATATTCAAATTTTAACAGCGTTACCAAACGTATATACACAAGTGCTTTAGCGGAGTATACATACTTTTCCCTAGAACTCGGTTCACCTACTACGTCAGAGTTTTAAAATTTACACACGAACTTAGAATATAAATCTGTCAAGAGCACACCTTTACATACATAAATAACCTTTTTACAACTGAAATGCACGTATTTTAAGCTTAATACATCTTGAACTAGAGCATGAATCATGAATCAAATGCTAAACTCGAAAAACATATCGCGGACTTATCTATTCGTTAAAGTAGCAACTTTGGTCGATGTATATCCGGATAATTCCTGTAAATGTAGCTGAAAGTTCGTCTCAGATGTATAGAATGAATGGCTATGAATCAGTCGTGCATTTCTCACTTTCTTAAAGATTAAATCTTTTATTCTAGGTGACATTTTACCTCTAAAGACGCGTAATTTGTGTGTAAAAAATTTCGGGAAACTTTTTAATAAAAGTCTTTTTTTTATTAAACACTGCATTGTTAGATGCTTGGTATATTACATTCTCGATCAATTAATAATTTAATTCTAATATAATTTCTATTAAACCGTTACTCTTTTAAAGGTTTCCTATCGGTTCCACTATCACTCTGCTTTCTGCGCTGCATTCCAAGTAAATCTAACAGCTTTGTTCACTTCATCTTCTTTTTTGGTGCATATTGTCTAAAATTAAGAGAGCATCAACATGACTGTAGAGATTTTCTTCGTGATTCCTTGCAAATCTACGTTTCGTATTAGTAACTTCTACTTCCTGGTTTCTCTGGATATCTTTCATTATTATGTTCTAAAGCATATGTGGGCAACCACCGGCCCGCTGTAAGATTTGATCCGGCCCGCGTCTTATTTCATGTCGGATATCTATCGCTAAAAATTATGAACACTACTTTAAAATACATTACGTATTTGCACATTAAAGTTTGGCCCACAACATGTCAAAGGTTGCCCATACCTGTTCTCTCTCTCCTCAGTTCTTTACTTTGAAAAGGTTTCATGTTACTTTGTGTGTAACAATTCCACAGTTGAATACGTCTATACGTGTTTGAGCATTTGCTTTTAAAATAAAACTTTATTGTGAAAGCATGAAATTGAATATCTTTCTACCAGTCAGTACCATTTTCTTGTACTTGAGGCCAAATTTACCTCCTTTTCCCTATATGTGTTTTCCAGCATAGTTTGATATCCAATGTCATGCCGAAGAATTTGACGAAAGTTTAATCTATTCATATAAATCTCTGAAAAAACACAGTAGACTGTTTTGATCTCCCAAAATGATCTCCAACACAGTCAGTGTACGTTTAGGCTTTCAGCGGTACGGATCGCGTGCGGAATTTGTTTTTCGTACGGGTATTTTTAGCGTAGTTTTCCAAGTGCGACACTATTTAATCATCTGTTGCTGACTTAGTTGTCGAAATACGTATACAGAATACGAAAATTAATGTGGTAAGGAGTTATATATCAACCTTTAGTGATCAAATCCAACAAAGTTAATCAAAAAGGTAAAAATCCCTTGTTATTTTCAGTAGTAATTAAAACAGTGTTGAACATTGGACTCACAGTAAAGCTACACTGAAAAAATCGCGAAACACTGTACTCGACATCCACACAAACGCTGAATTTAAAATCACTCATTAAGGTCGCGTACCATTACTTAGAAACTAACACTTCTATTGTCTTTTTACCCACCTCCTGGGTTTGCTTATCCTTTCCACTGGTTGTACCTCCTGTAAGAATGTATACAAACTGTTGAATTAACCCTCTGTCTGCGCTGAAAACATTATTTTTGTTTTTAACTATAAAAATTCTTAATCCATTATGATTTGTTCCTAAGATGTCAGCAACACTAAATCCAATCTATTGAATTTTATATGTAATGAGTTAATATTAGGTGTTTTTTTTTGACTAACAAATTTCATTTCTAATTTACCTTAACTTTATCTTTCGCGTTTCCCAAAAGAGATTTTATTGAATTTTCAGACTGAAAAGTAACTTGAAGTGCGTATTCTTTAGAGAATAGAGTTTTTAAAGAACGTGAAAATTCAATAAAAAAAGGACAAGGGATGAACGCAATGGTACGCGAAAGAGGAATAGGAATATTGGCTTCTCAGTAAAGAGAAGTGATCTAAATGAGATTTTAAATTCAGTGCTTGCGTGGACGTCTAATAGAGTATTTCACGTTTTTTTGTGTAGTTTTACTGTAAGCCCATATCAACTGTATTTTAATTACTACTGAAGATGATCACCTTAGTTATCAAAATACGTATATAATATAATAGAATACAAATATTATTGTAGGAAGTGCTTTTCTTTTACTTTTTTGATTATTTACATAGTCACAGTATGAAATGTAATTTGCATTCAATAATATCAAGTAGTCTCTCAAAAGATTTATGATCATATTTGGTTGGCCTAAATATTACGACGTTTATTTTCCATGTAAATTTTATGTGGTACATAAGAGTTTAACATTATCAATTATAAAGGTTGTTTCAAATTGCGCGTTTTTTTTTAAGAATAAATAAAATATAGATGGCACACTGAATTTGTCTGGGTATGTGGGCATTTAAAAAGTGTGACATTGATAAAAATGGCTTCGTACACGGTACAACAACGCGTTCAAATTGTTGAATTATTTTATGAAAATCAGCGTTCTGTGAAAAGAGTTTTTAGAAAAATACGTGAATTTTATGGTTTACTTAATCGTCCATCTGAAAGCAGTATTGGTCGCATTATTAAAAAATTTCAAGAGACCGGTTCCATGGAGATCAAAAAAGTGAAAAGTACAGTCGTTGTGGTCGTCCACAAGAAAATATTGGTTTGGTTCGTGAAAGTGTTGCTGAAAATCCTGAAATGTCTATTAGATGACGTTCACAACAACTTGTACTTAGTGGATCAACAACATGGCGTATTTTACACAAGCATTTAGCTCTGAAGGCATATAAGGTTCAAATAACACAGGAACTGAAGCCATTAGATCATTTAAAATATCGTTCATTTGTCCATTTCATCAATGAACAACCAGCTGATTTTTCTCAAAAAATAATGTTTTGCGATGAGGCACATTTTGAACTTGTGGCAATATTAATAAACAAAATTGCCGTATCTGGGGTGAGGAAAATCCACGAATTATTCATAAGAAACCTAGGCATCCTAAACGAGTTACTGTTTGGTGTGCATTATGGTCAAGTGGTGTAATTGGACCTTACTTCTTTGAAAATGCTGCTGGTGAAGCTGTAACTGTCAATGATAATCCATATCGTCGGATGATAACCGAATTTTTGTGGCCTGAATTAATGAATATTGATTTAGAGGGTATATGGTTTCAACAGAATGGCGTACACCTCACTTTGTACACGAATCAGTTGATTTATTGAGAGAAAAATTTCCTGGACGTGTAATCTCAAGAAACGGTGATGTTAATTGGCCACCGAGATTATGTGATTTGACACCGTTAGACTATTTCCATTTGGGTTATGTGAAAAGCCAGGTTTAAACAATCCACAATCAATTCCTGCTTTGAAAGATGAAATTATTCGTGTCATTGGTGAGATCGAGCCTCGATTATGTCAAAATGTCATTGAAAATTTTAACAAAAGAGTGGACATCTGTGGAGCTGCATTTGGCAGATATTATTTTTCGCATATAAATGTCATAACAGATACTTCAATTACCAATAAAAAGTTTTTGAAGTGAATGCAAATTATGTGTTTTATTTATTCTTTAAGAAAACCGCGAAATTTGAAACATCCTTTAGTAACGGTAACTTACATATTACCATTCGAACAATAGACAATCTACTAATACCTAATTGAACAAAACGCTGAATTAGTGTGTTATCCATTACAAAGTCTATTTTGTATAAACTACTTCTTTTTTTTTTCAGTATGTTTAAGATAAATTACGAGGTTTCAGTCAATAGAACTGTTGATATTTTCAAAAGAAAAATAGGAAACGCATTTCTAGAAACATGAAATAAATGCTTTTTCAAACTAGTTTTTTTTTTATATAAAAGTATAGGGACTGCAATTTAGAATATTTTGAAAAAATGTTATAAAATGTTCGAAATAAAATACTGTATTTCAATGTATTAAAGTCAACATTATGAGAATATTTTTCATGTTGTTTCGCATACGCTTCATAGTATATGTACATATATCAAAATATCATTAAACTATTTAATCCTTCATTTAAATAACTCAATTCCACTAGTCCTCTATAAACTCAAATATATCCCGTCTTGTTAGTTTTAAATCCTCGAGAGATTTTAACGCGAAAGCGGCGTTCCTCTAATTTTACTAATTCATCTACTTGAACTTTACGCTTCATATGAGAGAAAAAGTAAGAGAGAGAAGGAAATATAGTGACAGAGAAGGAAACAGGATAGTAATTTAAAGTTGAATATTAATAAAGGCGAGGTATTTTTAGAAGATTAAAGCATGGGGTAGTACTGACAAATTTTCCACAAATTGCATCAATTAAAAACAAACTCTACAATTCAGATCTCCCAAACTAAACATTCTATACCTTAGATTATTTTAAGTGGTCACAGAGTCTATTTTACTGCAACTTTTCCAGGTCTATTATGGTCATCATGTCGTGTTCGAGAATGATTTTGGACCGACGCTTGCTAAAATCAGATACTTCACTATTAATGGTAGGTGTCGAAAGAGAATTCCGAAACGAAGATATACGATCACATGTATACAGAATTGGCTTTAGTTGGTGAATTGCTTTGTAAGGAGTAGTATGTTGTACTGTCGCTATTTATTCTTAATAATGAGTGATTCATTATGATGTACTTTTTTAAATAGCAATTTTTTAACAAGTAGAGTCGTGTCAAACCTTCACACTATTTTAGTTAAGTATTTTGTGACATTTTATTATGGAAAGACAGCCCGCTACAGTGTCTACAATTTATTCAGCTGCAATACGATAATCAGTGTTCCACGTGAAATATGTTACGTAGACTTAGAGCAACTTATAGTCACGTAATCGGCCCATCAACCGCGCAATTCGTTGTACCGTCGAAAAATTTGAAACGCCATTTTCTTTATTGGATAATACGGGGTCAAATAGAGACCACATCCAGCACGTGGTTAAGAAAATATAGCGATGGGGCTTATCGTATGCCACAACTTGGCGTATTTTACGTAAGGATCTTGGTTTAGAAGCATACAAAATTCAACCCGCTTAAGAATTGAAAGCGGCCGACCTTTCGAATCGTCACCGTTTCAATCCTTGGGTTCTTGAAAAGCTTGAAGAAGATTCACTATTTTTGACCAAAATTTTGGCCAGCGATGAGATCTATTTCTGGCTTAATGGCTACGTCAATAAGCACAATTGTCATATTTGGAGTGAGAGCAATGCGAAGAGATGTAAGAGCTGCCATTACATGACAGCTACAACGTAACTGTGAATGGCGCCCGTTATCGCGCCATGATAACTAACTAAGCTAACTCAAACAAAGTTAATCATTTGAAGTTTAATCTAATATCTTTCCACAATAATTTTCGTATTCTGTATACATATTTCGATAACTAAGTTGTCATCAGCAGCAGATAATTAATCACAGTATCGCACTTGAAACCATGGCAAAACCCATAAAGAAAGTCCATACCAGACTTACACCGCTGAAAGCCAAACACACATTGTGTGTTTGGTTATTGTGGAAGGGGGTTATATTAACGTTAATTGATTAATTTAATCAACCACGATCTCCATTAAAATTTTTCCTCCAAAAAAGTTAATCAAAAAAAGAAGAAAAACCCTTGTCGCTTTCAGTAGTAATTAGAACACAGTGTTGAATATTGGACTCACAGTAAAGCTACACAGAACAAGTCGCGAAACACTCTACTAGTCAACCACACAAACATTGAATTTAAAATCACTCATTAATGTCAGTTCCTTTTACTTAGAAACTAACACTTCTATCGTTCTTTCGCCCGCACTCTGTATAGATTTTGGCTTAATGTCCACATAAGTTCCAAATCGTTGTATTTCTTACTTGTACATATTATAAGCATTCTACTTGGAAATTTAGATAAATTGCGTATGTGCTCAGCAAAAAAAATGACTGAAAAAAGTTACGCCGAAATACATTTTCTTGCCAGTTAAAGTCCGGAAAAGGAATAATTATTGCAAAAACACTCTACTATAGTAAGGTTTAAGTGTAAGCTACAACGCAGTATTTTTTCATTGTTGAGTTTTGGTTCATTCTTGCCACGTCAACTAACAAGCTCGTTAAGAGTACCTTGGAGACTTACAGTGTTACTGCCTGAATCTATACGATAAAATCATTTCACGACGCATTTATTAAGTAAAATTGGACAAGGCATCGTCGACAAAAATCTTAAAGAGACTAAATAATAAAGGACAGAAATTAAAACCTTGTGGGACTCTCGAAATGATGGAAAATTCGCTCGAATTGTAACAATTGCAAAACACATTAAAAACCCTATCAAATAGATGTGAATGCAGAAATACAGGAGCTGCTCCGTTTGTGGCATAATAATTAGTGTTCATAAAGTCAAAAACATGCGAAAAATCTAGATTAATTAAACCAGAGGATCATCTTTTAAAGATTCAATTATATATTGAAAAAAGAGTTATTATTACTAACTGCATACTTGTAAAATAAATTCATTAAATTATATACAAAATGTATTTAAATTGTATTAATGTACGGAAATAAATTCTTTGACAGAATATGTTTCCAAATTGATTTACGTAAATTTTTTGAATATCTAGCTTTGCTTAAAAGAACTTATACCATTTGGAAACTTGTATACTCAATACTTATTCAAATTTTACGAACCACTTCGGTTCAATTAAGAACAATAGAATTTGAATCCATTATTAATTCCTGCCACGCCGTAATTAAGCGATAAAGTTTAAAAAGTAATTTTAATGGGTTCATTATAAAGGCCACCTTATAAGAATTTGAAAGCCTCGAACAAAGAGAAGCGAACAAAAACAAATAAACCGTAAAACTAGCAACGAGATGATTATAGTACTAATGAGGAATGTTCTAAATGTTAAGCACTAAGAGAGTCTTGCAAAATTGTTGGAATTATACGTTGAAATGCTTTTGTTTTTCATTTGTTGAACGAGTGCACTTTGTGTATGAATAAAGTTTTGTTATTTCTGTTGGAGTAACATCAAAGGGAGGATTTTGCTGTTTTAGAACAAGAAAATGCAGTGCTATCATTGTCGATGGAGTTAGTGGTAGAAGCTTGATGAAGTTGTATTTAAAGTTCAATGTATAGATGATGGAAAATATATTGAAAGCAAAGTAAGAGTAAAAATAGTTATAAATTAGAATATTACGAATATTTTGTAGTACATCACTGTTTCTTTACATTTTTTTCAAAAAATGTACTACCACATACTGCTATTCTTGTAATGATATTACAATACATGTTTTATTTCAAGTTATAATTATCGTAATTACTTGATTTTCGTCAGAAAAATGAAATTAATTTTTCAAAAATTTTTTAAAAATTCGCATTGTAGAGAATTATTATGATAAAGAAGTTGTGTGTTCTTAACTTTTGAGGAAGATTTTTGTGAGACTTTTTTCGATTTACCATTAAAAATAACATTTTAGTTAACCGAAACTGTCTCTAAACTCTCTCAATTGTTAAATGATAGATTGAGACTACTTAATTATCATTGGTGTATCTTTTGATTCCTAGCAACTATAGAATTAAACAGCAGAGACTTTTCTGAAATCTTTCCACCATGTTTGGATATCATGGTGGACTCATGGAGTTGTCTTCACAGTACAGATCTTTTTTAAGTTAAAAGTAATTACGCAAAATCTCATATATTGTTGGTGTATCTTTAAAATACTCCAGATCTATCGGTAGCTAATAAGCTAAACTCAGAAGACCAGTTGACCACTATGAAAATATATCTATTAAGAAAGCCATGCGAGAATCCTGAATAGAAAGGCAATGGAACCATCAACAAAGGATGGAAGAAGAGGAAATTATTGCAAAATAGAGAGTATAGTATTGCTATGTAATAAGAATGAATAAAGATCGATCACCCAGAGCTGCAATGGAATGGACCTTCGCAAAAGAAAAATAAGTAAAAAAGGTCATTCATGCAGAGCAGCACTAAGAAAAGCCATTAGCGGAAGAAATCTCAAATATGTATCAAGATAGAGATGCACGGAGGAAGAGTCTAGAGACCAGACAGCGTCGCCAAATCTTATAAAACCGATACACGTACATATTTTTCTTAAGTATTATTTATATTATTTATAATATCTTTAGAGTACTCGAAAACCCGTTCAGTTTTGCAAAGGACATACTCAGGACTCCTGTTGATCTTGTCTGAAGCTTCGTCAGTTCATCACAGGATTATATTGGAGTTGTCCCAGGCTATTAGAAAGTTGTGTTGGAAGTATTTTTGATAAAAAGGTTTGTTAGGTATTGTGTAAACGATTGAAGTCGTCGATAAAGTTGTTACGATGCTTTAAGATTCGTATAAATTCTCAGATCATATGTAATTTCTGTAACAGAATCTGGGCAAAATCAAATTAAATTCTGTGTTCGGTTTCCAAACTGCCTTCAGCAAGTGCAGATCTATCTAGGTGTTCAGCGACACGAGTGCCAATCGAATGCTTTATTTTGCTAATGAACACATTGCCGCACGAATATGGAATCCTGTAACCATAAAACGTTTCTATTTTGTTAATCTTTGATTGAGAAGGCACTCGATAGTGTGGAATAAGGTTTGAGGATAGTTTTTATATTATACTTTAAAAGGATTCTCATGATACGGCCACGGACAGATTGTATATAAGGCAAATGGTCATTGGAAATAGAAGTGCGTTAAAAAACGGAACAGGATGATCTTGTATTGAGATGTTGGTTTATGTGAAGATATTTTGCTTGGAGTATTTGTTATTGATTAAGGTCACAGATACGTTAAATATGTGAAAAGAAATAAGGGTTGAAAGTTCCATGAGTGAAAACAAAATGCTATCGGGAAATGCACGTTTCCTATTTTTTTTGTTTTCTTATTTCTAGACGAAAGTACAGCTTCATCAAAAATATATAACAAACAGACACAACTTTCTCTTTAATTACAGATGTATTGCTGGCGCAAGATCGTCTCACATATGGTAACTACGCAAAACTTTTAACTTACCATTACCTAAGATAGTTGACAACGTTCAGAAAGCGAGATATAATCGACAACACACCATTTTAATTCATTTAAGCGAGTAAGTTGGCGTTAAATTTCGGCACGTCTCATCAAATTTTGCCGGAATTACCGAGAGTTACGCCGAGTCACTGATTCCGTCCCACGTGCTCAAGTTATCGTAGTTCCAAAATTAGGCACTCCGCATATTATTCCCCATTTAGTTTACACCATTCCTTTTTGTGAGATACGGTTCCCCAATGTGTAGGTAGATGTCTGCTTCGCATTACCCACAGTAAATGTGAGACGGTTAATTATGGTAATTATGGATACGCCCCAGTCGATTGTCACGTATCACATACTGTACTATCGACCGTGTATCGGATATAGCTTCCGGATCCAATACGCTGAACGTTACGATTATTATTGGGGTCACGTATGTTCCACTGCAGCACAGTGACGGTCCTCTAAAAAAATTTTCTTTAATGGCATTCGGAAATTATGTTGTAAGCTAGCCTTCGGTACATAACTTTGGGAAAACAAATATAATTAAATTAAAAGCAAGGTATTTTGTTGAGATTAAAAAATGAACACGAAAATTCTCTTCTGTAATATGAAAGTACTTTCGTTTCCTTAAAATTACGTTCAATAAGAGCCAATTTTAAAATCGTATAAAAGTAGAAAAACAGTTTCTCTAAATAAGTTATCCAACAGATATACTTAGAATAGGAAGGTACGTGTTTAACAATGCCTTTCGAGTAAGTTCTCCAAAACAGAAAAAAAATTCTTTTAACGTGTCTTTACTTTTAAAATTAAGTAAAAGTAAGCACCTGTCCATGAATTACTTTATTATTACCTACATATATGGACGTGTTAATTTAAAATTATTAATAATACTTTCGGCTGATTACTAATACTCACTTATACACACTATTATCACTACAAAGGTTAAATAATAATAAGAAAACTGATTTGCCTCTTAAGCAGTTATAATAGACGTGGTTATATCATTAGTAAGCGGACCACAGCACATCTTCCTCACCATCAAGTAAACACATTCGAGCAGTAGTATATTGAAAAGGCATTGAGTATCATTAACATGAGTGCGACTGGGATAGAAAATGATCATATGTGTGAGAGATTTTATACTTAATTAAATGGTACTTGCGTTTCTAAATACGGGTGTTACGGGTTCTCAAAGCGTAAACACATTTGTTACGTTTAAGCTATTTAACAATATATCGATCATAAAAGTGACAAAATGAAATAAAGATCCTAGAAATATAGTGTATAAAGAAAAATTTTTTATTTGAAAAATTTCAATTTGTTAACATGAATGCTAAACCACTAACACTGTATTCTTTACCGTAAATGTACGAGGATAGTTTGACTAGTAGTGAGAATGACACATAGGTGGCGCTCTAATTGGTAAAACAAATGCACTGTAATTTAGGTTGCCTATTTATATGTTTACATTCCGATATTTAGATAAATCGGTTGATTAGTTTATTTTTGACAGCTGATTGAAAAAGAAGCAACACGTCGTTTTGTTAAAATGGAAAACACCCATACGAAAACAAACTCCGTACTATCCGTGCCGTCGAGAACCAAAATGTACACTTTTTTTGTTTAGTTTTGAGTTTGTTTTCGTACGGGTGTTTTTCGCCGTGGTTTACCAGGTGCGACACTTTTTAATTATTTGCTGATGATGACAACTTAGTTGTTGAAATACGTATACAGAATTCGAAAATCAATGTGACAAGGGGTTATATTTCAACCTTCAGTGATTAAGTGAACCAACCACAGGCTCCATCAAAATTACCCATAGATGATGTTATTTATTTATGGTCGGGTATGGATAAACAACAAGTTTTTAAATACTAGAACAGCATAAACAACCATATACAATTTATAATAGAAAAAGAGGCCGAGAAGTGTATCGACTTCCAATTTTAGATTTACAGAAGATACACAGAAAACGTTTACTGATATTATCTTTCAAAATATCTGTCAACAATGTCCACATACAAAACATACGACTTTAACTCTATGATTTTTAGACTAGTCAACATATGACATCGAATTCATATCAAAATCAAATATAATAATGTATATTGTTCAGAAAAACGGTTATCAGCCGTTGATAATAGATAAAATTTTACAAAAAATTCAAAAATTCGCAGCAAAGAAACTAATTTTTCATCAAAATAATATAAAGAAAGAAAGTAAAAAATGGGTTAGGTTACCTTTCCTAGGTAATATGAGCATAAAATTAGGTAACAAATTGCAGGAGCCAAATTATAAGTTTGCATTTTATAATCTTAATAATTTAAAACACTGTTCAATCAACAATAAATAAATATAGTAATTCAGGTATATAGAGAATAAAATGTAAACCATCAACTTACGGCATCTTCAGAAGAATACAAAAATAAACTAACAATGTTACCATGACATCTTGTACATCTGTTAACAAATAGCTTTCCACAAAATACTTGGAATTAACGGTGTTACATTCCTAATCTGTGAGAATAGGGGTGTCATAAGTAGAGTGGTCACATTTGTCAGCACACCAAGTGGTGCATAGTTATGACGCTGACAGGTCTGAGCAAGTCTGAACACGCAGTGTGACTGCAGTTTAGCGGAAGGTAGAAGTGTGTGGTGATCAGTTGGCGCGATGTCGCAGTTCGAGCAACGGGCGAACATCAAGTTCATGTGCAGATTGGGAAAATGTGCTTCAGAGACTTTGTTAGCCTTACAAATAGTTTACGGTGACGATTCTTTAAAGAAAACAGCCATTTACGAGTGGTTTTCAAGATTTAAGGGTGGACAGGAATCGCTGGAAGACGAGAGTCGCAGTGGGAGACTTTCAACCTCCAGGAACGAAGGAATGGTCGAGCGAGTGAAACAATTAATCAGAGCAGACCGCAGAATGACCATCGACGAGTTGGCACAAGAAGCGAGGATCTCTCATGGATCCATACACGCAATCCTGTCAGATGATTTGAAGATGAAACGTGTCAGTGCAAAGTTTGTCCCGCGCTTGCTGAATCCGGATCAGATGGAAACTCGGAAGTTGACGGCGGCCGAATGTTTTGAAAAAAGCACACAGGACCGGATGTTCTTGCAGACAATCGTTACTGGTGACGAGACTTGGGTGTACGCGTACGACCCGGAAACCAAGATGCAGTCATCAGAATGGCACACATCGTCCTCTCCTCGACCAAAGAAATCACGTCATGTCAAATCGAAAACAAAAGTGATGCTCATTACGTTTTTCGACAACGAAGGTGTGGTGCACCATGAATTTGTACCAGCTGGACAAACGGTTAACGGTCCTTTTTACGTGCAAGTTTTGAAAAGAGTGAGGGAAGCAGTTCGAAGAAAACGTCCAGGCAAATGGCAAGAAGGATGGTCACTCCATCACGACAATGCTCCCTCCCACACGTCGATTGTTGTGCAAACATGGCTTGCAGAAAAAAACATTCCAGTCCTCCAGCAGCCTCCCTACTCACCGGATTTAGCGCCATTGGATTTCTGGCTCTTCCCCAAGCTCAAAAAGGGCCTCAAAGGTAACCGTTTTGACACCGTAGAAGACATCAAAACCAACGCGACGGCTGAACTTCGGAAGATACCACAACAGGACTTTCATCGTTGTTTCCAACAATGGCAGGAGCGGTGGAGCAAGTGTGTGTGTTCAGACGGCGCCTACTTTGAAGGCGATTAAGTGACTGTGTACCTATGTTGTGGTAATAAAGAGTTAAAACAAAATTCCGGGAACTTTTTGACTCCTCCTCGTATACAGAATGAAATGTAATAATTGTCCTTATAGGTATATAGGTAAGACAAACGGAAATTTTAATAATTAATCCGATTTGAAAAATATACAATATCAATTAGGTTAAATAAAGAGAAGTTAAATTTAATTAATCACTTGATAAAAAACGAAAGAAAAATATATTTGTTTGTATTAGTATAATTTTCATTTTATTTGTTAGTTAAAATGTTTTAGGAAGAACCGACAGTACAATCAATTAATATACACAATATAATTAATCCAACTTACTTATATACTTAAAAAAAGTAAAAGGAAATACAGAGAGCGAAGTATCTTCGTTCTCGCAGTAATAAAAAGAAAACAAACGCTTCGACGATTACGTAATACGGAAACCTAACGTGACATTATAGACGGTAGAAAAGTAGCATGGAATCCAATAAATCTCCGACACATTTAGTGACATATACATCAGGATGTCAATGGAAGACTGGCACGAAATGTCAGAAATCATTTTGTGGGAAACCCAGAGGAACAGATGGACGAGAAAGGACACAACAAAACAGTGCGTCTCCGTGTTATTGAGTAGACTCGGAGGAAAAGACTTTCGGCGCTATCGACATTGGAAGTCGATTTCATTTCATTCGGCAAAAGGAGAAAATAAAACAGGAACACGGCGGATGTCGTTTCGCCTCGTCTTGCCATTGTTCGATAGGTACTTTATGTTGCGGATGTTTATCGATGTTATTGGCAGGATGTGATATTATTTATAGATAAAATCTGGTTAAGGGCATGTATCAGTATTGATATAAAAATAAAATAACGTTACAGATATTATCGTTATTTGATCGCGATATTATGAATAAAAAGTTTGGAAACATTTTCAATATTTTAAAAATATTTCCCGCTTTTTTTTATAAACTTGTTGAACTGGAAACCAATTGAATCACAAAAAGGGAATACCTAAAATGCATATTTTAATAAAACAAACGGAAGTATATTCGACATTATTTAACCCTCGAACAGCATTGTATTCAAGTAACGGCCAACATAATGGGTATATGGCATTCCACAAACAAAATTTTCCCTTTTTTTAACTATAGAACATTTTTTAATTTTTGTTTTAATTTGTACAGGAGTACATAGAAGTTTAAGAGTGTTAAAAAGTGCACATAAACGAAGAAAAATTCTACAAATATAAAAGTCATATGTCTTCATTGGAGTTCTATGTTCTCGATTTTCCCAAGCTGCTTTTAAAGTCTGTAACAAAATGTTTAACATTACACAAAAAAGTTTTAACAGACATATTTTTTCATCATTTTTTGTAGATGCTATTTTTCAATGTAAATTAATCAATTAAGGATAATATAACTCCTTTCCACAATAATTTTCATAATCTGTATACATATTTCGACAATTAAGTTGTCATTATTAACAGATAATTAAACACAGTGTGATCGAAATAATAAAATTGACTTTTAATATAAATGCTTAAGATTCACGTTGCAACATTTACTGCATTCAAAACATGTAAATGTTTCAAAATGCTCTTTATAGATATTCTGACTACATCAATGACAGGTGGTTTTTCTCTTGCGTTTTTTTTTTCCGTTGCCACACATACATCTTTTGTACGTTCTCCAGCTTGTGATTATTGCGTAATTCTAAGTAAGTTTGCTAGAACTGATATTAAATCACTTGTCAGAAACCCTTCTTCGCTAGACTAAAAGAAAATTCTGTTCGAGTCATTTTGAACTATTGTTCTGAGGTGGCTAGAAGAACTATGTAGTTATTTGCATGTGAAATATCTAACAGAGCCCAAAATATAGCCATGAACCATCGTCTGATTCTTCTTTGGCATGAATAATTGAACCAATACGTCGACTTTCCCATGTATTAAAGAAATTAAATAATTAATTTCTTCAAACCTTTTATTTTTTTCCTACACTGCCATTAAGATCCATGGAAGACACCAACAAAGCACATTTATTGTTTTTCGGCAGATATAAAACTAATATATTGACACGCGTAAATCCATACTCGCAGGAGTTAACTGATAAATTCTTAGATTGTGTAAATGGTAGTGTTTGTCTCGCTTGATCTTGCGAAGGGTACCAACATCTATAAGTCCAACTCGCTTTAATTCATCTGTCAACTCTATCGAAGTAAACCAATTATCTCTTATGGCGTTCCGGCTAGTACTTAGGATTGGTGAAACTAATTTTAGTAGACTGTGTTGGCACTGAAAGTGCTGGATTGGGTTCAGCTGTCTTCCTTGGGTATACAAACGAATTTATTAAATTGTATGTATCTGCATTATAAAAATACGATATTTTGGTGCCATATTTCTCAGATTTGCTTTTAATGTGTTAAAGTTATTACTAAAGCATTATATACATGTACATATATATATATATATGTGTGTGTGTGTGTACGTATATATTTAACCAATGTCAATTCTATCGCCTCTTGTTATTGGATCGTGAAATATGAGTATTAGAATTAGAAAGAAGAAAAACGTTCTTCGAGCATCGTACTTCCAAAAAATTCTCCATCTCCTATGCCAGTTATTGTATGGTATCTTCGTGATTTAAGTTAAACACACAGGCCAAAATTAAGAATTCCAGCAATACTTTCAGTTCAGTTATATTCAATTGTCGTACACAAGCTGTTAGTCAGCAAGCAACACTTGCTTCCGTCATTCCTGCATTTACATTTTCTTATATTTCATTTAGAATGTTATCGATAAACAGAAGAAATAAAGTTTAAAGGGTATACTAAAAGAAGTAGTTCCGGACCTTTTACACTTGATAGATAAAGAACTATGTTAGACGACGTAGGTGAAGAAGCAGAGGAATCATTAGAACATTTGTAACGATTGTATCCATAACAGCATCCTGTAGTAGTTTCGCTATCATCAACTTTACTTTGAACTTCTTCTGGTTAAACTTCAAGCTCTGATGACGTGTCGTGATCACTAATTCCGTTACTCAAGTGATCATCTCCTTCACAAGAACAGTTATATCAGCCAGAAATAATAGAGTTATAAACATTTTCAGCAAGTTTTACATTCTGCATGTTTACTGAACAGCAGCTTGTAAAACAAAATAACCTTGTCGTTTTGTAATGCAAAATACAAAAGTCAAGAACGAATCAATTCACAGTTCAGTAAAATCAAAGCTCTTCAACTTGATAGGCAAGCTAGCGTGATCCACTATGTCAAATATCTTGAGTCGACTTGGACTCTGGTATCCACATCAGTCACAAATTGTGTAAATGCTGCAAGCTTTGAATGAGTTAATCTTTTCTTCATAAATATATGCTGATGTGGAGGTATAATTTTAATCGGTGGATAAATTTTTGAGGAGAGCATGATTTCGAAAATTTAATAATAAAAATGAAAATTAAATAATAATAAAACAAATAAAATAAAAGCAACATTAACTTTACAGACAGCTTTCAGTTCAATGTTAAAAAAAGACTAAAGATACTACACTACCTTTTGAAAGTATTACATGAGGCACCCAAAATATTACTTCATTGTTACATATTATACCTTTTACTAACGTTCTGGATTACTTTGTTTCTTTAGATATCATATATACATACGACTATTACGTCCATAACAATAACATTTTAAAGCTACCATAAAATTCCTTTAAAATGGCTTTCTTTCATATTACAACATACTAACACATCCACTTAACAAATCACACGCTACTCCCTCCTCCCTTACCACCAAGAAAGACCAACAAACGAAGCTTTACATACGAATACACTCTCAAATGACCAAAAGTATCCAAGATACGAAACTCATAAAACATTTCTACCGTCCGAAGAAGCGTAAGAGAAAATTCCTTCGAGCGGAACGTTCCTTTCGCATTGGTCGGGGTAAATTTAATCGTTCCCAGTATAATGGAGCTATAAACGTTACGTAAGCGGATGTGTTTCTGTTTCTGCTTCGGGCGAATTTTGTCGTATGTCGTTAGAATTGCTCTTTTTTTTTGAGAACGACTTGGATGCAGTTGGGGTCCTGATGCGGAACATGTTCGTTCTTACTTTATTACGGACTGGAATATCGAATTTCAGTATTACGCTTTGATGTGATTTATAGATGGAATGAAATGGAAACGAATTGATTTTGTGCGTCCTTAGGATTCAAAAAAAGAATTTGGTAATTCTAAATATTCCGCGTTTCTTTATATAATCGTTCATTCACAGTCATATAAGTATTAAATTAATTATTACTGAATGAAAGGGTTGACACACTGGTAGAAGTAATGCATTTAGTCTTCAAAATGCATTCGTTTAACTACTGCTTTTGGACACTTATTGGCAGTGCACCGATAATGTTTACCAAACATTTAAAAAATATTAAAGTAAAAGATTTCTTCAAGAGCCAATACTATTGAGCAAATAGAAAAGTATTTTGAGTAAACGCAACATTTCATTATTTCATCATTTTATGTCTTGAATGGAAGAAGTTTAGTACAAATTGTTGGCACATACTAAAACAACAAAGTATGTAGTAATTGAATATATATAAAGTAGTGGGAGAAATGTACGTTCATTTCTCAGATATAAGTGAAAGCACTTATATTGCCTTAATCGCCATTCAACAATAGATTCATTGACCCAGCAAAGAGTAACGTGTGCATATAGACATAGCTTAATTGCCGAATAAAGGGCAAGTAACCAAAACTACTGCCAAAAAAGAGAATTAGATAAACTGGTTTTGTTGACAAGCTGGGATAGTCGATAAGTTATATGATCCTGGTATCCTGATGAGTCTTACTATCAAAACGATATATTATGTACATAAGGCAAAGTATTCAGAGAGAACTACACGTATATTTCTCGGATAGAAGTAAAAGCACTTACATAACAACATAATTGGTTTGTTTCAGAATTGTATAAATGGTATAGAAAAAGTATTTTAGAATCTACCAGAAAATAATATTGAATGAATTCTTTATTATTGTTAAAAGAAAACCATTTGTCCCTTATCTTGAAATTCTCATAATTAAGTCCAGTGAGCGTTTGTTAATACGTAAGCTTCACTATATAGTTGATGATCTGTTCTGGAATTTTAAGAGTCCTATTCAGCAACACGATTATTATCCAATTATTGCGAATTATATTTTTTGTAATTCCCTTTCTTATAAATTAAAAGTAGCGTATGTTTTCTCAAATCTAAGCTTCGTTCAGTATATTTGACAAAAAAAATTAGGAAATACAAGGGTGCTTGTTAAACTTTCTATCAGATCAAATGTTATCTAGTGATCCTCCACATTCGTATTTACCTCCTGTTTTTTTTTTTTCGTTAATTTGGTTTTATAATCTTGTTTTTATATTGTCTAGTGGATTTTTGCAAGTATCCCTTTCGTCTTTTCATTATATCTTGTTCACGCGCTTTTCCCTTTTTAGTAAAGATTTTGAAAAATAATTTTCGATTAGCAGAATTATCTTCTTGTATTCTGGTCCTTAATTCTTGTCAAACTTAGTCTCTTGCTGTTTCAATAAGTTCCTTAGCGTTGTCCTTAATCTCTTGTTTATTTCGTACTGTTCTGGGGTTTTAGGTTATTCTTAAGTTCTTGCGGTCTTTACTGCACAATAGGAACGTAAAGACTGAAAAGCTATTTTTAATATTGAAGGAACAGGCACGAAAGATATTTACTGCATTTAAAAAGCACAGAAACTTTACTTCAACTCCTTTTATTGTGTACAAATCAGCTTTACTTGGCAATGGTCAGACATATGTTTTTCGTCAACAAAATGACAAAAAGACGAAAATTGGAAAATACGAGGGAGCGTTTTTATATTCGCGGAATGAGCGGGTTGTAGAGGGGTAAGTAGGCGCATTGGAGGCGTGGACTGTGCAGCGACTCATGATTAGTATAAATACGAAGTTTCATTGTTATTAAACAGTTAGTCTTTGAGCTATCGTCAACCAAGTAACATAATCAGGAGTGAAAAGTGAAATATAGAAAAAATCGAATATCATGCCGTTATAAAGTTCCTTACCAGGCAAGGAAAATCAGTCGCGACCATAATGAATGAGATGTCATTGGTTTACGGCGACTTTGTCCAGGAAAAACCATGGTCTACAAGTGGCATAGTTTATTTAAACAAGGAAGGGAATCCCTTGAAGACGACCCGAGGCCGGGCAGGAGCATTGAGGTGACCACGCCAGCACTTATCCAAAAAGTTGAACAAATTGTACTCGAAAATGCTCGACTAAAAAGAAACAACTCGCAGAAATGGTTGGAGTATCCGATACAACAATTTTTAAAATCCTACACGATCATCTCGGCATGTCTAAGGTCAGCGCGAGATGGGTGCCGAGAATGCTCACGCCGCCGCAAAAACAACAGCGCGTAGAGTGTTCGCGTGTATTTTTGGACCTCTGTAGTGAAGACAAGGATGGTGTATTGAGTGGATTTGTTACTGGAGACGAAACTTGGGTTCATCATTATGAACCTGAGTCCAAACAAGACTCCATGCAGTGGCATAAAAAGGGCACAGCGCCTCCCAAGAAATTTAAAGTGTCACAAGCAGCTGGGAAACTCATGGCAACGGTATTTTGGGACAGGAATATTGTTGATTGATTATAAAGATAAAGGTGTTTCTATAACCGGAGAATATTACGCTTCAATATTAGAGCGACTAAAAGAAGCCATTAAAGAGAAAAGACGGGGAAAATTGACAAAAGGTGTTCAGCTTTTGCACGACAACGCGCCCGTCCACAAGAGCCGGGTTGCGTTGGCTGCCCTGCATAAGGTGGGCTTCGTAATTGTGAATCACCCACCCTACAGCCCAGACCTGACCCCGAGTGATTATTACCTGTTTCCGAAAATGAAAAAAGAGCTGCAGAAATTTACTGCGATGATGAAGTCAAGGAGGCAGTTTCGGCGTATTTTGCAGATAAAGAGAAATCATAGGGTATAAATAAATTAATTGAAAGATGTGAAAAATGTATCCGTCTTGCAGGTGAATATATTGAAAAAGAAAAATAATTTGGTTTTTTTATTTCCACCCCTTGTCCCCCATTCCGCGAATATAAAAACGCTCCCTCGTATATACGAAAATCAATTTTTCTAAGAGCACACCGGCAGACACGCGATTATTCATGAGTTCATGTGTTATCTCTAAACTCATCGCCAATGGCGACAAAATAATTTAATATGGTACGAGTATACGGATTCAAGTATTCAGAATAATATTTTGCTTACCTTGAATATACCTTAACAAAAAGTACTAGAAAAGTTAGTTTTAAGAATTGATGGAATAGAAATACAAAGGATGTTTTCTATATTTCAAAAATAGATGAAACATCTTTTGTTGTATACAAACCCAGCTTTACTTTCCAATGTCCAGACATATCATTCCTCCTCAAAGAGAGCGAAACTACGAAAAAAGCGACTCGAAAAATAAGGAAAAAAAAAGAAAGGAAAATCAATTTTTCCAAGAACACGCTAGCGGATACACTTGGACATAATTCGACAATTTTACGGACGGTCGGATCACAATAACAATACTCGCTCGACGAAGGGACATCGGAAAAGTCGGTATAATATTAAAGAGACGATAAGAACTGTTGAAAAGAGTCAGATCAAAACTTTCCGGCGCTACCTCGAAGAGACGGCGCGCAGCTAAAAGGAAAATGAATCAATAAGGAGTAGAAGAAGAAGATATATACCTGCTTTTTGACCGTAAGATTCGAATTGATAGAATAATCTGAGTGAAATACTGTTCGGAACGAAAGGAAATACGATTAGCTATGCTTCCACAACTATCAGTATAAATCACGCTTTTGGTCTCGAATATGATAGAATTTAAATGGATAAAACAATTTTAATTTGCATGTTTTAAAAATTAATTTGAGATTGTTAAATGTCGTTTTCTCTAGTAGGCGATATTGAAAAATTAATTATGCATTTTACATCTCTTCCGCGATTTTAGGTTCTATTATCAATCATCACAGAATACTTGCAAAATAAATATTTAACAGTAATTATTTTATTCAAAGATGTACTCTACATGTAATAAAGGCAAGCAAAATCTCTTTACTTTGAAAATTGAAAGATTTTTAACTATCTAACGTATATTATATATTATAATATAAGTATAACATATACAAATTATCTTTAGTGTGGTGTAAACTCTGTATAGTGCTAATTATCAGGAGTACTTCTTGTTTCATAATTTGATCCTTTGAATAAGAGTAGTACAATCTATTCCAAATATTCTGATAACTTTTACAGATACGTCTCAGACCTTTCCCTACTTAATCGTGTTTGTGTAATACTTGTCTCAGTCATGTTGCTACTGTTAATTAAGTTTTCTTCGCCTCTTTCTCTTTCTCTCTCTCTCTCTCTCTATACACCATCCATTTACATCATGCAACTTAAAATTCAATGTTTATTACCTAAAATCTCATATCCAATTACGTTTCTTACATTTATATTGGGTTGGCAACTAAGTACTTTCGGTTTTGTAGTATAAAATAAAACACTTTTTTTTTAAACAAAGAATAGTTTTTAATCAATTATATTTTTCCATTTTGCTCAATGACCTTTTGCCATCTTTCTTTCAGCTGCATGATTCCGCGCTCATAAAATTTCTGGTCCTTATCAGCAAAAAACTGAACCAGGTGCGAGTGAAGGTCATCGTCATTTGTGAAAGTTTTACCATTCAAAGAATTCTGCAAACTTCGAAATAAATGGTAATCAGATGGTGCTAGATCGGGGCTGTATGGGGGATGTGGCATCACTTCCCAGCCAAGCTCCAATAGTTTCCCACGAGTTGCCGAAGATGTGTGAGGCCTTGCATTATCTTGGTGGAAAACTACACCTTTCCGATTTGACAATTCTGGCCGTTTTTTCTTTGATTGCTTCATCCAGTTTTATTAATTGTTGACAGTAAACATCAGAATTGATCGTTTGGTTCCTTGGAAGCAGCTCAAAAAACACAACACCTTTGTAATCCCACCAAAACTGACAGCATGATCTTTTTTGGATGCAATTCAGCTTTCGATGTGGTTTGAGCTGGTTTATCGTGTTTGTTCCATGATCGTTTTCGAACTATGTTACTGTACAGGACCCATTTTTCATCACCAGTGATGATTCTTTTTAAGAAAGGGTCGGTTTCATTTCGTCTAAGGTGCATATCGCAAAAGTTGATTCTTTGTGTTAAATGAATTTCTTTCAATTCGTGAGGTACCCAAATATCAAGCTTCTTAACTAGCCCAAGACATTTTAAACGTTTTTCAATTGTTGTGTGCGATACATGTAGCCTCTCCGCAACCTCTCGAACAGTTATATGACGATCCTCTTCAATTATGACTTTGATTTGGTCATCACCAACTTCAGTAGGCCGACCAGAACGTTGCTCATCTTTGAGGGAAAAATCTCCAGAACGGAATTTTTTATACCAATTCTGACACGTGCGCTCTGTTAAGCAATTAGCACCATAAACTTCACATATCTTTTTGTGAGCCGCAGCAGCTTTCTTTCCTTTACGGAAAAAAAATAGTAAAATATGTCGAAAATGTTCGTTTCTGCACTCCATTTAAAATTAACCCACAACTAATAGCTTTAATAAAAATCACGCACTACTTGCTTCTGAAGTTACGTCAATGTGATTAGCATCACGCGACAAACGGTAAAGTACAGCACTAACATACGTTATACAAAAAATAAAGCAACGCTCTCTATCAGTAAAAACCGAAAGTACTTATTTGCCAACCCAATATAATAATTTCCATAAATGTTTGTCTTGTTTACATCGCTAGAGCCATGTTATTCTTTCTCCTATCTATGTAAATTATATTTATTTATCGATTTAATGTTTTAATTGAGTTCACCCTTTTCTGGTTGTTGTTAAGCGTCGTTTTCCAATCATATGTTATCGTTATTGTTGTTATTCTTGCTGTTGTTACTGAAAGATCGTGTATCGATGTCAAGCTTCCTTATGTTAAAGTCGTACTTCATTATATTACGTTCGTTAAGTATTGCCGGGCGTTCGCTTACGATTTCGCATTGTTTATGGATTATTTTGTAATGCCATTTGATTAGTTTCCTCTCTCATGGATTTATTAACATTATTATGCTATTTTTATTATGTTAATTTAAAGAATTAACATTTATTCCTTTGGTTTGTGTACAAAAGATGCACATCTCGCTTTTGATTTTGAGAGTTTCCAATTCACACCTACTCCTTTAATCTACTGAAGTTCAAATGCGTTTTACTGATTTGACCTTTTTAGTATGTTAATTGCTAGGAAGTACCAAAAGGAGTACAACAAGGATGCACACTGAACCCTTAGATATTTTCGATGAATAAAAACTATTAAAACAAAGTAAAAGTATATAAACTTAGTTATTAGAAAATGAATAAAATAAAGATAATTAACATATGCTATGTGGACGAAGTAGTAAATAATGTTAAAGATCAGGGAACACCTAATAAAAATCTAAAAATCTACAAGGGTATGCTAAAAGAGGTAAATATGAAAACGAATTAGCAGATCTTGGAAAAACAAGAAACAAGAAACAGACTTTTTTCCAGAAAAAAAAAACATTTCTAAATAGAAAACAGATTCCAAAAAGTCATTCGAATTTCAAATAGAGACGTAGGTTTTCAGATGGTCGCATACTCAAATATATAGTCCATAATCATCAGATTAAGAGGTCAAATAGAGTAGGTGAGAGTTCTAAATTCGATGGTAAATTATGCAACACTACTCTTATAAACTATGATTGGTTAGCAAGTGTAAATATTACTAATAAGTAATATAAAGTGAGCGTGTAAATAAGTAAAAAAAATGTAAACACGTCTAGTAATATGCCTGAATTAATCCTTCTGGGCGAAACCTATCGTCTAATTACTATAAAGCTTTTAACTAAGTTCCAATTACATAATGCACCAATTCGAATTTTATGTTCAAATAAACATGAACAAATCCGAATTTACACACTCCTGTGGAAATTGAAATCCAACCATTGATCGGAATATTTTAAATATGCTGGATATTTATTCGTTCATGCGGAATCACCACTTCCACCAGCACAATCAACACCGCCGTCCCACAGAGTTGTGTGTATTTTCTCCTAATTCAATGGAGCAAAGGTAAATATTCTAAAATCAATAGTAAAGCGCGCCCTGTTGACTTTGTAACTTGTTCAACAACTGTTGTTTCGTGCATTTTCTAACTGAAATGAAAATACTAGTACCGAATGGAGTGCCGAGATAAAAAAATATTATTAAAGCTCGCCTGCAAGTTCACACTTGTAAATACATAAGTTTTCAAAATGCGGCGAAAAATCTGTTACTGCGGATACAATTTTAGTCGAGGATAAGTTACATTTAGTAGTCCAAAAATAAATATATCACATTTAGAAACGCAAAGTAATAGTATCTAGTCAAATTGTCGATTCTTAACAGATGTTTTTTTCTACAGTCTAAATAACAGCTGAAATTTGTTATAAAATTGACAAGTAAATTTTGATGAAGACTTTGAATGATTAAGTAAATCAATTAAGATTAACATGATCCCTTTCCACAATAATTTTCATATTCTATATGCGTGTTTCGACACCTAAGTTTTCATCATAGGCAGATAATGAATCACCGTGTCGCACCTGGAACCACGACAAAGTCGGCAGAAACGTAAAATCCGTACATACATCGTCGAGAACCAAACACACACTGTAGATTCGTTTCACATAATTTAAATCGTATTCTTGCCTTAAAATAAACACTTATCCTAAAGTACCTGCTTGCGTATACGAAACCCCTCGTAGTGTCATAAAGTTTTTGACAAAGGAAGAGAATTCTTCTAAAACTATTAATGAACGAGTGATTTTAGTGTATGGGGACGAGGTTCCGTCACATTTTAAAGTGAAATATTGGCAAAAACAATTTGAGACGTGAATCCATTGAAGATGACCCAAGAAGAGGAATGCCTTCGAACACAACAAATCTTAATGTTTGCATGAAAGCTCTCGAAGATCGTTTTATGGAAGTTTCTGCCATTGCTAAGGCTCTAAAAACAGCTGAACCAAGCGTTTTAGCAATTTTACTCGATAAATTAAGCATGAGTTGTTTCAGATGTTGAACCCCAAGTAAAAGTTACTCAGGCAATAAATTTTTTAGGACATTTCGACATTTTTGAATGCAGATGCAGACATTTTCTCTAAGATACTGACAAGCAATGAGACTTGAATACATCACTGGATTGGGGAATAAAATTAAAGCACACGTAATGGGTCCATAATGGTTTCTCGTTTCCAAAAAAAGGCTTGCGCACAATCTTCAGTTGGAAAACTCATGGTCACTGTCTTTTTGGACTAACAGGAGTTACTCTTGTTGAATACATGCCAAGAGGGTCTACAATAATAGCAGTTAGCTACGGTAATACGTTAACAAAATTACGTATGACTATTGACCAAAACGTTCAGGTATTCGTCAAAAAGAAGTCCTCTTTATTCATGACAATGCCCAAGTTGACAACACAGCTAAAATCCAGCCCATCCTCTGCGAGTATAGCTTGACCACCCACCGTATAGTCCGCATGACTCCGTCCGCCCTCTTTATTTAAAATTCGAATGCCAGGACGTTATTTTGAATGTCTATCTGAAGATCAACAGAAATAATTTTTCTTATAGAATAATCGCTGTATGGAAGGTAGGGCGAGAGAAGTTAAGGGAGTTTATGTTGAAAAATAAAATTATCAAAAAAATTGTAGTTTTTTATTTCATTCTTAGGTAGATATATTTTCTAGTTCCTCTCGTAATACTACTTACAAAAAAGTCGTAATCAATCCCATTACTAACAGCACTGGTTCATACTTTAGCAGGAATTGTAAAATTTTGGCATACAGTTTATTCGCCACACAAACTATATCAGAACAGTATACTGGAAATAAGCATACGCTATTGAGCAAAGTGTAGCGATTAACATTTAAAATTCTAAACTTTCATGTTGACTTACCATTTTTCAATCAAATACACCATTCGGCATGCGTGTACGTGTCAATAAAGATCCGCCAACCGCAATAAAAATAACTGCAACTTTTTTTTATATTTGACCGATAAATCTTTTATATGCCTGTTTTATCTGCGTGTATAAATCATTCAATGGGGGCATATGACATAAAATGAAATCGTACTTTATCTTTGGGCGCGCTGTAAACACGAACTGTGTAAATATTATTTATGTCCGCGATTTCCACGGAAGAAGTTTTATTTACTGTCGTCAGTTGAAAAAATGTCACATTGGGGGTGACATTAAAATGTAGAATAGAGAGAAAATACGGCAAAAAGGGAAAAAGCATGTTCGCCGAATTTGGTAAAATTGTAACAAAAAAAATCAAATACACCGCACCCTTTCCTAGCTGTTAAAAGTGCTAGAAAACGTTCTAGCATTTTGGTCACGTTCGTACGCGTTCTAATAAGCTTAGCGTCGGATTGATCGTAATAGAATTGGGCGTAACATGCGTCGCACTATTATTGATTTTGAAAAGTTATTATAGATTTCAAAAGTAATAAAGATCGACGATATTTTCGTAACAATAAAATTCTTTAAAGAACCTGCAGATTTTTCGCATGCGAACTAACAAGTTCTACCGCGTTTTAGACATAAACCTTAGAAAATCTGCAGTTTGCGTGTGACTCAACCAAGGGAAAGCAGTAGAGAGAAAAGTCTCTAGCATTGCAACATTATAACCAATCAAATATGAAAATAGCGCGAAATGTGGAAATATGGTCGAATTTTTGTCAAGTATGATCGTTAGATGGCGTGCTGCAAGTTTCAGAAGCATGTAATTATGTACTTGTTTGTGTCTATTGAAAACTGCAAATAGTTCTGATATGTTATTAAAAATTGAAAGAATTTAATGTTAATATTATAAAATACTTTGTTTTAAAGGACTTAATCCCGATATATGTACATGAAAAAGAGTTAAGATTCCACTAGAAAAGATTGCTTGGTTTTGTTTTCGACAATAGAAAAGTGGGTTTTTTTAAACGTGGTCATTGATGATAAACGCTAAGAACGCACAAAAACTGCTACAACTGGTGATTCGCCACAAAGACCCACAATGCTATATCAACTGATTACTGATTGTATGTATATGATACCGCTGACATTCTCGATAGACTATGTTCACAATATTTGACACAATATTTTGGACATGAAAAAGCTTTTCGCCAAATGGGTGCCACGTCCATTAACAATAGATAATAAATGCATAAGATTAAACATTTATCAAGAGTGTTTACACTTATTTAAAAACGATTACACACAGTTTCTTTGACGTTTTATAATAGTAAATGAAACTTGGATTCACACGTGTACAAAAGATGCAAAGCAACAGTTCAAATAGTGGACGAGAGCGCATGAAAGTGCGCTAAAGGAAACGAAAACGATTCTATATGAAGGATAAATGGATATGCAAGAACATGTTCGAATAGTTGTTTTAGAATTTCAAAATATTATTAATCTTTAAAAGATGAGTGCATACTTATTTGTATATTACACCTTTAAATAAATTAACAGTATTACCTTCTAGATTGATATGAAGTGTGTTAAGGGAATAAATTGCCCCTTAATTAATTTAAATAAATAATGAAGATAATATTATTTATGACTAAATATTTATTTGCACGTGGTGGTTAGTGAATTTATTACGAGCGCGTGTCCGGCTGCCTGAAGCGCTGCATTAAATACAAATAAGAAAACAAGTTTCTGGTGTTAAAAATTAATAAATGTTTATGCATAGCATCAAAAGCCCAGGACGTGTACCAAGCTGAAAGAAAGATTATTAATGGAAGTGAAACAACAGGATTGCCCTTCACATTTTATTCACTAATTTAAATTAATTCTTTAAACTTGAGTATATGAAAATAGAAACAATTAATAAAAGGGCGAGCAACAGATCAAATAAAATATACGTAATCGAAACGATATAATAAAAGTAATTCATGGTACAAAGCTGTGGAATAAAATATTAAAAGGATTCGATTAAAATATGTATCGAACGATACGTAAGGTACTTGCATGTGTGTTTGTGTCTGTATATATATATATATATATATATATATATAATCCTAAGCCAGGATACTATGTATATCTTGCGACAGCAAAATAAATACGTGGACACTGCATGTGCGGGTAAAACTTAAGCGCACAAACTCGTAGAAAGAATGTATGTAGCGTTAGTCATGGCTATAGTAGAAGTGTCTGTTTTTTCCTACAGGCTGGGGCTTTAAAAAAAAGTGCGGTAAGCCAAAGAGTAGGTAGGGTCTGGTCATATTTGAACTAACCAATGAGATGAGAGAATAGACACGCTACAAATTAGGCGCGCAAAAGAATTAGCATAAATTAAAAGTGCGAAATCAATATAATTAGCAAGCAGGTAGATATCTAGACAAAATAATAGACGTGCATTCTATGTGAAAAAAGAAGGATCAATATTTGAATTTCTTATTGCATTTAGAAATTAATAAAATAGAATTAATATTGAATGCGAGTCAATGGAAAGTTACTGAGACTATTACAAGAAAAGTCTTGAAAAGTTTTAGGTATTTAGCTTTCTGGAAAACGACAACGGTTTGTTTTATTACAGCATGACCGTACGTGACCAAATCAAAAAGATTTCACATCTGAATATAACACAAAGAATGTCTAGGCAATAATTTATATATTCAAAATCGAATTGTATTTAAATTAAAATAAATTAATTTAAAAACACGATATAACAAAAACTATTATATATGCGACACGTAACAACAGCTGTAGATTAAAACGCAAATAATAATCACTTAAAGCAATGAGGCAAATCACAGGAGTTTCAGTATTACAAGTGTACTACAAAATTCATTGACTTTTCTCCTGAAAATCATCGGCTTATAGCTTATATGTGAAGTAACAACGGCATGGATTAATCATTATGACTTCCTTCGTTGATGGAACGACGATAATCGGGAAGCGAATATTGCGAACCGTACGCCAGATTAAATGCCAATGCGGTGACCGACAAAGGCCGAGGTCATTATTTATACATGGTCACTACCCATACTACATGGGCCTCAGATAAGAAGCTTACTATGCAAACATTTTAATAGGGTATGTATATTGCATGAAGCCTGTGTGAGTTTCCAAGCCTTGCCCGCCCGTTCCTAATGTAAAGATTGTCAATCCACAGCTCTACGAACGGGCCCTATTTCATTTAAAATTAATTGACATTACGGTCGACTTATTAATGCTCAAAGTACATTTTAGATATTCTATTAATAGTTTAAATGTTCTATAAAGAATATTTTATTTAAAATTAAAATTAACGTAAACAATTTTGAAGATAATGACGATTTTAACTGCTCATACTTCAAAGCGCTAACAAGATATCGCGAAATAAAACCTAAGTATTGCGATTTCGGGTGTATGATAATTTGATAATAAAAATAAAGGAAATATATGTATTGGGTTGGCAACGAAGTACTTTCGGTTTTGTAGTATAAAATAAAATACTTTTTTTTAAACAAAGAATAGTTTTTAATCAATTATATATTTTCCATTTTGCTCAATGACCTTTTGCCATCTTTCTTTCAGCTGCATGATTCCGCGCTCATAAAATTTCTGGTCCTTATCAGCAAAAAACTGAACCAGGTGCGAGTGAAGGTCATCGTCATTTGTGAAAGTTTTACCATTCAAAGAATTCTGTAAACTTCGAAATAAATGGTAATCAGATGTTGCTAGATCAGGGCTGTATGGGGGATGTGGCATCACTTCCCAGCCAAACTCCAATAGTTTCCACGAGTTGCCAAAGATGTGTGAGGCCTTGCATTATCTTGGTGGAAAACTACACCTTTCCGATTTGACAATTCTGGCCGTTTTTCTTTGATTGCTTCATCCAGTTTTATTAATTGTTGACAGTAAACATCAGAATTGATCGTTTGGTTCCTTGGAAGCAGCTCAAAAAACACAACACCTTTGTAATCCCACCAAACTGACAGCATGATCTTTTTTGGATGCAATTCAGCTTTCGATGTGGTTTGAGCTGGTTTTCGAACTATGTTACTATACAGGACCCATTTTTCATCACCAGTGATGATTCTTTTTAAGAAAGGGTCGGTTTCATTTCGTCTAAGGTGCATATCGCAAAAGTTGATTCTTTGTGTTAAATGAATTTCTTTCAATTCGTGAGGTACCCAAATATCAAGCTTCTTAACTAGCCCAAGACATTTTAAATGTTCTTCAATTGTTGTGTGCGATACATGTAGCCTCTCCGCAACCTCTCGAACAGTTATATGACGATCCTCTTCAATTATGACTTTGATTTGGCCATCATCAACTTCAGTAGGCCGACCAGAACGTTGCTCATCTTTGAGGGAAAAATCTCCAGAACGGAATTTTTTACACCAATTCTGACACGTGCGCTCTGTTAAGCAATTAGCACCATAAACTTCACATATCTTTTTGTGTAAAATATGTCGAAAATGTTCGTTTCTGCACTCCATTTAAAATTAACCCATAACTAATAGCTTTAATAAAAATCACGCACTACTTGCTTCTGAAGTTACGTCAATGTGACTAGTATCACGCGACAAACGGCAAAGTACAGCACTAACATACGTTATACAAAAAATATAGCAACGCTCTCTATCAGTAAAAACCGAATGTACTTAGTTGGCAACCCAATAGTTCATTCTAGAATTTACGTAAACCTCAGTCGAGAACATAAAGCCACAAAAGCAGTAGCATTTCCTTGGCCAAAAATATTAATTAATAAGGAATAAATATCAGTTTTCGTTCGTGATATGTGGCTGGATTTTAAAATTCACCTTGTCGTCCTGGGCGGAAGATAAAAAATTAAAACCAAATTGACGTTTCGACAATTGTTTTATTATCTCATTCATAAATACTATAAATAATGTGCGCAATCTAAAACCAAAAAGTCTTTCTCTAAAATGTATGAAAATAAATAAACTTAATAATTTTATTATTTCCGCGAAGTGTCGAATTTCTAGATTTTTACATGTGTTAACTAATCAATTCATTTGGACATAAACATTTAATATTTAGGAAACCGTTTTAAAATTACTATCGAAACCAGGAAAATATACAAACAAAATTGATAAAGTACTTATCTTCGAGAGGCCTCCCTATATACATATTTGCACGTAAGCCCGTATCTTAAAATAATCTCGTAATATTATATTTAATTAAATTCTAATTTTCGCCCCATATCTAATCACGCAATTTCACAAACTTTAATCCTTTTACAAAAAATAATATTTATTACTTACCAAATATATACCTGCTACGTAATCAATATGAAACTATCAATTTATTTTATTGTATAATGATTACACTAGAGTAAGCTATGTCACATATCATTTTAAACTACTTTTCTCAATTCAGCTTTTCGTGACATCATTTTTAATGTTGTCACAACCCCTTTTATTATATTGTGCCTCTGAATATTTTGTAATTTACAGAGTGCCTTTTCTTTTATACAGTTGATACATTTTCGCGCTCACTTTTCCTTCACTGATTTCTTTAAAGGCTCTTTCTTCCGACAACACCACAACACATGTAGTGTGTTCGTGCTGCAATGTATCGTGTCCTCCATACATATAGTGTTCTCGTAGTTCAACGTATATCGCGTTCACAATATACAACGCCCTGTCTAGAGATATTCATACAATTATTATAGCCTTTGCAATTAATCAATCTTTCTCTTTATATATTGCTATCTCTTACTGATTATTATTAATTTATTCAAAGCTTTAAGAATCTTCGTATTTAATTTAGTTAAATAAATTATCTCATTTTTTCAAACTAATGCATATATTTTTCTTACAGCTTTGTACATGTCCTAAACTTTTGATGCTCACCACAAATCAGTAATTCAACTGTTGCGGTATTAACATCAGAAAATATCTTACCATGCACTGTAATCAACCGTAACATGTAAATTGTTGATTGTACAATACCTTCGTTCTGTTACTTTATGCATTTTTAATATTAGATAATATTATCATAGGATGGAGTGCCCATGTGACATATAACTAACAAGAGAAAACTCTTCGAAGTTCCTGAATTTTAATGAAGAATTTGACTATTATTCTATTCTTCGTACTTTTGACTCTTGATGAAAATGATAGACGAAGTTTCATCCTCTGTCACAAGCTTACGTTAATTATTGCCAAATTTGTGTCAACAAAGATTTGTCTGACGCATTTTTTATCATTCTTTAGCATTTCAGTTACCCAATAAAGGAACACTTAATACATTGGCTACTGAAAGCTAGATTTTCCCAAAGAATTGCACTATAATAAAGGGTTTTCCAATAGGGACTTGACAAATTTTAATTCAATTTGTGAACGTACCCTTTCACTAATCATCGAACTGTCACTGTTAGTTTATTCAGTAAACTTAACATTTTCATCATGGTAAAGTACACGAACGAACAACGTCTGCAAATTATAAAAATTTACTACAGAAATTCGGAGTCGGTGACCGCTACTTTAAGAGCGTTAACTCCGATTTTCGGTCGTAATTCTCGTCCTAGTAGACAGGCAGTAACAAGTTTAGTGCAAAAATTTGAGTCTACATATTCGTTGTGTGATGTTGCCGTGCCAGTGAGACAACGGGTTTGTCGAAGTGTTGAAAATATCGCTTCCGTTGAAACGTCCGTAGCAAATGATCCAAATCAGTCAATTCCACGGCGTTCTCAAGAGTTGGGCATCGCCCAGACCACTTTATGGCGAATTTTGCGTAAGGATCTTGGTTTACACCCATACAAGATCAAGCTGGAAAAGATGCGCCAAGATGATCAATTTCATCGCAAAATCATTTTCAGTGACGAAGCTCATTTTTGGCTCAATGGGTTCGTCAATAAGCTAAATATGCGTTATTGGTCGCGTGAAAATCCACATGTGCTTCATGAAACACCACTTCATCCACAAAAAATAACTGTTTGGTGCGGCTTGCATGCCGGCGGCGTCATAGGGCCATATTTTTTCGTCGACGATAATGATCGTCACGTTACTGTGAATAATAATCGTTATCGCGCCATGTTCACCGATTATTTTTGGCCCGAATTGGAAGATATGGACTTGGACAACATGTGGTTTCAGCAGGACGGTGTCACAAGCCACACAGCACACGTTACAATCGATTTATCGAAGAGTAAGTTTGATGAGCGTGTTATCTCAAGAAATGGACCAGTCGATTGGCCGCCTCGTTCGTGCGATTTAACGCCTCTAGACGTGTTTCTTTGGGGCTACGTCAAGTCATTGGTCTATGCCAACAAGCCGACAGCGTTGGAAGAGCTCAGAGCTAACATTGAACGCGAAATAGCAGCCGTTTCGGCCGAATTGTGTGGCCGAGTCATCGAAAATTGGGTCCAACGAATCGACCGCTGCAAACGTGCCCGCGGTGGCCATATGAACGAAGTCGAGTTCCATTCATAAATGTTTTGATTGTACTTCAACCCGATAATAAAGTTTTTGAAATATCTCAAATGGTCTGCATTTTATTTTGAAAAAAAGTTGTCAAGTCCTTATTGGAAAACCCTTTACTTTATTTTATTGGGCAACATATTATAGTTCAAATCGAATATTTTTTTACATGATTGACACTTGATAACGACTCTCAAATAAAATATTGGGTCTGGGAAAAAGTTCGTGGCGTTTTTCCCGCATTGGTTGCCGGCGACACCACCGAGGGCTCGTTTTTTATGAAACGTTAAGTCGACTTTGGAGAAGAATAATGAGAAATTTCGCTATTTCTGCATATTATTATGATAAGGGGAAGAACGCTTTGTGATAAAATTTGTGCTGTGTACGGTGAAGGTACTTTAAAATCTGTTGCGCGGAAATGGTTCGCTCGCTTTCGTTCTGGAAATTTCAATGTGAAAGATCGGAGTCACGCTCCGGTCGTCCAATCACTGAAAAATTTGAAAAAGTCCAACAAGATAAGCATATCAGCAGTGTCGATATTGGCATGGAGCTAGGCATTGACCACAAAACTGTTTTGAACCATTTACACAAAGCTGGTTACAAAAAAAAGCTTGACGTATGGGTTCCTCATGAGTTGAGCGTGAAAAACATGATTGACCGAATTAACATCTGCGATGCGCTGCTGAAACGGAATGAAATCGAGCCGTTTCTGAAACGTTTAATAACCGGAGATGAAAAATGGATTACGTACGATAATCGGAAGCGTAAAAGATCGTGGATAAAGGATAGCCGTCACAAGCGTTCGCTAAGCCAACATTGACGCCAAAAAAAGTGATGCTGTGTGTATGGTGGGAAAAAAAGTTGGTCAAACTCTACTGTGCACAACTAGAGAGATTACGCCCGGCGATTGAAAGAAAACGGCCCGAATTCATGACAAAATGACCCGTCAAAAATTACTTTAAGTTTTATGCACCCACCTTACAGTCCGGATATAGCACCCTCTGACTATCATATTTAGTCTGCAAACTCTCTCAATGGAATTAAGTTTTTTTGAAAACTACTTGATTCAGTTTTTCGACCAGAAACCACAGAAGTTGGGACATCATGGATCTACCAAAAAAATGGCGAAACATTGTCGATAATAATGGAGCATATTCGGTTCAAATAATGCGACTCTCGCCACGAATAAAATATTTTTTTATAAGACCGACTCTTGATAACGACTCTCCTTTCAATTTTTTTCATATTTGAATAAAAGCAAAGATTAGCTCAAACTAAAATCAATGAATTTCTACTGAAGTAAGACGAGTACTTACAACTTTAAGCATAATAATTTCGGGAGAAACATTGCAACATGTGCAAGGGGTAAGTTAGAAATAACCATTCAAGGTTTTTATTCAATAAAAGTACATGTATTGCCAGGCATTTCATATGTTAGTAATGTTTTAATTATTTCTGTTCTGTGTGGTTTTACTGCAGGCCAATGTGAAACACTATGTTTTCTTCTGAGGATGACAACGTGGTTGTCGAAATGCGTATCTAGGACACAGATTTTAATATGATGAAGAGTTTTTTGCCTTTTTTGATTATTCAATTAGTCACAGTCTTCAAAGGAATTTACATTTTGAAAAATGTTATTAGGTGGTTATTTTAGAAAAACATGCTGATTTATATGATAGTTTTAGACATAGCTTTTAATAAAATAATGTAATTTATTTTCTTGGGTTTTAAGAAACCACCTTCGCTTCTTTTCCTTCTAACCGAACCCTATATATGTATGTATTTTCATTTAAATTAACTCTCGACTTTATACTAAATATTAAAACTAAGTGCATTTAAAAACTATGTGTAGATTAAGAATATTTAAACATCTAAACAATTTAAAAAAAATATTTTTGTTTAATAGCAAGATAATTCTTTCATTGTCAAATTACAAAATTATATATTCACAAATTGCCACTGTATATTCATCCCCCAAAGTAATGAGCTTACAAAACTAAATAGAAAACGTGAATATTTCCAAACCAGTCTTTCTCTTAAACGAATTCCATCGATAAATCATTTAGTGTAAATAGGTTCCAACCGCAACGCATTCATCTTATTTTACCGACAAACAGTTTCGACTAGAGAACTGCTTTCTCGGAAAATTGCTGCAGTCGCGAGAAATATCTTTAAAATAAAATAAAGAAAATAAATGTGGGAACACAGGCGGATGGGCAAACATACGTACATGCATATATGTATTTGCTTTGATGTAAGGTATGTTTGCAATATGTACATTTCCAGAAGATTTGATTTTCAAGCATTACCATTGATGATACAGAAATTACATGCAAACATTTCATATGAATGTGTAGTTTTAGAAAAGAGATGGAAAAATTTTACTTAAAAATGTGTTTTCAACTTCGGTTTTATTTTTATTAAGTTACATACCATGTAACACTGATCTACAAATGTTAACTGTTTCTAATAATCAGAAACAAAAATATTTTGTATACTCGCTAACCACAAAATGTCATTTCGCAAGTTAAACATCCTGGACTAGCATTAATTTTCTTTATGTAGACTTATCGCAACTTTTCATAAAGAAGATAATGGATGATTCATTATGATGCCCCTTTTCAATAGCAATATTTTGACAGATAAAGCGTGAGTCATATCAAACTTTCACGCTATTTTAATTAAGTATTGTGACATTTTATTATGGAAAGACTCAGCCCGCCACTGCGTCTACAAATTATTCAGCTGTATTACAAAGATGAGTGCTCCACGAGAAATGTGTTTCGTGAGCTTAGAGCAACTTGTGGTCTACGTAATCGGCCATCGAAAAATTTGGAATGCAATTTTCATTATTGGATAACCACATCCAGCAGGGAGTGAAGAAAATATAGCGATGGTAGCTGAGAGTATACGCGATGACCGTGAAAAATATATTGGACATAGATCTCAACAGCCTGGCTTGTCGTATGCCACAACTTGGCGTATTTTACGTAAGATTCTTGGTTTAAAAGCGTACAAAATTCAACTCTTTCAAGAATTGAAAGAGATCGATCTTTCGAATTGTCACCATTTCAGTCATTAGGTTCTTGAAAAGCTTGAAGAAGGTTGGTGTGGTTTATGAACAAGTAGAATCATCGGTCTATATTCTTTTAAAAATAAAGACGGCCGCAATGTAACTCTGAACAGACTATTTGATGCCTGAAATTGAAGCTCTTGACCTCGACGACATTTGGTTTCAACAAGACGGTGCTACTTGCCACACAGCTCGTGAAGGCATGGGTTTATTGCAAGAACAATTTGGTGAACATTCAATTTCAAGTAATGGACCTGTGCAATTATTCATTGTATTGGTGATATCACACTCTTTCCTTTGGGGTTAAGTAAAGTAATGGATACGGCAGCTACGATTGAGCAATTAGAAGCCAACACTATTCGCGTTATTCGCCAAATTCCACTTGAAATGCTCGAACACGACATCGAAAACTGGAACTTCAGAATGGACCATGTTAGGCACAGTTACGGGCAACGTTTGAAGGAAATTTCATAAATGTTTTGATTGTACTTCAACCCGATAATAAAGTTTTTGAAATATCTCAAATGGTCTGCATTTTATTTTGAAAAAAGTTGTCAAGTCCTTATTGGAAAACCCTTTAGTTCCAACAAGATGGTGCCACATGCCACACAACTCGTCAAACAATTGATCTATTGAAGAGGGTGCTCGGTAACCGCTTAATCTCGAGAAATTGTCCGGTCGAGTGACCACCTCACCCATGCGATTTAACGCTGTTAGATTTCTTTTAATGGGATTACATTAAGTCGTTGGTTTATGCCAACAAGCCAACAACGCCAGAGGAACTCAAAGACAATATCGAACGCAAAATTGCCAACGTTCTAACCAATATGTGTGAAAGAGTAGTGGAAAATTGGCCTAAAAGAATCGATCGCTGCAAGCGTGCTCGCGCTGGTCATATGAACGAGATCGAATTCTATAGTTAAATGTAACATGTGTACTGCACCTGGAATAAATTTCAGCCTAATAGCTCAATTATTCTGTGTTTTATTTAAATACAAAATTGTTATGTCCTTACTAAGAAACCTTTCATATATATATAAACAATATCATAACAATATTAACGTAGGAAGCGTAAATCAATATAAACTAAATCTAAAGAGTCCTAATAGTGAAGGGTTCCCGTAGACATTTGTTTTAATTAATGTAAAAGGCTTACTGTATTTTAAAACGTTATTGTTGTTACAAATGCATTAATGAAGACTCCAGCGATGAGTAAACTGAACAAAATAATTTTTTACTTATTATTTCTTAAAAATACGCTAACAAAGAATTTTCTGAATACATTTTAATTTTGTACAGCAATTCCAATATCTAAATATCATGACTTGCAATCTATTCAATAATATTTACATAACAATTTATATACATATAGTGAAAAACTTTTGATTAAAGTTATTATGGAAGTCCTTCAAGAGTTTAAGGCAGTATACACGGCAGCGATATGCTAATTAGTTCGCTGAAGAAAAGGGCATAAAATAGCAATGTAGACGACTACGTTGTGCAGACGTGTTTTTACCGAAGAACCTTTTAACATGGGGAGAGTGGAGATGCAAGGGGGCAAAAAGGTATAAGTGCACTGAAAACTTGAAGCATTTCACCGGAGGACAGACTCGGTATTCGACAACTTTCAAAGTGAATAAATACAAGTAGTATGTCCTCGATAGTAAATTAAATTGTGATCAAATTATTAAAATTTATGTATGTATGTATGCAATGTGAATATTTTATAGGAAAATTAGATTGTAAAGGGAAGTTTTGCATTAAATTCCTAAGTTTCAGAAGGAGCATATGCTAAAGTTTCGCTAAACTCTTTATTAAAGAATCATTTTAAATGACGTACTACCGTTAGAAAGTTTGGAAGTAGATAATTAGTATGGATTACTCTTAACCTCTGCATGGATGTAAGATAAGTAGCTTTGTTGGTATACTTCCATGATCGTTAATTATAATCTCTTTTTACTTTCTGTATTAGCATTGAATCTTTAGCACTGTTGGCTCCGCTGACGATTAATTTTCAATTACATGAGACAAGCGTTACTACATTAAAGACAGAAATGTTGAAGATGTATATCATACGCTTCCTTGAACAGAAAAGTTTCAGTTTTAGAAAGAGAAAGCACTACCATAAAATACGATTACGAAAAAAGAATTGTTCAATTAAAGAGTTGATTCGAATTAAAATGAAAGTGTAGCTTTATTCCTTTACTTTTTTAATCAAAAAAAGGGTAAATAAAAGGGTTTTATTTACCCTTTTTCAGACTAATTCAACCACAGTCTCGATTAAAATGTACCTTCTATACTTCTAATAGATAAAACTAAGAACAATATTTATTGATTAAAATATTAAAGCTAGTCAAGCAGGTGGAAAGTAAACTTCATCACGTCTATAGCTAAGGTAATTCAGGAAACGTATACAATTTTAAAACAAAACAAATTCCTCTACACAAGCTAAAATGTTGCAGATTAACGAAGTGAAAAAGGATATGTAAAAAAGGCATATTTTCGACGTGGATCCTCTTCATCTGATTGACAGCAGCAGTGTAGGTCTTTTATAATAAGTTTGCTCAAACAAAATTCTATGTGAAGAAAGTCATAATAAGAACAATTGAATTTATTCAGTATCACTGAGTATGTTGCAAAAATAACTCTGAATACTCATAGTATGGTCAATACTAAATGATACATACGAGGATCGATCCAGAAATAAGGTTCCCATAATTTTTACAATAATACAAGAATAAGGGAAATTGTATTTTTCTCTCTTTTTTTGGATATAAACTATTATTATTATTATAATAGTCTCAGTCAGCTACCTAATAATTTCCATTTACTGCCATATGTTCAGAACCTTAACATCAATGATAGAATTAGTCGAGCAAATAATTGTACAAAACAAGTTTTATTTTGGCCAATGAATCTGTTGATATTTTTAAAAAGATATAAATTGCAATCATTGTAAACATATAAAAATGTTTTTGAAACTGGGGCCTTCAAATGTAAATGTATATTATTGATTGTATTGGGAAATATTTTGACAAATTGTAATAAATCTTCGGAATACCGCAGTGTGTTCGCCAGCAGATTTCTAACTTTGAACGCAGTTGTGTCTGTAATAGCTCACAGTACCAGTGTAAGAGGTGTATCATTCGTTGCCAAAGCATTGCAGATACTTTAGATGCCATGAATCAATTAAAAGCTGCTTACCACGCTTTAGCGATCAAAGTTTATTTGGTGAGTAATATTTCTCTCATCGCAGCAAGACGTGTTTTGTTTTGGCCCTTCACGTTTCGGTATGCAAAACGTGAAGAACCATCTGATCCACACATATGAATGCTAATAACCCTCAGCCAGGGTCTGCAATCCTTGAAGACATTAGAACAGTACGAGATGAAATCTTACAAAAATTCAAGGCAATCAATTCGGAAAACTACAGCATTTTGAGGAGAGAAAACAATCATGCACAAAATATTGAAAAAAAATTCAATTCTCATTCATATTAGATGCAAGTTGTAACAGGAAGAATATACGAGAAGAGAAACCTATAGCATGACAATAATTGAACGTTTTTGTACCCCAGTTATATTGGGTAGTATTATTTTTTACGATGAGGCACGTTTTCATGTTAGAAAATACGGAAACAAATGCAATACGCATTGGCAATGGCATAATTGGTCCTTTTTCCTACAAAGATAGTCAAACTGTTAATTCTGAACATTACTGGAACATGATACACCTTTTTACACCCGAGCTTTACCGGTTGGACGAATATAACAAGATCTACCTTCAGCGGATGGGGCAACTACCGAAATAGTCAGGTCACAAGGATAAAAAAGAGGAGTTTCTTTCAAGAAAAGGAATTAGAAAATATGGTGACCCAAGTTCACCTGATCTAACGCCATGTGAGTCTTTCTTCTAGGGATATCTAAAATCCTTTATAATAACTCTGTAAGGGCAATAAGTGCTTTAAAAAATAATATGCACCGAGAGGTTGCAACAATACGCTCAGTGTTTTGTAAGCAGGTCATCGCTAATATAGTGTTCAGATTGGAAGGATCTATACGTCTTAAGTGTTCTTGTCAAAATATATTTTCCACGTGTCTTAGGTTTAGATTTACTAATATATATTTTTGCTAAAATTGTTTCTTGGGTTTTTCGTTTTTCTTCAAATTTGCAATTTACCAGCTTTCTATGAGGTTCAGCCTTAGGGCAAAACTAGTAATAGTTTATTCAAATACTTAGTTTCAGAACATATTTGAGCTTGGAAATTTTTGTCTCCATATTTTTTTTATTCTAGTATATCGATTCTTATCAAAACTAGTCGGACAACCTAGTCTCAATACACTAACAATAAAACATTAAATGCTTTTTTGCAAAGCGTATAAATTATTTTATTTTACAGATTTTAAAAATGCTTTTAGAAGCGAACCAACTATTAAATTGTCTAATTTGAATGTTGCAACTTCTTAAAACATATTCTCCAAAAATTTTAACGCAAAAATTGCTATTTTTTATTATTTTTGTTACGTTTTCAAACCAATGACGATGCTATTTCTTCGTGTTAATAATAAAAACGAGCTTAGTTAAACATTTTGTTCATATTTCGTCTTAATGCAATGCAAACTGTAACAAAGGTCTACGGAAATACTTATTAACTTATCTGAACATGAACTTTAAGTTGGTAAATCGTAGAAGTAGGTTCCAGAATCGATCCCTATGGAACACTCCAATATTAACACAACGAACACATGCTCTTATATTGTAAAAAAACTTTTGTAAAAAAAAAGAAGAAAGATGAAAGCAACGCTGGAAAATATGTCTAGAAATATGGAGACTCTGTTTTGTATTTGTTGTCCCTCTAGTATTTTGTAAACGTAGTGCCTCTACCTGGGGTACATTAATAATGTACAGTAGTAGCTTAGATTAACGCTAATAGCTTTTGAAATGTTACGTAATGTCCTTAGTTATGCAACATTTAACACTAATTACAATATACCTGATCGTAACAATAAATAAACCCTAAAATTACATTTCAAGTGCAATTACCAACGGCAATATATACAACAATGAATGACATTTCAATTATGTATACCCGTCTAAATACACAGACAGCATAAATGATCAAAAAATAAGGTCGCATGCATATGTCACTAGTTACTTTGTGTTTCACATGTTATAAATGATCAGAAAATCTAATTAACTGTTGGCGCTGACTGGGTGGAAGCGCTCTCTGTTCCGATACAGAATTAAAATACCTGGCGAGTATAATTGGATTCGATATTTTTGCAAATCATCAAACGTCAATGTTAACGCAAATTAAAGTTTACATTTAATAAATAACAATTGTGTCGACGTGAAGTTTGCGATTTATTCGACGCGTCATCTCTTATCAACCAATGCCGTACGAAGAACGCGAACACTAATTGAAAAATTTTAGATAAGATCAAGGCCTACAAGTTAAACTTGGTTTTTTGTTACAATCAGATTTAAAGATTAAGAACAACTGAGAACGCACTTTGAGTTACTGTTAAAAGCGAACACGAAAAACAAGTCAATAAATAATGCAAGAAATTAAAAAAAGTCATTATTAATACAATTAATACATGTTTACTTCCGTAGGTATTTATTATAGGTTCATAGATTATACGTGTACAAAATATTAAATTCAAATTTCACTTTTCGTTTTCATGTATCTGCTTATTTCTTAGTCTAAACTCATATTACTTCTGTAAAAAATTACTCCAAGTAGTAATAAAATATTTATGATAGGTAAATATTACGTCTTGTAAAGTTCTCTAGGAAATAGTAACAGAACAGGGGATGACGATGTAGTGAAATGCTTATATGGTTATTTTAAATGTGGAATATAATTTCACAAAACTGTTAAGATGTTGGAAGTCTGTCCAATATATTTATAATTAGTAAAATATTGACAAAATGCACATAAATATTCCATTATAAAGGCTGTTTCAAGTTGCGCGGTTTTTTTTAAGAATAAATAAAATATAGATGGCGCACTGAATTTGTCTGGGTATGTGGGCATTTAAAAAGTGTGATGTATGACATTTATAAAAATGACTTCGTACACGGGACAACGATGCGTTCAAATTGTTGAATTATTTTATGAAAATCAGCGTTCTGTGAAGAGTTTTTAGAAAATTACGTGAATTTTATGGTGTACATAATCGTCCATCTGGAAGCACTATTGGTCGAATTATTAAAAAATTTGAAGAGACCGGTTCCGTGGAAGATCAAAAAAGTGAGAAATACGGTCGTAGTGATCGTTCAGAAGAAAATATTGGTTTGGTTCGTGAAAGTGTTGCTGAAGATTACGTGAATTTTATGGTTCACATAATCGTCCATCTGAAAGCACTATTGGTCGAATTATTAAAAAATTTCAAGAGACCGGTTTCGTGGAAGATCAAAAAAGCGAGAAATACAGTCGTAGTGATCGTTCACAAGAAAATATTGGTTTGGTTCGTGAAAGTCCTGAAATGTTCATTAGACGACGTTCACAACAACTTGGACTTAGTGGATCAACAACATGGCGTATTTTACACAAGGATTTAGCTCTGAAGGAATATAAGATTCAAATAACACAGGAACTGAAGTCATTAGATCATATAAAACGTCGTTCATTTGTCAATTTCATCAATGAACAACCAGCTGATTTTTCTCAAAAAATAATGTGTTCCGATTAGGCACATTTTGAACTTGGTGGCTATGTTAATAAACAAAATTGCCGTATCTGGGGTGAGGAAAATCTACGAATTATTCATGAGAAACCTATGCATCCTAAACGAATTACTGTTTAGTGTGCATCATGATCAGGTGGTGTAATTGAACCTTACTTCTTTGAAAATACTGCTGGTGAAGCTGTAACTGCCAATGGTGATCGATATCGTCGCATGATAACCGAAATTTTGTGGCCTGAATTAATGAATATTGAATATTTCTTGGACGTGTAATTTCAAGAAACGCGGATGTTAATTAGCCACCAAGATCATGTAAAAAGCCAGGTTTATAAAAAAATCCACAATCAATTTCTATTATATAATAAATATAATGATATAACTTGATATAGTTTCGTAAAATATATATATTTTTTAAATACACTTCTTTACTGTAGATTTCACTTTGTGGTGCTCTGGGTGGATACAAAAGTAAACTCAATTAATATACAAAAAACATAGTGAAATACAACCACTTTCTGTCACCATATAAATTGAAGTTTTTGTCAGTAATATTCACTATTTATGTATTTATTTCTTCATTATCTAACAATCGACAAAAGACTAATGACAGGATAGGATTTTATCCTATTGATCGATCTATAACTTACACTGAAATTTTCTAAATATATTAATATCGATAATCATCAAACTTCTATGGTCCGTTTTATGATTTAAATGATTATACAGAGCTCTCTGATAAAGGTGAAAAGGTGAAAAAATTAGAAATAAGATTAAATAAACATTTTTATAGCTAAAGCTTACATTTTTAATCTATTCAAATAGATTGCAATAATTCACTGTATTCAACTTACAATTCTTATTTTCTTTTGTCTAACAGATACATTTTTATTCTGAAATCATAGATTTCGGAGCGTGTCACCGACCAACAAAATCCTTTTTCACGTGTCAAATATGGGAGTAAAAGCTTCTAGAAAAGAAAAATTACTTTTAGTGGGCTGTCGATGGTTTAAAGTTTCCATTCCATATGGCCCTTTCCATCATTGCCATTGGAAGATTAACGATGCGTCGCCGATTTGCAACTGTCTGAACGTTTTCCGAACATCTGTCATTATCTAAGTGGTTTCGGCGGATTGAACGAATTTCGTCGCAGTTACGCGACAACCGAAAAAAAAAAGCATTTAATCCGCTTATTATTTTGATTCTTCCTTACTTTCACGCTTAAACTTTCTAACTTTTTTATAATAAATCTTCTCATCAGTTTATCTTTATAAAATGTTAAAATGAAAAAACAAATTATGAAATCGCTATATAGGGTGATCCAATGGAAGTAATAGTTCAATAAAATTAAATGATTACGAATATTTTGTATTTGTTTTATTTATTATGATACTGACAAATGAGAATTATTTATATATAGTATAATATAATAAAATAACATCGTTTAAATCGTTAACTGTTATAACAAAGATAGTTGTTGAAATTTCATTACCAACATAATAAACGAGTACATAGCTGAATTTCAAAAATTTATTATTGAAAACCACAACAAATATTTCGCCATACAATGGCTTCATCGGTTAGATGAAAACTAAAATTATAAACCTTAAACTAATAATACATTGCATCTACTTAAATGCAATATTGGTGGGAGAGTTACGAATTTAAATTTAGCAAGGAGGCCCTATATATGTATAAGAGAACCAAGTAAATAAAGGTGACTGACAGATGTACTTATTTGTGAAGAAAGCTTAAAGAAACTCGGCCTTCGCATATATGCAGCTGTTTTGAAGCAATAATAACGCAACCAAATATCAAAGTGTTCTCTGCACAAGTTGCTTTCTACATTTAGTATTGGCGCTTTGCAGTCTTTTGCAGGCAATGATAGGTATATGGTGCTGCTAGTTTACCTGTTTTCATGATAAATATCGAAACATTTGCCACTTTGTTCTTCTTACATCTACAGTTTCATCAACAATAATCCATATATTGTCATTTGAAATTTGTGATCAAATACGATTTTCAAAAAGTTCTCAGATATATGGTATTTCCAGAAATTTTAGTGAGCTTTTACATACTTTGGCCAAAATATCCGAAACTGTTCTTTGTCGACCACATAAAAAGTTATTTTAGCCCACATACACAATATATAAAATAAAAAAAAAATATTTGATAGAGAACCAGTCGTGAGAAGATAAGCCTTTTCATTTTAACATCATGCATGAACTAAACTATTTCGTATAAAAGTTCTCGCACAAGTCATGGTCGAATGATATCATACTGTGAACCACCGACTTTCGCTGTCGATATAGAATGATGATAGTAAAGCTTAAACAGTTGAAATACTAAAAAGAGTTTTACGAAAGATGTAAATAATGCGGAACTTTGCATTTATTTGGCGTTCAAATTTAGTATAAAGTAAAAAATAAACATTACAATAAATGTATAAATGTTTATTACAGTAATATGTAATATATTTTCTACTGCTGCACATAAACATTACAAAATTATAATAATGTATTATTTTTACTAGTTCGTTACATTACAAAGATTATAATTTAATATTAATTCTATCCGCCGAATAACGAACCGCACCTGGAAATCAGAGAAAGTTCCCACGTCTAGTCAAAACTTTTCCAACAAACAAACACATATATTCATGACTATTTTATGTTATTATTACGCTTGTAATATTTTACCTAACTTAGAAATTAATAGTTATGTGACGACGATCGAAAAAATAGTATAAATAGAACAAAACGTATAGAAAAGTGTAATAATGGCCAGAATGTTTATAAATGGTATCTGTTTAGACAAACCTTTTACGAGAATAGTTTGACAAGTAGTGAGAATGACACATAGGTGGCGCTCTAATTGGTAAAACAAATGCACTGTAATTTAGGTTGGCTATTTATATGTTTACATTCCGATATTTAGATAGATCGGTTGATTAGTTTATTTTTGACAGCTGATTGAAATAGAAGCAACACGTCGTTTTGTTAAAATAGAAAAAGCAGAGTATCGTGCGGTGATTAAATACTTCGTAATTAAGGGTATGACAGCTACTGAAATAAAAGGTGAGTTACGGGAAACATTAAGTGAATATGCTCCATCATCCGCCACAATAAGTAAATGGGTAAATGAATTTAAACGTGGTAGAACTAGCTGTGTTGATAAAGCTCGCTGTGGAGCATCCAAAATCGTGACTTCTAAGGAAATGATTATAACAATCCATAATATTATTACGCAAGATTGATGACTCAAAGTGAGAGAGATAGCAGACATGGTAAACATTTCAACAGAACGCGTACACCACATTTTAACGAAAGAATTGCGCCTTTCCAAGCTTTCGGCAAGATGGGTGCCGCGACTGCTTACGACTGATCAAAAGTTCACTCGTTTGCGCATTTCCAATGAGTATTTGGACCTTTATAAGCGGAATCCGGTTGATTTTTCTAGGCGATTTGTTACTTGCGATGAAACTTGGATACACTACAGTACACTCGAAACTAAACAACAGTCGAAACAATGGTTAGAACGTGGTTCTGCGCCTCCAAAGAAAGCGAAAACCACTTTATCGGCAAACAAGGTGCCACAATAAACGGACAATATTATGCAAAACTTCTATAAAAATTAAATGTTGAGATTCGTGCTAAACGGCCAGGAATGGCAAAGAAAAAGATTCTGTTTCACCAAGACAACGCTCCCTCGCATACCAGCACAGTTGCGATGTCCAAAATCCACGAGTTGCATTTCCAATTAGTACCGCATGCGCCTTATTCGCCGGATCTAGCCCCTTCCGACTTCCACCTTTTTCCAAAATTGAAAACGGCACCAGGTGGAAAGAAATTTTCGTCTAACGACGAGCTTATCATCTTCGTAAACGAATATTTTGCAAGCCTTTCGGAATCGCATCTTCAGAGATGGCATAAGGGCATTGGAGCACCGCTGGGATAAATGTATTGCTCTTTTAGGAGAATATATTGAAAAATAAAAATTATTTTGTATTTAAAAAATTCGGTTTTCTTTTCCATTCTCACTACTTGTCAAACTACTCTCGTATCACCACTACTTGCCTATCTACACAGTGACATTAAAACAAGTTTGTTGATTATTATATATGTACATACATGAATTTAATAAAAATCATAACCAGCTATAAGTTAAATATTCACAATTTAACAGTCATAATCCAAATAGATAACGCGGCTTACACAACTTTTCCAATTATCTCTTAAATAAATCCGTTTTACTCCACTGGAACGTGCTCGATCGCTCCGGTAGATGGCACCACCTCCAATATTCAAACACACCCGAAATTTAATTTCACCCCAGATTAAATGCAAATTGCAACTTTCTCGCGGTAAATTAAACAAGAGTTCTCCTTCATTTCGGTCGGTCAAAGATGAGAAAAGTCAGGTGTTGCATCCCGATATGCTCTGCTGGAAAACTAAGAAGTGGAATTTAAGAATCTTCAGTGGGAGAAGGAGGGAAAGTTTGGGAATGGAGGACCCCGGCAGAACGCCTGAAACTACGTTTTACATTTACATTTTTATTATGGGGATGTTAGGATTGCGACGATTTAGCAACGACAAAAAGACAAATATCATTTATCAAAACCGGTTTGGATTTTAAGTAACTCGATGTGCATATCTAAAAAGTTTTATTCTATGGTCTATGTAAATTTGGTAGGAGTAAAGTTAAAAAGTTTAAAATTCTGCAGAGGTTGGTAATCGATAATCCGGCCCATGCCATTAACATGCCAAACATTTTTATGTAAATATTGTTGGAGATCATATACTTTATTAAATCTATATTTTTATAATTTTTATTGCAATAAAACATTTGCAAAATTTAAAATTTCTACATTTTTCTTACATAAAAATGCAACATTTTATACATCTCAACAATATGTATACATACACGAGGATAGTTTGACAAGTAGTGAAAATGACACATAGGTGGCGCGCTAATTGGTAAAACAAATGCACTGTAATTTAGGTTGCCTATTTATATATTTACATTCCGATATTTAGATAAATCGGCTGATTAGTTTATTTTTGACAGCCGATTGAAAAAGAAGCAACACGTCGTTTTATTAAAATGCAGAGTATTGTGGGGGTGATTAAATACTTCGTAATTAAGGGTATGAAAGCTACCGAAATATAAGATGAGTTACGGGAAACATTAGGTGAATCTGCTCCATCATCCGCCATAATAAGTAGATGGGTAAATGAATTTAAACGGGGTAGAACAAGCTCTGTTGATGAAGCGCGCTCTGGAGCACCCAAAATCGTGACTTTTAAGGAAATGATTATAAAAATCCATAATATTATTACGCAAGATCGACGACTCAAAGTGAAAGAGATAGCAGACATGGTAAATATTAATCCTGCCCCTCCAAAGAAGGCGAAAACCACTTTATCGGCAAACAATTTTTTGGGATTCAAAGGGCATTTTGCTCATTGATTACCTTCAGAAAGGTACCACAATAAACGGACAATATTATGCAGAACTTCTACAAAAATTAAATGTTGAGATTCGTGCTAAACGGCCAGGAATAGCAAAGAAAAAGATTCTGTTTCACCAAGACAACGCTCCCTCGCATACCAGCACAGTTGCGATGTCCAAAATCCATTGCATTTCCAATTAGTACCGCATGCGTCTTATTCGCCGGATCTAGCCATTTCCCACTTCCACCTTTTTCCAACTAGGTGCAAAAAAATTTTCGTCTCACGTCGAGCTTAACATCTTCGTAAATGAGTATTTTGCAAGCCTTCCGGAATCGCATTTTAGAGATAGCATAAGGGCATTGGAGCACCGTTGGAATAAAAATTATTTTGTATTTAAAAAATTCGTTTTTCTATTCCATTCTCACTACATGCCAAACTACCCTCGTGTATCTATATCGTTTCTGATTTTATCTCTCTTCGTAAACGTTTTTATGAAACACGAACACGTCATTCCAATTGCTTACAATTTACTTTTCCGTCATTTTGTTCAAGTCTAGTTTTCACTGCTGTACCTCAGATTTAAAGAGTATAATTTTTAACACTGTAAGTTTTATCTTTCATCTCATTTCTTATGAGGGTATTATTTAGTGAAATTTATGCGGTAATATATCACATATGCCTCTTTTTCATGTATGTATACTCTTGAGTATATAGTCTGTATAAAAATTAAAAGCCGTTGATATTACAATGAAACGAATGGCTGCCAACAAACACTTTGTTCCATTAAAATCTTCATACAAAATACTTATGAGTGATGTAATTAATAAAGAGTCCAGTCTCCAGTACTAATTATGATGGCTCCACAGAATTTCTTCGTGCTAGCAACAATATTGTCTACGTAGCTTACAGGCAATTGTGTCCATATCTTTGATGTTGGGGTTGCGATAACTGCGAAGCTTCTGCTTTACGATAGCTTATAGTGCCATATGAATAACGTTTGCATCTTCCCCTTCAACATATGATGTACTAGTGTTTTCGATCATCGTCTTCCTGAAAATACGCCATCCTGACGAATCACTGGCAATCTACTTTTGCACGAAAGTCAGAAATCTCTTTTGATACAATTTTATCATTCTACGTGAGTCCAAAATTCCTGCAAACACAGATAACGATCCAAAACTACACATGCTGAAACACGCCCCACACATGCACCTCAAATGCTTTAGACTGCGTTCAACAATCTGGTTTGTATTACAGGACTAAGCTTTCTTTCTAGGCATCCAAGCCCAAAAAGAAGATTGGCAAACACAATATTTAACTAACCTCATTCAATGTTATTACTAGTCCAGACGAAATACTCTTCCCGGTAATTTTTTGGCAACAACGGCTTTATTATCATACTAGAATATTTCAGATTATATTCATATAGACGATTACGAAGAGTTACCAAAGTTTTAAATTCTTCTTCCTCAATTCTGCTTATCCGTTACGCAATGTTAATTCAGGTTCTTTTTAAGCAAAGTGCTAATGGTCTTATTTTGCCTCTTCGTGGTTACTCGTAATCTCTCTCAACCTGGAATGTCATCTACTAACTTTGTGTTTTTGTAAGAATTATTTCCCTACTTTACGTAAATATCTTGCAGTGGCAGTTGTGGACATTGTTGGCACTTTACGTGCACGAGAATAATGCTTCAAAGTGTTTTGCATATACAATACTCATTTCAACAAAGAAGAACGTCTACCTCACAGAAGAATCAAGACTTGACTAATAGCTACGTGGCGCATTGAGGGCAAAGTTACTCTATCTGACCGTACCCTTCTGCCCCTCTCCAATACTTTCACGAACAAGTAATTAGCAGCTTGTAATTTCTATACAGACTGTATAGAAACCTAACCTTCTCTAACGTGGTTCTATTTTATATGGATTTTCTCTCTTAGAGTTCGATTATTTAGAGAAGAAACTATGACTCATCAAAATCTGCGCGACGAGATTCTACCATAGGCGTAACACGGTGGCATCCAAACAATACTTAACCTAACTTTAATATTTCTGTATATATTTTTTACTTCAATCGTAATAATTTTTCACTTACCCGTTAAATAAAGATAGAACTGATAAAATGGTTTTGAAAAAATAGTCTTTTATATAAATTATGAAGCTAACAAGTAAAAACAGCGAAAACAGCACACACACTCTAAACACACGAACAACAATGGACACCACTGCGAACAGGGTCGCCCCTTCAGCGCATAATTGACTCGTCCTAAACCAAATTTCATCCGAGCGCATTGACCTTGAAGTTTTTTCTCTAAATAATCGAACTCTAACTACTACTATTAGTGCTTCCTATCTATGTTCATTCTTAAATTTCTAGCTAACGGAGTCCACGTAAATACTTTTTCTTACCTTTAGTAATGTCAATTTGTTGTATACACTTTAGTATTTGTTGACTTTTCTATTATTTCTTTCATTCATCAATTACTATAGTAAAGTAAGATTACACTAATACTTGTCAAAAATAAAATTAGAAAACAATGTTAATCTGGTACGTAGACTTCCGCGATCGTGGTCCATACTATCTTCTTCTGGGCTTCCGGGCTGAAACCGCGTCACTGGTATAACTGCCGACGTTTCGTACCCACTCGTATGGGACATCTTCAGGGCTCAACTACTGCTTCTGTTTCTTACACTGAAAACAGTTTTCAGTGCAAGCCCGGTAGCCCAAAAGAAGATAGTATAGAATACAATGTGTTCAAATATTTGTTCACAAATATACTGGAACCAAAAAGATGATGTTAAATCAAATTTATTACTTTTTAATTTATTATAATTTTAATAAGATATCCGTTAAATGTTTTAAACAGTGTACTTTATATGTGTACTCTTGTATTTGATAAAATTTGTTAATATACATTCTTTTGATTATTACCCGTTTTCATTATCGAAGGCAATTCAGTACCGTAAATTGTAACTGATATTATCCAAAATTTCATTAACTTAAACAATATTAACCGCTTAAATTTACGTTAACAAATATGTGTATAAACATGCATACACATATAACTTCATATTTAACGATATTAAGAGCCCCTTTCCGGCCTCTTCAAAATTACGAAACAGCAATGGAAAGTTAACACTAACGTAAAATCTCACATTGGTATTATTTCATAGGTATTTAAGCCGTCATATAAATTCCGGGAATAATTACTGCGATACAAATAACGCTCGAGAACCCTTCGATATTCTAGTGTGCTTCGAAGCAGAGCATATTTGTAATTATTGTAGCGGATAAATACATCAGTAATGTAATATTTATCATCGTTTTTTGCTTCTGTTAAAAATACGATTGTGCAGTTTTTTTTTAATACCAGGTAGGACAATGCATTACTAGATATTATAGAAGTTATGTGTGTGGTATTAGTCCATACTACTTCACGCAAACACCTTCCACTGCATATATTTCCTAGAGGAGAATCATGCTATTTCGCAGATATTTAGGCCAAATAAATATATCTGGTTTGCTCTGATATATTATATATGTCCAAGCTATTATTTTCCTACGCTAATATATTTGTCAATAGATTTCGAATATATTTCAATATATACAGTATCTACCACAAAAAGGTTTACGATTTACATGAAAATATATCTGCTGAATTCATGTAGAATGGTCTATATTTAGTTTGTAAACAAAAGTTGAAGCGTGTCTATGATTCATAACATATCCTCATAGATAACTATACAAAAGCTACATAATTTTTAAAAGGTGATTATTAAGACGAATAATTCTTTTCTTTGATTTTATTTATTATATATACAGTAGAGTCCAGATAATCTGAGTCCTGTTATTCAGAGCTTCGCTTAATCCGAGGTAGCCAAGTAGCCATTCTGGTTCAGGCTAGTCCATTTGGTTCTGAGGGGTGTCACATACCCTAAACGGAATAGAAAGATTACTGTATGTATCTCTTTGGAGATGTGAATGTCCGGCAAGTGTATCATTCCAGTTCGAGAACTCATAGAAGTAAAGACGATAAGTTTGTGACGAGAATGAGCGGAAAAAGGAAACACGTGTGTGTTGTCGACTAACTTTAACACGGTTAGATGCTGGAGAAAGTATAAAAAAAGGGAATTAGGTATTGGAGAAGTGACAGTAGGTGACTGAAGAAGAATCGTGCAAATTGAAAAGTGGAGTGCCGGAGATCCAACACCCGATGATTGTTTAAAAAATAGAAGAGCAATGCGCGAAAGTGATTACAAAAAAAAAACAAGTGAGGTTCTCTTTATGTGGTTTTCTCAACAAAGGTTGAAAAGCATGCCGATATCTGGTCCGATGTTGCAGGAAAAAGCCATATATTTTTGCCAAAAAAATTTTTCTGCCAGTACAGACAGGATGATTAAACAGACGGAAAAAAGTATATTGACTATTGGCAGAAAAAAACTTTCAGCGGACTTGAGGCTGCAAATCAGTTTCGTACTGAATTAAACAATTTAATGGTAGAAGAAAATCTCACTGAAGAGCAATTGTACAACTGTGATGAAAGAGGGTTGAACTTTAAACGACTTCTTACTAAATCCTTAGTCTCTAGAAATGAAAAATCTGCTCCTGCTTTTAAACAAAGCAAAGAAAAATTAACTGTGATGTGTTGCTCCATTGCGTTGAGAACGCACAAACTACGCTTATTGGTGATTGGAAAATCAAAAAAGTCACTTGCTTTAAAAAACATTGCTATTCAAACCCTACCAGATTCTTAACGGACCAAAAAACTCTTGGATAAATAGATATCTTTACACAATGATTCTTCGATGAATTTGTACCAAAAGTAGGAAAGCATTTAGAAGAAAAGAAGCTTCCTCATCAAGCACTTCTCATTGAAGTACCGAAAAATTATGCTTACACATGTTTTGGGAGAAGACACTGCGTCTTGGATTCAACAAATCAAAAAAATTAATATGGAAAATGCTATGTATTGACTTGCTGAATTATGGGGAAAAAATTAAACCGGAAACAGCAAAGAACAGCTGACAACACCCTGACGACTAAATACCTCACACCCAATAATAAAAAGATAGAAAATCAAGAACATTTTGAAATTAAAAATACAGTTTTGAAAGAAACCAGCTATAAAGAGGTAACAGATAATTGCGTCGAAGAATGGCTTTACGGTGATGAAGAAGAGGAAATTACTAACGATGCAATAATTCGCATGATTGCCGTAGAAGAAATTGATGAAACTGAAGATTTAAACGACGAAACAGAGATCATTTCGCATGCAGAAGGCACGACAGCGTTAGATGTTGCCCTTCGCTACATTGCGCAGCAACCAGGTACTTTACCACATGACATTTTATTTTTGAAAAGCTTACGAGACAACGCAGCAAGAAAGAGATTTTCTGCTCAAAAACAACTTTAGTTTAATTTTTTTTTAACATTAAATCAAGTATGTAAGTGTGATGTTATTTAAAATACATTTTTATATTTACAAATCTGTGTGCTCATTATTTTTTCGCTATTTGATCTCTCTATTTTTAGTATTTTTATTATGTAGTCAACATAATCCGATTTGGTATCAGTTCCGATAAACTCGCATTGCGGAACTGGACAGTATACCAAATATATATATATATATATATATATATATATATATATATAAACTTCAAGTTGACGCTTCACTAAGAAATAACTCCTGAAGAAGATGATACGTCGAGACGCCGATTCTTTCAAGAATTTCTGTCCAACATCGTGGAGAGCTGGAGAATCGAATATTACTCATATATACATATATAATAATATTCCATAACCATAATAAAATAGAATTTGGAATTAATTTCATAAGATAACTATTCTGATAATAAAACTTAAAAACAATTGACCATAATTAATTATTATTATTACTTATTTTTTAAACACATCAGACAACCTTCGTATATGCGTAATACACTCCGCGCAACATGAATAGGACCAACTGCATATATGACATTTGTAGTTGGTCTAAACATGGTAGCGCGCTGGAATTATTATTTTCGAAAATAAGAGGGTTGATAAAAAGATATATGTAGGTACCAAATATAATTTTTGTAAAAGTCAGTGCAAATGTACGTTACTAATGACAATAAGTAGAGTAATTAAACGCCACTTGAATACGACCAATCTACAAAACAAAAGATTCGTTTGCAATAACAAAATACTTTATTGTTCAATAATGAGTACTTTTGCCATTATTTCTTATAACCTCAAATAGTCGGGGTGGAATGGAATTATACAGGATTCTCAAGTAGTCAACGGGAAGTTCCGCCCAACTTCGTTTCAGCGCCTGCTCTAGTTCGTCAGCGCAACTGAATTGGGTAGCATTGGAGTACAATTTACGCGACAACCATCCCCAAATATTTTCTATGATGTTCAGGTCGGGGGAGAGCGATGGCCAATCGAGAACCTCCATGCCTTGTTCTTGAAACCAGCGTCGAACAATGCGCGCGGTGTGAATACTGGCATTATTGTGTTGGATGGCCCACCTGCCATAACGTTGGAAAATTTGTCTTTCACCTGTTGCAGCAGCTGGACGTACTTTTCCGAATTCTGTCTGCCCTTCACTATTACTAAATCAACAGGTCCGTTATAGGAAACAGCTCCCCATACCATGACTGAACCAACATCGGCTCGCCTTCGTACTGAATCACTTCATCTTTACGTAAATCGTGGAAATAATATAGAAAACCCATCCGGGCCATCTAAATTAAACTTCTTCTCGTCACTGAAAATAACAGTTTGCCATTCTCTTGTCCACCCCATTTTTGCTTGAGCAAACTGAAGACGTGCAGTGCGCTGAAATTCCCTTAAAGAAGGCCGTCGTTTAATTTTCAAACATTTTAAATGCGGACAGGTCTTCAGTAACTTCTGTACAAATGCATTCGTTCCAACGTTATTCGCGATTTGTCTTGCCGTTAATGCCGAATTCGATGCTTCGCGTAATATGGCTCGACGTTCTCTCTATTGTAACGGATGTTGTTCGCCCTTTAAAACGTTTTCCATAATTCTCGGGATAATAAAATTGTTCACAACCTGGTGTGATCGACTTATTTTCTTTGCAGTAGCCCTTGAGGAATACCCTTCTTGATGGAACGCTTTAATTTTTCCAATTTCTTCCATACTTAAGCACTTCTGTCGTCCCATCGTTGCACAATACCCTTAATTACAGATGTTTGTTTATCCGGATACACGTTGTAACTCGACTCCGGTAGCTTACTATTAAATACTGGTCGTATCCAACCGGCGCGGTGCATTTTATATGTATGTGGTACTTACGTCACCCAATGCATAACGTTAGGCACTATTGCGCAATAATGCGTACTATTTGCCATATCATACCATTACAAACTTGCATTGTATTTTTAGTAAATGAATTGTTTTTCAAACCACCGAAAGCTTGCAACAAGTCGGGTGGTCCTATTCATGTTGCGCGGAGTGTATATGTAAGTCATTAATTTTTTTTAATCTTACGTCCTAAAAATCATAACATGAAATTATAAAAATTAATATAAAAACGAAAATATATCTACATATGCACGTCATCTAGAAATTAATTAAAGTTTTATGTTTGGTTACGCACGTGTGATGCTTAGACACTCGTAAAGAAACTCAGAAAATAAAACCACTGGTTTTTATTTGGATTCTGTTTCATTCCCTTTTTTTCCTCGTAACAGAAGTGTCAACGAAATCTCGCTTCCAACAAATAATTAATTTAGCTTCGGTGTTCCTGAGCGTTTGATACAGATGGACTAAATGAACAAAACAAGAGTTTTCCAGAGGAAATTTAGTTTTCCATCGGATCGTAACGATACAAACAATGTCGAAAGATACTCTAATTATTTCTTTTACTCTCCTCCATCTGTTTTGTTCGCTTCTTGTTGTTTAAGGGCTTTAAGTAATATTACGAGAACGCTTCACAGAAGTTCTGTAGTCTTCATTATTATTATGAATGCGCTTCCGTACAATGGCAAGAGATTATAAATACGAATAAATTGATTGAATATTCATAACGATTATACCGTTCCTATGTTAACAATACGATTGCGCAAACTACTGTCTATATTCAATTTTTCATTTGAATTTATATTAATTGGGATCTTTACATGTGAGTTATGCTGGAAAAATATCCAATTAACGAAGAAACATTACCTTCCTCTGTCGTACAATACACGAATGCATTGAACGACAAAATAATGACGTGTTTAACTTGTTAAGTCGGCAACTAAGTTGTCAGAGAGTATGTAGACAAACACTTTGCCAAATAAATGAATGTTAAAAGGAATCATACAAATATTAATAACATGTTTATCACATATGTTTCACGGAATAACATCTATCATCAGGCAAACTTGTGTTGGTTAAAGAGCGACTCCTTTATAGGGCTTACAATAAGGCCTAGAGTCGTGCGTTAATAACACATTCATTACCAGAGATGTACGTAATTAGAATTTATAATAAAAGATAAGGAAATTATTTCTTTTATATCGACGTTGTATTTAATTGTTGTTAATGAATTTTAGCTAATAGGTACGTAATAATGTACATTTTCGTATACATTATACAAATTCGTATCTCTCAGCTTTTAGCTTTCATTTTTAAAGTTAGGTGCTAACTATACCAGTGCTTTTCCGCGCGCAACGTCAACCCCATTATCACATGTGACTTTCAACTTAGGTCAATGAACTCATATCATGTTAATTTTATAAATTTTTAAAGTGAAATTTTAATTCGTTGTAGTACTTTGCTGGTCTCACGTGTATGTACATTTAAATAATTAGTTTTAAAGTAGAAATGGTTATCATGTAGAACAACGAATATTTCCATCTGGACTGTTTAAAAGACCACGTCTCACGTAAGAAATTTAAGACTTGTTCAAAACTTTTTCCCCACGCTACTTCCGCGTATGGTTACTATATCAGTTACATTAAATATATATATAGTAAGAAGATGTAGGAGTTTGTATTCAATTATACGAGGAAGTATTGATATTGGCCTGGAAAGTTTCTATAAGACAAAGGTGAAAATAGTTGCTATTGTAACAACTACGATGTTTTATAGGTAAATTGTCAAAGTTTAACGTCCATAAGTTGAACGGTAATAAAATAGCGAATTCTTAAAAACGGCTTGTTTGAGAAAATACTAGATTTCCAAAAAGTCAAGTTTCGGACAGTTATTAAGTATTTACTTTGCAAAGAGTTATTGGGAAGAATCTGATATGACAGAAACCTTAGGTGGTCAAAGTCTTTTATAAATCACTATTAAAAACAGTGTTTTGAAATAGGAGACGAAGATCAGATGCCAAAGAACACCACTGTGAAAGACCAATACCTGTGGCCAATCCGAAAAACATTTATTCTATCCATGATACGAGGGAGCGTTTTTATATTCGCGGAATGAGCTGGTTGTAGAGGGGTGAGTAGGCGCATTGGGGGCGTGGCCTGTTCAGCGACTCATGATTAGTATAAATGCGAAGTTTCATTGTTATTAGACAGTTAGTCTTTGAGCTATCGTCAACCAAGTAACATAATCAGGAGTGAAAAGTGAAATATGGAAAAAATCGAATATCGTGCCGTCATAAAGTTCCTTACCAGGCAAGGAAAATCAGTCGCGACCATATTGAATGAGATGTCATTGGTTTACGACGACTCTTGTCCAGGAAAAACCATGGTGTACAAGTGGCATAGTTTATTTAAACAAGGAAGGGAATCCCTTGAAGACGATCCAAGGCCGGGCAGGAGCATTGAGGTGACCACGCCAGCACTTATCCAAAAAGTTGAACAAATTGTACTCGAAAATGCTCGACTAAAGAAGAAACAACTCGCAGAAATGGTTGGAGTATCCGATACAACAATTTTTAAAATCCTACACGATCATCTCGGCATGTCTAAGGTCAGCGCAAGATGGGTGCCGAGAATGCTCACGCCGCCGCAAAAACAACAGCGCGTAGAGTGTTCGCGTACATTTTTGGACCTCTGTAATGAAGACAAGGATGGTGTATTGAGTGGAATTGTTACTGGAGACGAAACTTGGGTTCATCATTATGAACCTGAGTCCAAATAAGACTCCATGCAGTGGCATAAAAAGGGCACAGCACCTCCCAAGAAATTTAAAGTGTCACAATCAGCTGGGAAACTCATGGCAACGGTATTTTGGGACTCGGAAGGAATATTGTTGATTGATTATAAAGATAAAGGTGTTCCTATAACCGGAGAATATTACGCTTCAATATTAGAGCGACTAAAAGAAGCCATTAAAGAGAAAAGATGGGGAAAATTGACAAAAGGTGTTCTGCTTTTGCACGACAACGCGCCCGTCCACAAGAGCCGCGTTGCGTTAGCGGCCCTGCATAAGGTGGGCTTCGAAATTGTGAATCACCCACCCTACAGCCCAGACCTGGCCCCGAGTGATTATTACCTGTTTCCGAAAATGAAAAAAGAGCTGCGGGGTAAAAAATTTACTGCCGATGATGAAGTCAAGGAGGCAGTTTCGGCGTATTTTGCAGATAAAGAGAAATCATTTTTTTATGAGGGTATAAATAAATTAATTGAAAGATGTGAAAAATGTATCCGTCTTGCAGGTGAATATATTGAAAAAGAAAAATAATTTGGTTTTTTTATTTCCACCCCTTGTCCCCCATTCCGCGAATATAAAAACGCTCCCTCGTATTAAAGATCGAGGAATTGAATTGTTGATAGAAAAAACGCCACAGAAAACTTGTCCAAAATGTGCTCTTTTTGCAAGAAGATGCTCCCGCTAACATGTCGATGATTGCACTGCAAAAAAATTAATGAAATTAATTTTGAATTGATTGACTATCAACTCTATTCTCCGGATTTAGCAGTATCAGACTTGTTTGCTCCCAAAACCAAAAAAGAACATTTAAAGGGTAAAAGATTTTCGACAAGTGTCAAAACCATCAAATCCAATCAAAGATTTTTTAAAAGACTTGGAATTTCTTCATAAACGTTTTGCTAAACGTGCAAGTCTAAAAGGAAATTATGTTGAATAAATAAAAATTTGTTTGGAAATATTACGGTGTTTTATATGATGGGCTAAGCATAGGCATTTATCAATACCCCCCTTGAATGTGTGGGAGTTATATAATAAAACTAGTTTATGTTACTAAAAGGATGAAATGATAAAGTTCATTTTATTAGATGTACTTTGCTTCGATGAAATATTAAATTAAAAGCGAAAGCTATAACCGCATCGAGAGAGTTTTAATTTGAATATATTTACATTTATTTATTTAACTCATTATCAACTTCCAATATTTTGATCTTTTTAAATTGCAAATTAAGATAGACTACCACTATGACGTATTTAGACTTAATATAAAATACTTTTTTTTTCTGAAATATTCTCGTATACAATCATAAATAAAAAACAGTAATAAATACAGCAAAATTCCTTTTTAACATCTTTCCTATACGGGTTTTTCTTTTGAAAAATTTTTCACATTAAAGTTATTTATGAAACGATCTGCTGAAGCATGCACTAATAATGGTCATGAATGGAGATAACTAGTGAAGCACATTTGAGATTAATAGTAGGCAATTTCTAGCTTAATCGTCGACCTCCCGCCATACAACGGATACTTATGACCCAATGAAGGGGATACTGAGAGCAGGCGCGTTTGTATTGACCCAAAAGCCAGAACTTATACACAGGGACATCTTTCTTACACTATTCCCCATTAAGAAACAATATAATTAGCAATTCATCGAGCGTATAATAAAAAGAATATAATAATTTTTAGAAATGAAGCCATAGACTTACATAAATTAAGTGTACCTCACTACCCTATCATGGCTCCTTTCTTTTTCGTAATTTCACACATACAATGAATAAGCTTATTTGTATGTATACATATATAGTAATTTTTTGAGTAAAAATGTTATATGAGGTATAGGGAACATGATTTTTATATTAACTTAATGTGCATTTTAGTTCGTATACTTTATAAAAAAAACATTTTTCACCAATAAAATGATTAATAACTTGAAAAATTATTGCTTCTAACTTTAATCTTATTCTCACCGTTATCTTCTGTTTCTAATATTCACAACTTCAATGAGAAATAAAAATATACTGAAAATATTTTCAACATATATTATCGACGAAGTACACTGCTTGACAATTGCTAAGGAACAGGGACATGTTTTGAAATAAATGATCAAAGGCAATAATTGAAGAAACGAAAGTACGTACGTAGTAAACGTGGAGTGTTATAGTTATCATGCGAAATGGTACAGATTTCACCACATAGGAAAACGGGATAAAAAAATAAATAGATTTCTTTGATAAATTTGGGAGTCACAAAAAAAGTTTTTCCTAGATGAAAGGATAAGAGATACAGTCTCTCAGTAAAGAATATGCGCTTTTTGGACACTAGTGCTCATTGTGCATCTGTTATTCATGCTGTCTACTAAACTAATGAAGAGTTCTTGGATGATATTGTTTTACTTCTCTTCCAAGATTTTCAGTTCTTGCACGGTTCAAGGAGAGTGAGTTTTTTGAGGAGCACGTCTACCAAGAGCATCCCAGCCATGCCCACGATTGCATCGTGAAGTTTGTCATTTTTGACAATATATTGGGTCTGGGAAAAAGTTCGTGGCGTTTTTTCAGTAAAATTCAACTGGTCCCCGCATGGCGCGTGGACGAATTCATTTAAACCGAATATGCTCCATTATTATCGACAATGTTTCGCCATTTTTTTGGTAGATCCATGATCCCATCGGTAAAAAACTTCTGTGGTTTCTGGTCGAAAAACTGAATCAAGTAGTTTTCACAGGCTTCTTTTGAAACCAACTTAATTCCATTGAGAGAGTTCTGCAGAGATCGAAACAGATGATAGTCAGAGGGTGCTATATCCGGACTGTAAGGTGGGTGCATCAAAACTTCCCAACCAAACTCTCTCAATTTTTGACGGGTCATCAAAGAAGTGTGTGGTCGGGCGTTGTCATGATGGAAGACAACACCTTTCCTATTAATCAATTCGGGCCGTTTTCTTTCAATCGCCTGGCGTAATCTCTCTAGTTGTGCACAGTAGAGTTGAGAATCAATCGTCTGACCAGTTGGAAGTAGCTCGTAGTGGACGATTCCCCTCCAGTCCCACCATACACACAGCATCACTTTTTTTGGCATCAATGTTGGCTTAGCGAACGCTTGTGACGGCTCACCATCCTTTATCCACGATCTTTTACGCTTCCGATTATCGTACGTAATCCATTTTTCATCTCCGGTTATTAAACGTTTCAGAAACGGCTCGATTTCATTCCGTTTCAGCAGCGCATCGCAGATGTTAATTCGGTCAATCATGTTTTTCACGCTCAACTCATGAGGAACCCATACGTCAAGCTTTTTTTTGTAACCAGCTTTGTGTAAATGGTTCAAAACAGTTTTGTGGTCAATGCCTAGCTCCATGCCAATATCGACACTGCTGATATGCTTATCTTGTTGGACTTTTTCAAGAATTTCATCAGATTTTTCAGTGATTGGACGACCGGAGCGTGACTCATCTTTCACATTGAAATTTCCAGAACGAAAGCGAGCGAACTATTTCCGCGCAACAGATTTCGATAAAGTACCTTCACCGTACACAGCACAAATTTTATCACAAGCCTGCGCAGCGTTCTTCCCCTTATCATAATAATATTGCAGAATATAGCGAAATTTCTCATTATTCTTCTCCATTTTCAAGTGCGAATAACTTTCCAACCACTGCACCGATTACAATGTTTCTACGCTCAAACTAACGTTCGGAAGGTCATCTAAAAAACGAGCCCTCGGTGGTGTCGCTGTGACTTGTTGTTCTTTAGTTATCGGCAACCAATGCCATCTATCGGGAGAAACGCCACGAACTTTTTCCCAGACCCAATATTTACCTTGACAATTTTATTATACGGTCGCTATTTCTATTGTTGACAGTTACTTGAAAATTTTATGTCAGCGAAAAAATGGAATTAACTCACATTTTCGTGCAATTATGTTTCATAACTTTCGGCGTGGATTATCTCAACAAGAATGTATCGACGAGCTGAATTCTTTATATGGTGATGAGGCACCATTGAAAACCACAGTATATCGTTGGTATAGTGAATTAAAACTTGGACAGCATTCTTTGGACGATGAATTTCGTGAAGGTCGTCCCACAAATGTTGTTGTGTCGCAAAATATTAATGCAGTGTCTGAATTGATAATGCAAGACCGTCATGTGACATACCGTGAGATCGAGGTATCTCTAGGTATTAGTAACACCAGCGTGCATAAGATCCTGCTTGAACATTTAGCCGTTAAGCAGCTATGTTCACGTTGGGTACTACATAATTTGACAACCGCTCAAAAAAGGACTCGCGTCGATTGGTACCAAGAAATGCACAAAAAATACAATGGCGATGCTTCAAAGAACATTTATAAAATCGTCTCAGGTGATGAATCTTGGATCTATACGTATAAGCCCATATAGTAAACAGCAGTCGACTGTTTGGGTATTCCAAGATGAGCCAAAACCAACAAAACTTGTTCGCGCTCAAAGCACATCAAAACAAATGGTCGCCTGTTTTTTCGGAAAAACTGGTCACGTTGCAACCGTGCCTTTAGAGAGTTGTAGAACGGTCAATTCCGAATGGTACACAACTATTTGTTTGCCCAAAGTTTTTGAAGAAATAAGGAAATCAAAACGACAGATCATTCTCCACCATGACAATGCGAGCTCTCACAGGTCGGTTCAAACAATTGAATATTTGACGGGACAAAGCATTAAATTGATGAGATATCCGCGGTACATCCCTGTTATTTCTTTTTGAATAAACTTCGTGGTTAGCGGTTTTCTACGCCGGAAGAGGCAGTTGAGGCATTCAAAACTCATATTTTGGAGATACCGCCTTCACAGTGGCAGCAATGCTTTTCGAATTGGTTTAAACGAATGCAAAAGTGCATTGATATTCAAGGAGAATATTTTGAAAAACAATAAAACTATTTTCGATAATAAAAGTTTTTTTTTGTTTGCCATTCCCGAAATATAAACGCCTGCTCTGGTAACAACTCATTTAGCACATAAGCAGCATAAATATAAATCAAAGTGTTGATAACAAGCCCCGTCGCGTAGATCATCGAAATAAATATTCGCCACACCTTTTTCAAATTGTTGTCAGTACAGTAAAAACTAACATTGTGTAAATTGCGCCCCGTTACTTAAGAAACACAATAGATGACGAGATAAAAGAGTTTTAAATTATAATATGGTATGAGTTTTAGAAATATTAAAACGTTAGAATTTGAACAGACCTTAACTAAAACACTGTCGACAAACAATGAAAACTAATTTCCTATTTTAACATACATGCATTAATAAACTCTGCAAACTACGTTCAGAAATCAATTTCGCTGCTGCTGAAAGAACGACATAAACAAAACAAAAACAAGTAAATTCTCGTCTCGTTCCCTCTTTCGTAATTTCACCTGTGCTGAATTCACTTGCTCTAACGACACTAACACTATTTCAGCTGCAGATGAAACACGGCCGCCTTTATTAACTCTTTTTTTTGTTTTTTCGCGGAAACAACTTCAAAACCAACAGGAAATATGCGATGAAAGCGCGAGAGTCGATATCGTCATTTCTTTGTGAAAATGAGAAAAATGCTTTCATTATTGTTAAACTTTCAAAAGGATATTAACTTACAAACAACTTGGCTGGTTTGAAATGAAAAAGCTGGCTCGACGGGACTTACCTGGAACAAATAAACAAAAAATTAATTTAAAAATTTTCATTAAGGTTTTCTTAATTTTAGGGAAAAAATGATTAAGTAGGCAAACAAAATGTTTATGGAAGTAGATACATAATTAGCGTAAAGAGCTTTCAAAATTAATATTTAAAAATTTTAATCGAAACCGTTTAAAATTGGAAAATTTAATTAATTTTTAATTAAATGATTGCTAAAATCTAAAAATATTAGATCAGCAAATTTCTTCTAACTTCTGTCATAATTCTGATAGATAATAAATACACAACTTTCCCACTAAAATCATTATCAAAAAAAATGCTTTTCTTATCCCTAACTAATCGTTAAAGCGGGTGATTTTATGGACGAAGCATGAGCGTTGAGAGGTGAGCGTTCCAGTAAATGTCGTTGTTGTCCTTCGTTTGGCAAGCAGTTTGTTTTCACACGTTGTTGAGTGTGATCATAAATGGTAATGCCACACAAACGAGAAATAATTCTTTTCGTGACGAGTATTAATAAATTTATGCATAGTTCCTGCTTTGACAGGTTTTTCTATAAAAAAAAACTCACTTTACATAATCGTACATTGCTAAAACAGACAAATAAGTAAATAAAATATTCAAAAGCAAAAAGAATTACCTACTAGAATATTCCATAAATAATGTTTTTACATTTCTCTTATTGATGATGAATGAAGACAAAAAATTTATAACTCAAAATAAAATCACCTTCATTTTTCACGATGTCCCTTCAACTTTACGATAATTATATGCTTATTTATTAACAATATGTATTAATTTATTCAATAATATTGGGTTGGCAACTAAGTACTTTCGGTTTTGTAGTATAAAATAAAACACTTTTTTTTAAACAAAGAATAGTTTTTAATCAATTATATATTTTCCATTTTGTTCAACGACCTTTTGCCATATTTCTTTCAGCTGCATGATTCCGCGCTCATAAAATTTCTGGTCCTTATCAGCAAAAAACTGAACCAGGTGCGAGTGAAGGTCATCGTCATTTGTGAAAGTTTTACCATTCAAAGAATTCTGCAAACTTCGAAATAAATGGTAATCAGATGGTGCTAGATCAGGGCTGTATGGGGGATGTGGCATCACTTCCCAGCCAAGCTTCAATAGTTTCCCACGAGTTGCCAAAGATGTGTGAGGCCTTGCATTATCTTGGTGGAAAACTACACCTTTCCGATTTGACAATTCTGGCCGTTTTTCTTTGATTGCTTCATCCAGTTTTATTAATTGTTGACAGTAAACATCAGAATTGATCGTGTGGTTTCTTGGAAGCAGCTTGAAAAACACAACACCTTTGTAATCCCACCAAACTGACAGCATGATCTTTTTTGGATGCAATTCAGCTTTCGATGTGGTTTGAGCTGTTTTATCGTGTTTGCTCCATGATCGTTTTCGAACTATGTTACTGTACAAGACCCATTTATCATCATCAGTGATGAGTCTTTTTAAGAAAGGGTCGGTTTCATTTCGTCTAAGGTGCATATCGCAAAAGTTGATTCTTTGTGTTAAATGAATTTCTTTAAATTCGTGAGGTACCCAAATATCAAGCTTCTTAACTAGCCCAAGACATTTTAAATGTTTTTCAATTGTTGTGTGCGATACATGTAGCCTCTCCGCAACCTCTCGAACAGTTATATGACGATCCGCTTCAATTATGACTTTGATTTGGTCATCAACTTCAGTAGGCCGACCAGAACGTTGCTCATCTTTGAGGGGAAAATCTCCAGAACGGAATTTTTTATACCAATTCTGACACGTGCGCTCTGTTAAGCTATTAGCACCATAAACTTCACATATCTCTTTGTGAGCCGCAGCAGCTTTCTTTCCTTTACGGAAATAAAATAGTAAAATATGTCGAAAATGTTCGTTTCTGCACTCCATTTAAAATTAACCCACAACTAATAGCTTTAATAAAAATCACGCACTACTTGCTTCTGAAGTTACGTCAATGTGACTAGTATCACGCGACAAACGGTAAAGTACAGCACTAACATACGTTATACAAAAAATAAAGCAACGCTCTCTATCAGTAAAAACCGAAAGTACTGAGTTGCCAACCCAATAGTATACAATCAGTAATAATTCCTGATAAATTCTAATTATGTAATCTAAAAGCTCTCTGCCTTTGTTAATTCTGCATATATAACTTTCGTCGATTTTTACCAATGCAACATAGTCTATTTGTTTCGTAACGCACTGTGAATCTTCTTATTTTCGACCGATGAAACGTTGTTTAAAATCCTTTATCATGTTTGTACAAATATCGAAAGCTTTGAGGCAATCACATAGTTCGAGACAATCGACTAATTTAATTTCCATTGTTGAAATTCTTTCATACCACTGATGGCTGATGAAAGCTTCTGTTGTGTTCGTAGATGATGACTTAATGAATATAGATATAATAAGTATTTCAAAATAATTTTTAATTACTTTGTAGTAACAATAATACAGTCAACAATATTGACGACCTTAATAAACTTTCAATATCTCTTTCAAAGTTAACTTGTACCTTTTCGATACAGAAAAATAATGAAAAAACATATACTGTGTCAAAAAGATATGATAAGGGAATCATTCGTTAATAAAAAAAGTTTATCTGATGATAGATGTATTCCTTGAAACATATGTAGTAAACAGGGTGTTATTAATATTTGAATGCTTCCTTTTAACATTCATCTATTTGGTAAATCGCCGAGATTTGAGTCTGTCTACACACGCTCTGGCAACTTTGTTCTCGTTCTCGTCATTCAACACATTCGTGTGTTGTACGATAGAGGGAGGCAATGTTTTTCCAAAATTAGTAATAATTGATCTGCCAATAGTAAATATCTGTTGATATATTGCGATTTATTGTTATTTAAGATGTCGCATTATTTACGGGACGGCTCAATATAAGCAATTCATTTATAATAACTTTGAATGATACTATATTTTGAAAATTTTAACTAGCAAATAGGCACACTTCACAAAATAGCCTTAAATAAAATATTTTAAAAATATTGTATATTTTCTTAATACGGCTAGCTGATCACTCAGTAGCCAATTACTGGCTCACGCCAGAGGAATCGAATTTAATGGCCCACCGTCCAGGAAGGTTTCCGTGGTTTCATTTGTCGTTTAAGTGAATACTGACAACCAAAGATCTTAAGACGTGCCACGAGCATAAGCGCAATAATTATTCATAGCCTACCAATGCTTCTTTATTGGCGTTAGGCTGCTGAATAATGATTATTATTACGGCATAGATGTTTCTCGTGCAGCCTAATGCCAGGAAACTTTTTCACTCAACCCATACATCTATGGATTTGAGTTCTATAGGCAACTGATAATTGTAAGGTTTTATTATTCATCACTAAACAGTATTTACTATAAGTTTTATGATGTTTTATGCGCCCATATGTGTTGGTTTTCGTTCCATTGTGTTAATCGGATGACGGACAGGTTGTGAGATGTTCTAAAATTTTCTGACTATTGTTTGAACGTGATTGAGAAATTGTTTTGTTATAATATATGTTATTTACATCATAATTCGCACTATTTTACTGGTTGTTTATTTATTATCAAAGTTACAATTTAAACAATATTAAAATTATATCATGGTATTTAGTATAAAATTATATAACAAATTTAAGATGTCTGGCGGTGAAAAAATTAAATAATCTTCCTTTCAGACATAAATGAATTATTATAAAATATTGATCGGAATCTCTCTAATATTTCAACAAAGTGTTACAATAACGAGATTAGGTTAACAGTATGATATAAAGTTCGCAATATTCAAGTTGCATTTTGTTGCAAGCTTTGTTTTTAGTGCCATTTTATGGAGCATACAAAACAGCTTTAAATCAATACGATGTTATTCACTTGGTACACAATGTTTCATTGTATTGTTGTTCGTGATTTCTATACGATGGTCGTCAATGTTTCTCACGACCCTTTTGAAAATAAATTGAACTGAAAGAGCATTTTCTGATAAGCATTTTATTGAGCTTTCTCGTTTTAACACCGAAGTCGCTATGTACTTCAGAATTAATACGTATTTGAGCATAATTTTAATCGAACGAGTTTATGGACATCAAGTTGTCACCTCGGGTGATATTAAATATGTTTTATTGCGTTTCTTGCGTCGCCGTTGGATTAAAATGGATCATTCTTGCCATTTCAAGAGTATCAAATGTGACGTTGTCAATGTTTATTTCCTTCATATCACACGATACGCCTATTAAAACAGAAATTGCATCCGAGCGGTAAATAAACAAAAAATATTTACTTTTAATTAGATATGGCGCCATTAAAGTTATATTTCTTTCATAAGACTCGACCGAATGTACATTTTTCATTTTAAGGAAGAATATTTCTTTTACTCACTGACATTTCATAAGATGAATTATATTTTATTTTAAATAAAAATAAACCGGAAATTGTAAGACTTTTAGACACTAAACATGATGTAACACTGAATTGTCTTGAGTTAATTAAAAGTAAGATCACAAGTTATTCATGACAGAAAACTTTATATACAAATATTTTTTAAGAATATACACGTATGTACTAAGTGATTCATGGTAATTGTCCAGAGTTTGTAGTACAATATATTAGTAAGAAACCAAGTCACATTTATTTTTGTAGACTATTCACCCGACATACATTTACCAGGTTGTTCAATAGGTTTGGTCGTTCGATAAGAGATGACACTATTAGGTCCGTAGTTTTTTTTTTCTCATTTTATATTTTCTCATTCGTATGTTTACGGGTGTTCAAAGTTGACGTGTCATAGTGTCTTTTACAATGGCAAAAAATGAATAGTTAAGCCAGCACCTTCGCTATAAATACCTCTGATGTGCTAGGTTTGGCATCAAACATTCAAATGTCTAAACAAAAAATACGCCTGCAGTCTATTATAATTGCAGAGGCATCCACATCGCATACTTTCGTGGATGCCCTCATCATCCAAACGTACGAACTGCTAGTTAAAAAGAAGTTCCTCTGCCTATGACCACTCCTCCATCTTGCAAGAAATTTAGTGTTTAATTCCACATCCTGACAAGTACCAAACCATAGCTTCCAGACTACCTATCCAGAAGTCGAGATTTAATCCTGCTGACTATCCTCCTCTGTCAGTGAAAACTCCATAGAAGTTTCAGAGCCAACCTCCCGTCTTCTGTCCCAATCGTAACCTGGACAAAGTAGGTAATGTTTTTCACGATAATATTGTTTGATAATACTGGTTTGATATCTCCGGTGTTTCGAATTGGCTCCAGCCTTTCGGCAGTCAATTTGACGAAAGATGATATTCCAATAATACTAAGTTTTACAACAGCAATATATCAATTCTTTAAATTTTCCAATTACTATTTCAATAAGTACGACGTCCCTAAAGGTGATAGTCTTCAATGCCAACTCTCTCGACCTCAAAATTTTAGGTCTAGTTGAACTGCTGCCCAACTTCAATGCATATATTATATTAGTGAATGAAACGCACCTTAGAGCGGCCATCTCTCCATTCATTTCAGGCTTCTCTCTTTATCGAATTGATCTAGTGCCAAGTCGGCATTCAACGATTTATTTGTATTGTATTTCTGCATGTCAAGAGATAAGCTGTGGGAAATGCACTAATAAAACTATTGGTGCTTTCGAAATGGAAACAAGGGGATAAATAGCAGAAATATGAAAAAATGTTTTAAAAGCTAGTTTTAAATTAACTGAAATGTTGAATATTTTGAGAAAATATAATAAAATCTTCAGAAGATTGTATTTTATTGTACTATAATCAACAATAAGAGAACGTCCCTCATACATTATATATATATTTATGTAATTTGAAACAATTCCTTTCAGTATGACTAAAAAATAAATTTCAGATGTCTAATCCTAGTGCGCACGATATTATAAGTAAGTAAAAAAATCTAATTTTGATAGAAATGTATTCAAAAACTTTAAAAAATATCTTAAATAACATCGAAAAGCATATAAATATTGTTAAATAATAAAGCTAAAACCGCACATAGGTTACATTATTTAATTTCCATGTGCGTATATCTAAACGTCAATTTCACTGTACATATTTATACTACAAAATGTTACATAATTAGATTACAATAAATCCCCCGATAAAAGTCAAAACCTCTCATCGAATAAAATATGCATACGCTTTATAAATTTGGTGGAGGCGCCTGCATGAGAGCTTGATGTTCATATTTTTCTGTCGGTTCTTGAATTTTTCATCATTATTCAGAGTACCCGACAATATTAATAAAAATATAAGTATAGAAGTGTATATTTAAATATAAATTTTCTACCCTAATATATCTTCATTTTATATGTATTATGCATTCCAGTCGTGCAGAAGATGGCTTAATTTCGAACGAGCTGACAAATTACCTTTGCACTGCTCCAATTTATCCCCATATTGATTCACATCGTACGATTCAAATCGAGTTTAGTGGGCGCACACGAAACGGTTACATAATGAAGCTCTAGAAACTTGATTTCTTCGGAAAATATATGTATCTTTTATGATTATGGGCTGAATAATTAAATATTGCAATCACTTATTCATTTACATATTCCGAAAGAGTATTAGTAACTTTATTAATCTACATAGAATTGAAGGGAAAGAATTTTTTATTGAGAGAGTAGACGATTTAGAAAATAATTAAGTAAATTACAATAATTATTCAAAACAGATGGTGACGAGACGAGAAAAATAGCATTCCAAAGATGTTGGGGGACTTTATATTCGGAATAGATATTATATTTTATTATTATTATTATTATTATTATAGACGATACGAATACTATTAACTTATGTATGTATATAGTAAAGTCTTCTGGTCTCATATTTTTTTTACCTCCTTAGACTCTGAAGAAAATAGGCCCCTTGAATGACGATAATTAAAAAATTTGAAGAGTATGACGAAGTGGTTCGCAATATCTTCAGTCTGATCAAGAAGACACCAACTTTTTTTGAAATCCTTTCCAACGCAGTCGCCTTGCAATGTAATAGATTTGACTAACTCTGCAAAAGAAGCGGTTACTTCCGTTCGGCCTCGATTTCAACATTTAAAGTGAATCTTGGTCTAATTAGGCATTTCTACAGATTTTGGGAAAATGGAGCCATATCCGGCAAATATGATGCATATGGAAGCACTTAAAAACGTAGGTC
>JAVIWB010000990.1:0-18679 GCA_031893035.1 Dermolepida albohirtum | reverse complement strand
AAATACTCAGAATAATCCTTGGAACAATTATAAAGAGAGTTTGAGAAAAGGAAGAGGAAATTAAGTTAGGTAGATAAAAGAATAGCGTCTAGAATTTGTGCGTATGTATATGTATGAGAAGAGTACGAACAGTAATGATCAGAAGAATAACGAATTGGATGCGTTAGATCCATCCAAGATAAAAAGGAAGACCTAGAAAAAGATGATAGCTATAAATATCTATATGTGACTGATTGAAAAGTGTACAAATAGAAAACTAAGAAAATATACAAAAGATTACAACAATCAAGTAAAAATCGGTATAATCTACATCGTCAAATAAAGTAGAATTAACGCCTAAGAGATTATCAATAATCCTCAATATTGAAAGGCAGTAATGATGATACAAATAGGAATAGGAAATTGAAATAATTATTTGTAAATTGGAATTACAAGGAGAATTATTACTACCATTTGAGAAAAATATATTTCAATTTTCTTTAATTAACTTCTATGTAATGAAGATGCCCAAAAATGTTAAATATTCAACATTAGTTAATTGTAAACTCAATTTTTTTCTCTAAATAAAATACGTTTCTACTGCTATATGTTATCACACTAATACTTGTGCAAATTTCTTAAATGAACTAATGTTTCTACATATTGCTATTATTATTATATAATACTTTACAAATTTTACATGTTAACAAAATTTCAGAACAAGGAATTTTAAAAAAATTAAAACCATAAACGTCGTGCAAGAAGTAGTTTATTAGCAATACTATATAATGCTAAATCGGTAGAAGAAGTTATCGTGAATAGACATCTTCTTTGAGTAATGTCAACTTTGTGATTCTTCTTAGTGACTTACCTAGGAATAGAATTTATAAGAAAAGTTGCTACCCGAGATTAGATAGCATGCAATAAGTCAATAAAACAAATTTAGATTACAACTGAAGGAATGGCCACTTCATTAGAAAATATACAATGATTAGAGTAGGTGGAAATGACGAATTTTTACTTAATATTTCTAAGAATAAAGTACCCTTATACAGGGTAAGTGCAGAATTGGGATACTGTTATTAAGCAATAACGACATAATGTAGATTAAAACGATTTAATGAAGATATTATTTCTTTTAAGAGCAATATTAACTAAATTTTGTTGGGTTGGCAACTAAGTACTTTCGGTTTTGTAGTATAAAATAAAACACTTTTTTTAAACAGAGAATAGTTTTTAATCAATTATATATTTTCCATTTTGCTCAATGACCTTTTGCCACCTTTCTTTCAGCTGCATGATTCCGCGCTCATAAAATTTCTGGTCCTTATCAGCAAAAAAGTGAACCAGGTGCGAGTGAAGGTCATCGTCATTTGTGAAAGTTTTACCATTCAAAGAATTCTGAAAACTTCGAAATAAATGGTAATCTGGTGGTGCTAGATCAGGGCTGTATGGTGGATGTGGCATCACTTCCTAGTCAAGCTCCAATAGTTTCCCACGAGTTGCCAAAGATGTGTGAGGCCTTGCATTATCTTGGTGGAAAACTACACTTTTCCGATTTGACAATTCCGGCCGTTTTTCTTTGATTGCTTCATCCAGTTTTATTAAACACAACACCTTTGTAATCCCACCAAACTGATAGAATGATCTTTTTTGGATGCAATTCAACTTTCAATGTGGTTTGAGCTGGTTTATCGTGTTTGCTCCATGATCGTTTTCGAACTATGTTACTGTACAGGACCCATTTTTCATCACCAGTGATGATTCTTTTTAAGAAAGGGTCGGTTTCATTTCGTCTAAGGTGCATATCGCAAAAGTTGATTCTTTGTGTTAAATGAATTTCTTTTAATTCATGAGGTACCCAAATATCAAGCTTCTTAACTAGCCCAAGACATTTTAAATGTTTTTCAATTGTTGTGTGCGATACATGTAGTCTCTCCGCAACCTCTCGAACAGTTATATGACGATCCTCTTCAATTATGACTTTGATTTGGTGATCATCAACTTCAGTAGTCCGACCAGAACGTTGCTCATCTTTGAGGGAAAAATCTCCAGAACGGAATTTTTTATACCGATTCTGACACGTGCGCTCTGTTAAGCAATTAGCACCATATCCTTCACATATTTTTTGTGAGCCGCAGCAGCTTTCTTTCCTTTACGGAAATAAAATAGTAAAATATGTCGAAAATGTTCGTTTCTGCACTACATTTAAAATTAATCCGCAACTAATAGCTTTAATAAAAATCACGCACTACTTGCTTCTGAAGTTAAGTCAATGTGACTAGTATCACGCGACAAACGGTAAAGTATAGCACTAACATACGTTATACAAAAAATAAAGCAACCCTCTCTATCAGTAGAAACCGAAAGTACTTAGTTGCTAACTCAATAATTTATTTTCAGAATTAACATACCCAATTACCGGAAACATATTTATTTTAACACGAACGTTCTTTTATGAAATGCCTTGTATACGTAAAACATGTCATTTTAGCATGTTTAAGTGAAAACAGAAAGTGTCTGCACATTTATGACGATTGATTAAAAATTGTCACACCCTAACGAACAGGACATCAAACATTCAGGCGCGGAGAAAATGGAGAGATAAAGGAACGATATAGAAAAGAAGAACCGCCAAGAATAATAATAAGAATCCATTACACATTTGACCTTCCCCATTTATCGGACTACACCTTCATCATTTACATTCCTAATGATAATTAATTATCTTGTGCAATAGAAAGAGTGTCGGGTCACCGAACCTCCATGTCGACAATCATTAATTTGTTATCTGCACAATTGACAGCTGACGTCAAAAGCAGTGATTGTTAATAAGTGTAACTATTACGATGGTAGTTAGTTATTAATATATATTAGTGACCTCTAGCGACCATATTGCTTTACTAAAATTAGAACAACTGTATTAATTGCCTGTTCAAATTATCTCGCAATAAGATGAGACATAGAATGTTAAATGTAATTTTAATCAACGTATTATCGAATATATCTAAGAAATTATGATTCTACTTTTTTTTTTGTTACAGCTAGTTGGAACTGCGGAGTGTTAGAACATGTAACTTGAATAAGAATTTTTAAATATATTAACAAACATGAAATTTTATAATAATTGTATATAATAAGTTAATTTGAATTTGCTAATTTAACAGTGCAATTATCTAAAATATTAATAAAAAATATGTTTTCTTCATATACAAGTGTATACACATCATTTCTGCTGGTTTATAAAATAGGTGATAGAGTTGTTGTCAGACAATTTCTAATTAAAGACCTAGGAGTTATTTCTAATCACGAATTTAGTTTCGCACCCCTAGTTCAGAAAATATATGCATTTGCACGTGAACTCTTTGGATTTTTAATACGAGTTTCTAAAAACTTTCTAAATGGCAAAGCATTGAAATATCGAAATAAATGCTTCGTTATTGCATGTGACATAAAAATTTTTCCAGAATGAAAAAAGAAAAATTTGAAGAATAAGTGGAAATTTCCTGTATTTAGTGAGTAGGTGAGATAGAACCTGAAATACCAGTTGATTCAATTTATCATGAACAACTTGACTGGTGTGAGAAGACGTATTATTTTGATGAAGGAGAACTTTTTTATTGATTATTTCAGATCGTTTTCCAGAAATCACCTTCTTGATTTCTGGAAAACAATCTGAAATAACCAATAAAAAGTTCTCTTTCATTACGGTAATAAGTCTTTAGCTTGTATTGAGGAAAGAATAATATGGACCTTTAACGCTCTGACCATTTGGAAGATAGTCTATAAAAATTTTCTCTTTCAAATTCTAAAAACCGTATGCATTAACTAACCCACTGATCTAAATGTTCTTAGATATCTTTGGAGGACAGTTACACTACTGAGATTCTGCGGAAACATGGCAATAAAGAAAAACTGTAAAAATCTTCGTCAAAAATCAATTCTGTTTTAACAAAATAGTTAATTAAGTAGTCAAATTATAGCTCAACGTCCGCGCTCTTTCTTATTTTTGCTCACGATTTAAGAACTGTTGCACTTACTTTGCTGACAGCTTGCAAATGTTCATGTACTAAATGTAATATCTGCATTCAGTTGATTGTTTCTGATATTTCATATCCTTAATATAAATTTTTCAGTTAATTCTTAGTTCTTAATTTTAGTTGTCACTTTCGTCATTGTCATAGTTTTTAATGGTCGCACATTATCTTCATTGCTTATATCATCACATTTAAACTGCTCAAACCAGCTACAAGTTGTCAATTGCGAATTAATATTATCGTCACGAAATTGTTTTGTGTCAGTTAAAATTTAAAATGTAATCCTTTAAAAAACAGATGTGAAGTGTGTCCCCGTAATTAATAGTATACTGCATTCTACTTTGTCAAAATGACAATCATTTACAGAGTGGCATATAGGCCAAGATTCTCAACATAAAAAAAAAATTTGAATATGAAATAGTATCATGAATTCTGAAATTATGCACTTTAGAATTATCTAATTGGATATTTTACTTACATTCTTGTAACTTTCAAATTGATTGCTAGAAATTAATAAAATTTCATCTATCATTATGAAAAAGATGAATTAAAACAGTTTTCCGGAAGATTGTGCTTATGTTTGAGTTCTACTTCTCGTCAAATCATTATCGCATTTTTATTTAAAACTCCTTAATTACTATAAATAATTTATTCAACATTTACTACACATTAGGAATATATACAAAATTTACGCACAAACACAACCTGTTGCTTATATTTGTGCAACTTTTCAATAGAGGATAACTAAATTTAGTCTGTAGGTAATCTTTATTGGAAGACTAATGGTCCATTTTTGTGCAGTGTATGACTAGTAAAGAAAATGGACAGAATTTGAGCCCCCAATATTTTTTTTGTGTAATTTTATAATAATATCATATTACTATAAATCATAAATAATATCATGAATTTTTTCTCTGATATATAATGGCATCTTTCTATTAGTCTGTTACTACATTTGAAAATTAAAAATATTAAGTAAATATAACACACAAATTAAAATAAATTTTAACAAAACAATATGTACCGAATACAAAAATTATGTCCAACATAATGAATCAAAGAATCATTCCAACTTTTCTTCTAAGTAAGATTTCTAAAATTTCGTTTATTAGTGACAGACTCCATGTTTATCACTAGCTTGATCGAAATTTAAATTTTAAAAGAGTCATGATGTGTCTTAGAAAAACATTTAGCGCATTCGTTCATTTGGGTTGATTCCCTGTCGTCCAAGGCTTATGCTTTCATTAGTCGGCATCGAGCCCTTAGATTAAAATAGTGTAATGTGCGGAAAGATTGCGATAAAGACAGAAACAATATCGTCTCTTGAAATAAATCTCGTTTTAGTTTGCGGACCCATAATGACGTCGAAGAGCAGGAAATCAGTTCTTGAAATTTTTCTTTGAACATCGTTAGGAGTGGAATTCGCATAGGAAGTAGAGCTCCCTCAGCATTCCTTCGAGGTCATTTAAATGTTCAAAAGTACATTTAGAAAATTTTGGAACCGTTCACTTTATCATATATCCAAGGTCTAAATAATACTACATTCCAACAAAACAGTATCTATCCTTACATTGTGGATGGCACCACTCTTGCAAGAGGCTAACATCAATATTCTGGGCCTTCAGATCTATTGCCCATAGAACATACCTCAGATATAATAGGTCCATGGGTTGATATATGTACTTCCTAACGCTTCAACGAACTTACAACAGCAATATGAAATGAGCATTATGAGTCTATAGAATTATTAGAAATATGCCCGGGCGAATAACAGAATTTGTTCATTTACGTAGAGCGGCAACAATTAAGGAAGGTTAAGGTTCCTTAATAAAAATTTAATTGTTTATTATTTTCAACTTAGTAAATATTAGTAGACAATTTGATTTGAAAATATGTGCTTTTACTGCAGGATTTGAACCTGTATCTACCATGTGCTAGTGACTGCCTTACCAATTAGGGCACCAAACAGTATAGTTTCGAGTCTCTTAATATGCCATAAATTACATTTTGAAACTGATCTAATAATTGTACCGCACAGTCAGGTTTTTTTGTTAATAATTACACAGGCAACACACATTTTGGTGCCTGCGATTTTTTAACTGTTGCTGGGTAATTTTTGGATACAGAATGTAAAAAAGTTCTCAGATTTGGTCTATCAGATCTAGTTTTTGAGATTTTTTAAAAAATTGTGTATATATTTTACGTTATAACTGTTATAATATATAATATTACTATTGACAGTTAAAAAAACAAAGACACATGGATTTAAGTATTTATGGCAAAAACTTAATTTACATAATTACATTAGTTACTAATCACATAAAAATTTTCTTTTATACGACTTTCTAGAATGGAGTTTACTAGGGCAGTCGCACTGAAGGCTCCAGCAGTAGTCCGCCATCATGTGGCTATCCCATCGTCCTTGATAACGATCTTCCATAGTTTTAATATCCTGATGGAATCTTTTCCCCCGTTCTTGACTACAATCACCTAAGTTTTCTGGAAAACGATCTAGGTGGCTGTGGAGATAGTGAACTTTTATATTCATGTTACAGCCGAGAATATTAAAATTTGAAAGCATAGTTTCCACAAATTCTACGTAATTCTCTGCTTTATGATTGCCAAGAAAATTTTGTACTACTTGAACAAATGAACACCAAGCGTTAGATTCAGTCTTGTTCATTGATGTGGTGAATTGTGGATCTTTAACAAGTTGCCTTATTTGAGGACCATCAAATATACCAGCTTTTAGTTTTTCCGTGCTAATGCCAGGAAATTTACGTGATAAATACCCAAAACAATTTCCATCTCGATTTAAAGCCTTCACAAATTGCTTCAGTAAGGCTAGCTTGATATGCAAGGGCGGAAGTAAGATTTTTTCTCTTGCAACCATAGGTTCGTTGATCACGTTTTGTTTTCCTTGAATCATGACATCTCTTGAAGGCCATTTTTTTTAACCCAGTGCTTATTGGGTCAGGGACAATTCCAGGTCTCCATTTGGCTAATTACATTCTGGGAAATTTCTATTTTGACGATTAAATACATATTTATCTCTTTATTTGTTGTCCTTTATCAGAAAAAAATATCAATTAACCTGTAACCTGTATCTCAAAAACTAGAGCTGTTAGAAAAAATCTGGTGGCATTTTTGGAATCAGCACATTAAAAACATCTAAAATCAGATGTTAGATTTCCGGCACCAAATTTTTTTTTTCATTTTGTTACCCTGTGTTATATATAAATATATAATTAAGGGCTTCATGATAGAAAATTAATAAAATTAGTATTCGTTGCAATACCATCGTTGATTTTAATTACGGAAATTAATTTAAAAAAAATCTTGTGTTGCAATAAGACTCGAACATGTATCTATCGTTTGTCAGACAGCTGCCTTACCAATTAGTCCATCAAGAAGTATAGTTTCCAGTCTCTTAAAATGCCATAAATTACATTATAAAAGCAGATCTAGTAGATATACCGTGCAATCAGGTTTTGACGTTAATAATTGTATATAAATATATAATTAAGCGCTTCGCGATTGGAAATTAATAAAAATTAGTACTTTCTGCTATACTATAGTTGACTATAATCATAGAAATTAATTTAAAAATTACTAATTTTCATTAATTTTAAATCGCGAAGCGCCTAATTATATATTAATATATAATTATAAACATAGAAGCGTCATTTTCGGCGTAAGATAAATCGATACAGATATCAGTAAATTTCGAAAGTTGCACATCTCTATCTTACTGCGGAGAGGCAAAAGAGGAATAGTAAAGCGTATGCAACTATGTTCACAGAAGGAGAATAGATGTGGTAATTGCGAGCATTGTTTGTGCAGTTAAACGCGTTTGTATTAAACAGAATGTCGGAATGTACAGCATGAGTGCCTCACGGATCGTCTGGGCAAACGCCTTAGTACTATCCAAGATAAAATGTATGCATAAGAATATCAAAGAACGAAGGACTGTAAAGTCACTGTCTTGATGTCCCCGCATATCTATTGCGAGAGAGCGGGATGGTTGTTCGTATAGCTTTAGTCACCAATGCTTCCTCTCAAGTATGGCTTGCCGGAAGGGAAGAATCAAACAGTGCGTGTTCGTTGATATTTGCTGTGAGATAGGCTTTGAGAACGCCATGCACTGCAACGAATTCAACTGGCTGCGTAACACCGATTTGCACAAGACGACTGATGCTATGCAAGGAAATGATGATGTGTTAGATAGATGCGGATCTTGTTCTTGGAGGAATCCAAATTCATACTGGGTGTGGAATACGTGAGAATTTTGATTCGTCGGAGACTTGGTGCACTTCTAATGGAAACTTGCTTTCAACAATGTCTTTACCGTCAACAGCAAAGCATCATGGAATGGGGTACTACTGTATATGGACTCACAGGTCTATTCCATATGACAATAGGGGGTCACGTTATGTAAACGTAATCATACGTACAGTGATACTGTTTTACATTCGTAAGGCGTGTATATTTGTTGCACCACAGATTGATTGTATTTTGTACTGACTTTTATGGAATACGAACGATATGGGCACTTCCTTGACCTGCTTGTTCTCCAGATCTTAATTTAATAGAACGTGTCTAGAACATGATCGGTCCGATTTTTCAGCAATACTCGACCACCCCAGCAATTGTTGAAGAGTTCTGAATACTAGTTGGCATGACATGGTTGAGTGAGTGGCTTAAGTAGGAGATTCCTGGTAGTAATTCATCCTTTCCTAACATCCATTCCGAATATATTAGGTATAATGAACACTTATGTAGAGAAATCTATATTCATTTTGGTCAAGTCTTTGATACTATTAACCAACGTATTCTACTTTTAGACCCTTCTCCTTTGGTTTTAGTAATGCCTTAGTGCAATTTCCTGGACAATTTTGGGATTATTATCTTAATGATTTCGTCTTATTTGTTCTTATACTAAGCTATTTGAAGAGAGAGATCATTATTATAAAAGAAACTACATCAGTTAAACTACCTACCTAACTTGCCAGTTCAGAATATCACGCGTAAGGTATCCTGCTTAAAAGTATAACGAAAATCATTCATTAATCTGAAATACTCGAGGTATTGTGTAATACCATATCATACGAAGATTTTCTTAAGTTCACATCTAGCGCTTTAATACGAGAGAAGATGTAGAACTTTAAATGAAGAACATTCTGTGTCGTTAGGGATTATTATTGTATTTATATTATTTCCTTTATTTTACTGCAATTTTTACATTCTCTGTATGCACTTTATACACTCTGTGTTAATTCATTAAATCTATGGGCTATATGTAAATTAATATTAATTATTTGTTTCCTGAATCGTATGATAATGGAAAATACAAATTTTGCAAGTTATTAATCTTTCTAGTTTATTGGTATATGGCGTAAAGAACAATTGCTTGCTGGTTATGTATAAACTTCATTTTACTTTAACAAGAAATGTGGTTATAATGTGGTTCAATTTGCATAGACATGTACTTAAAAGAACAACTGCCGTCATTTTATTTCTTACAAAAGTTACAGTAAATAAACCTACTCAAATCAAGACTATAAATGAACACAAAAAATACTTGCCATGTGTCGTATATGTTTATACATCTAAACAATTTCATTACATGGAAACAATAAATAATTTAAACTGTTTCTAAAGCACATAGCATTTCTAGCACAACGCACTAACTTGGAGTGTCAGTTCGGTAGTACAAAAACCCTGCTGGGTCTAATCACGCTTCAACACGAATGTTTATAACCAGTAACCACTTTCCGGGGATAATTTATTGATATTTTTAACGTTCCCTTGTGTCATACCACACCAAAGTGTTATAGAAAACGTTTTTATGGTCAGTTTCAGACCACCATGGGCGACAAATTAAAATAATGCACATAAAGAAGAGTAACATGTTTAAGGTATGTGTATGTGTTATAAAAGAGGCGTAAAATAAATTTTTCTGGTAATGGGATATCTTTATTTTAATGGACTTAGATATCTGTTTTGTATTTTAATGGACTTAAAATTGACTTAATTTATACCATTTCGAACTTCGACTATCTAGCATGGGTTACTTTAATTAGAAAACAATATGTTAATTATTTGAAACGACATAATTATGTTTATTCGGACATCTATTTAATGCGTTCTTAAACTTTTTGTCAGAAATTATCTTAATATTGTCATAAAGTAGAAATCTAAAAATACAAAAACCAATTCTAGACTTAAAATATGTGTAATAAATTCTTAAAACAACTTTACTTACACATACGTTCGAAGAAGATGAAGAAGTATTCGATACGTCGGTCGGCTTATCAGTCTACACAGAATTGTTATGAAATAAATTGAGAATGATAAATGTAATTTAATATTTTAGAAATACAGAACCATAATTAAATATTTCAAATTTTATATATATACATATACATAACACATGGATCAATAAGTCCCGAGACTAACAATGAAAACAACATTTTTTTTGCAAAATTTTTTTTTATTCATCAACATAATCACCTTTTAGGGTGATACATATTTTCCATTTTTCAATACCATGTTTATAAAAAAATTTATCTTTCGCTTCAAACTTTTTCAGCGATGACCTCCTCAGAAATTTTTTTATCTTAAATAATATGGGGGTCATTCGTTTAATTTTGCCATTGTGTTCATCGACTTGTGGCAGGTTGCATTGTCTTGGTGAAAAAGGATTTTTTTCTCTGCATGTGCGGTCGTTTTTTTCGATTTCCTCCTTCAAAAGCACCAGTAAGTCAATATAATAATCACTGTTGATCGATTTAACTTTTTAGAGGTAGTCAATGAAAATCACGCCATGTGTATAAAAAACTGACGCCAGGACTTTGCCAGCTGACTGCTGCGTGATATGTGTATTGCGCCACTCAGATGACTGCCGCTTCGACTCTGGAGTGTAGTGATGTATCCATGTTTCGTCCATGGTCACGTAACAACGCAAGAAATCTTTTTTGTTGCGAGTAAATAGCGATAAACAGCTTTCTGAATCATCGACTCGTTGCTGTTTTTGTTCCATCGAGAAATCGACCCACTTGGAAAAAACCTTTTTCATGCTCAATTTTTCATGAAGGATAGTAAATACACTTCCATATGATATCTGTGTCATCTCAGCAGTCTCACGGAGCTTCACTTTACGATCTTTCATTATAATTTTTGTCACTTCACACATTTTCCGGTGTAACGGCTTCCACAGGTCTACCCGAGCGTGATTTGTGTCGGTACGACCACGTTTAAATTGAAACCACCGACAAATCGTTGCTTTTGATAAATGTAATTTAATATTGTTTTGCTTGCGTGGTGTTTTTACCCATTAAAAAACAAAGAACACGAAACTCGGTTTTTTCCATTGTTTAAACAAACCAAAACGACTTTACTCCAACCTTATAATCAGCTGTTTCTGGTCAAATTTTATATATATACATATATATGGTTTACTACGAGCGCCATCTATGGGTTATATATATATATATATATATATATATATATATATATATATATATATATATATATATATATATATATATATCTCTGTGTGTGTGTGTTTGTGTGTATTTGTGTGTGTGTGTGTATGTATGACTGTGTATAATTTATTATATAGAAAGGATTAATATTTACAAGTAATAATTAATTAATTAATTTAAAAAATATAGTACTATTTTTCGGTTAGCAAAGTTATGATAATATATTATAAACCGTAATCAAATTTTCCAAAATTGAAATTAAAATTAAAGTAAAAATAGTTAAAAATATATTATAAATAAATGAGGACGTAAATAAGGAAATATTGTATATAAATGTAAATTGTAAGTAGAATGGTTGTATGATTTTAAGGAGGAGTTATTTTAAATACAGCTTCTACTATGTGACAAAACGAATCGCTCAGTAAAAATAAATTTTATTCAAATATTTACTATGTTCAGAATAATAAATAATAAAATTTTCATTGAAAAATTCTTATCTTTTATACAGCAAATTAGTCAATATATTGTCACCCCACGTAAATGAATACATTCCGCTATGTTTCTAATAAAATGTTCTATGGACTTCTGCGGAAGCTTATTCCAAACAAGTTGTAGGACATCACATAACTGTCGCAAGTTAATTGAAGGATTCGAAAGCATATTAATTCTTTGACCTATTATACTCAGTTATGTTCGATGGGCGATAGGTTTTGGAGTAATCGTAGCATAGCGGCTGAACATGGTAGCGGGTATTGGCTTGCCGATATATGGAATTATTTAGCCCTTTTAATAAATGGTAAAGAGAATTTTTCCAGAACTAAATAATAAATAAATCTTTGATTAATTGAGCTAAAGTAGTTCTACTTCATATGCTAATTGTACCCCAAACGATCAACCACATTTTCACGTTTTATCGAAGCATTCAAAAACCGCTTCTCTTCCCTTCGATGTCAAATTCGTTTACGAGCATTATGCGCCCATAAACAAAATCGAGATTCATTCGAAAAAATAATATTTTTCACTCTCATCGCAATCTTTCTGCACATTACATCATTTTTGTCAAAGGTCACGGTGCCTACTAATGAGAGGTAGTACTAGTCTTGGACGATAAGAAAAAAACTGATACAAATGAAAATAGCGGTACTTGGAATGCATTGTTATCCATAGGCTTATCTCTATCAAAAAAGCAGATCTTGAGTTGCTATACCAATCTCTAAGCACAAGCAATCTTATCTTCCTGTTCGATGGTTCTCTTAGGTCGCTCATAGCTTCTTCTACGACATTGCCTACCTTCTTCAGATCAATCCTTTCAACGACGAATAACTGTAACAATATTTCTTGGCATGCATGTAGCACTTTCACCAAATCTAATATCTCCTTCATGTAGTCAAACGATACAACCTCTTTTAAAGTCGCTTAGCTGACGAAAATTTGGTTATCTTCAAACTCTTTTTATACACATATTCACAACTATAGACATAGACTATTACAATCGATTAACTAAACTAAACAGAATCAAAATAAAGAACGAAAATATATAATATAAGTTTTCAGTAAAAAGACATATAAAGATTTATTGCCCCCTTGCTATTTTTTTAATTATTTGATATTTTCAACATAATATAATTTTTACAAAATTCAGTTTAAAAATATACATGTACTTTAACTGGCTGAATCGCTTTTTATTATAATTGTATACTCATGCAACAATTAGGGAGACAATATAAGTTCCCAAACAGGAAAATTTTTATCTTCAAGAGCCACTGACACCACTTATGTTAAAGAAAATGTAGCAAGTTTTGACAGACTTATTGGATGTATAGCCTGGCTCTCCGTCTCCATTGACCGAGGCGGTCGAGGTAGCAAACCTCGTGATCTATCCGTTAACATCATATAAATATGCATGTAAAGTACGACTGAAATGACAAGGCGCTCTATCACGCAAAAAAACCACATATTTTATCGCATATTTAATACTACATTTTCTATTAGTTCGGGAAAATTATTTTGCAGAAAGAAAATAATTAGCTATTTGTGGGCCTACCGTCTGTTGAATTAGCATCTCAACAAGTACACCATTAGTAATTCCGATCCATACATTTACTGAAAATCTACCCTGAAAATTTGAGTATTTCACAACGTGTGGCTTGTTATTGCTCCAAATATGTGTTGCGCGCAAATTCGTAACTCCATCTTTCGAAAAGTGTTATTCTATCAGCTACGAGAATGTTCGTCAGAAAATGTTGATTTAATACAAGTTGCTGTAATAATCATTCATAATATAATACGCAAAGCATAGGCTAAGGTATCTAAAGCTTGAATTCATGTTAGGGGTACATTTAGGGTTTCCTTTATGTACACCAAAGTACGTAAAAAGAAATGATCACTTACTGAACTATATTTGTATTTCGTGCATTTAACACAGATATTTCGTCCACCATGCCCAATATTTTTTCCTGGGTATTTAATGTATACAATGTTCCACTGGGTTCCGTTATACCAAATTCAAAAATATCTTTAAGCGGGAATGTATTCAATTTGGAAACCTTTCTGCATATACTCTAGGAGCTGCTTCTGCACTTTGATTTACAGTTTCAACAATTATTAACATGTCTATTAATTTAATGTTTTAAAGCAGTATGCCATTTAATCAGAAGTAGTAGGCAATAGACGTAAAGGTAGTAAAACTACCTACAAACTATAGTCGACACTAATAAAATAACAAAGATAATAGTAACAAAACAACAATAGCAATAGAAGTAAAATATCCTGTATGGCGTACGATGACACACTGACCTGACCTACTTACAGTCAGCTGAAGTTGGTGAAGAGGGTTCGAAAAACCGAAAAACTCGAGCACTCTGTATTTGATAATTGTCGTTATATATTTACGAGTGGAACAGTTACGATCGGGCTGTGTCTTGCGAACCTTGTTGATGACTCGGCAATCTTTCGAGCATATGATTGTTAGTCCACCATTTAAAAGATTATAACTCGATTATAAATAAACGTTTTATTACTTTCTTTTAATTGGTTTAGTTTTATATGTACTATTTATATTTATATAGGACATAATTTCTAAAATTCAGAAGATGCTGTATACTACAAATGTGTTAGAAAATTGAAAGCTAAAGTTTTAAATTTATTTTAAAATTTGTAATAGGTAATGACCATATGATCTTAAGATAATTCAGCTTAAAATGAAAATTAAGGAAAAATAATGTGTATGGGATAAAGGTGCATGAAAATTATGAAAATGATTTTTTTAGAAAAGAAAATTAAGTGTCGAACAAAAATTTTAGGTAATAAAAAGTTATTTAGCAGACTAAATTTTAATAAAACATATTAAAGGCATATATTATATACCAGTGGAAAGAGAAGATTGCCAGAAAATTGATTGTAATATTCAAAAAGTTATTTCAAAATCAAGTAAACGATAATTGGATATAAGGGATATACATGAGTTATATAAGCAAGTAAAGGTGAAAGAAACAGTTGAACGTTGTAAATAAAATATGTATTACTTTGTGAATTAAAATTGGCGATTATATCTATTACATCTATATATGTACGTACTATTTTAAAATAAAAAATTACATATATATATATATATATATATGTAATTTTTTATTATATATATATATATATATATATATAGAGCTGTCACAGAGAAAATAGAACTTTTTTAAAATAGTAATTCTTAGTAGCGCCATGTATTAAATAAATGTGCGTCGGTAATAATAGATCTTTCACCAATATTATGTCAAAATATCACGACATTTGCATCATTAGAAGCAGAGAAATTGCGCATAAAGTAACAGTGTGTATTTGGTATTGGTCGAAAAATGAATTTTCAAAAAAGAGAAAATATCAAGTTCCATTTTAAACTCGGTAAATCGTTTACTGAAACGTTTTATTTGATGAAACAGGTGTATGGTAATGAGTGTGTATGAGTGGCATAAACGATTTAAAAAAGGTTGTACAGACATAAATGACGACGAACATCCTGGTGCAAAAAATCTGTGGTTACGGAAAGTAACATCGAACTTGTGCGTGAATTTATCAGAAATAAGGCGAAATCCTCATTGCGATGCTTGGGAATAGAATTCAATATTTCTAAATATTTAATTCATCGCATTTTGATACAGCATTTGGAACTAAAAAAGATTTGCGCAAAGTTCCTACCACACGAGCTAACTGAATTCAACATTCTACAGACTTGATTAAAGATTCAAAAAGGGAAGAAAACTTGAGGTATTCTATCGTAACTGGCGATGAGACTGATTGTATATTTACAATTTAATGAAGTCAGTATAATACATTATTTAAATATGAAAGAAAATTAAGAAAACCATAGGACATATTTGTTTACATATAGAATTTAAAAACTATCGCAAACACAATCACAAAATTATATTACCAATTAGATAATTAAAGAGATAATTGCATAATATCGATGCCATGGAACAGATAGAAAAATTGAAGATTTAAAACTATTTTTGGTAGGAACAGAAGCAGATGAAAATACCACAAATTTATTTAAGTAAATACGAAGATTTGTTATCATTTACAATTTCTGTTATGTAAATATTTAATTAAAGCAATGTCAGAATTAGGTTAAGAAAATTAAATATGTAATTTGTATGTAAATAAGAGATTAAGTATACAAATTGTACTAATGTTTTTAAGAAAATATTTAATGGCAGTAATTTATTTATTTTTAAAAGCAGTAAGTATAACTTATTTGTTTATTATTAGGAATTTAATTAATTCAACTTATTATATGTTGATAACTGATTGAATTGGTTGTGTTATTAAAATTAATGCTTATAAAAGTCTTATTTATTACAATAAACAGAAACTGAAATACAAAAAATTAAATCTACTGTTTTAAATATATATTTACAACTGAATAATAATATTTAAATAACATTCAAATTATATTATATGGATTAAAGAATAGTTGATATCGTCACAATTTTTGGAAGTTCATACAGTTCATAAATAATTCATAAAACCCTGAGATATCAGATGAAAGTATATAATAAGTATATTATATATATATATATATATATATATATATATATATATATATATATATATATATATATATGTATATATATTAATATTTAATATCATTAAAGCAAAATTATGTATGTAAATATAAAAAAGCAAATTATAATAAAATTTTTGTATATAATATTTATTTCACTTTTTTCTTAAGCTTCTTCGGATGGTGACAGACGGATTAATGATCACTACTGCAACAGCCACTGTCCGAAGAAGATGAACGGAATTTCATCAAAACATTATCGAAGAAGCTATCCTTCGCCAAGAATAATACAACGATACGCGATACCCAGGAAGACCTTGGCACATTGTACGCTCATGAAAACATCCGACGAAAACATATATGCATATACATATATATATACACTATGTTGACTCATACATTATATATATATATATATATGTATATATTGTATATTCTCGTATTTATATATATATATATATATATATTGGGTCTGGGAAAAAGTTCGTGGCGTTTTTTCAGTAAAATTCAATTGGTCCCCGCATGGCGCGTGGACGAATTCATTTAAACCGAATATGCTCCATTATTATCGACAATGTTTCGCCATTTTTTTGGTAGATCCATGATCCCATCGGTGAAAAACTTCTGTGGTTTCTGGTCGAAAAACTGAATCAAGTAGTTTTCACAGGCTTCTTTTGAAACAAACTTAATTCCATTGTAGAGAGTTCTGCAGAGATCGAAACAGATGATAGTCAGAGGGTGCTATATCCGGACTGTAAGGTGGGTGCATCAAAACTTCCCAACCAAACTCTCTCAATTTTTGACGCGTCATCAAAGAAGTGTGTGGTCGGGCGTTGTCATGATGGAAGACAACACCTTTCCTATTAATCAATTCGTTTTCTTTCAATCGCCTGGCGTAATCTCTCTAGTTGTGCACAGTAGAGTTGAGAATCAATCGTCTGACCAGTTGGAAGTAGCTCGTAGTGGACGATTCATATACACACAGCATATAATGTTGGCTTAGCGACGCTATGATCTTTTACGCTTCCGATTATCGTACGTAATCCATTTTTCATCTCCGGTTATATATATATATATAATTCGGTCCATCATGTTTTCATCATGAGGAACCCATACGTCAAGCTTTTTTTGTAACCAGCTTTGTGTAAATGGTTCAAAACAGTTTTGTGGTCAATGCCTAGCTCCATGCCAATATCGACACTGCTGAATGCTTATCTTGTTGGACTTTTTCAAGAATTTCATCAGATTTTTCAGTGAATGGACGACCGGAGCGTGACTCATCTTTCACATTGAAATTTCCAGAATGAAAGCGAGCGAACCATTTCCGTGCAACAGATTTCGAGATTTTATCACAAGCCTACATACATTATCAAATTTCTATTTTTTCTCCATTTTCAAGTGCAATAACTTTCCAACCACTGCACCGATTACAATGCCAAGTTTCATCTAAAAAACGAGCCGTAAATCGGCACCAATTATCAAACCTTACAAATATATTTTATATATATATATATAAATACCCCGTTTGAAAAGCTTCATAGAACACTTTTCACTATTTTTCAATATAGTTGTCCGCTTATTAAACTTTACAAATATATTTGCTCCATAAAGGTGCCGCCTGCTCCGACAACAAAGCGTTTTCACGTCTTCGTCATCATTGAGTGGTTACCGCCGCGATGATGTTTGAGATAACGGACAAGATGGAAATCGCTCCGCGCAAGGACAGGGCTGTAGGGGGGGGGTCCAGAACTTCCCAGCCAAAACAGTCCAATAAAGCTCGGATCTGAGTTGCGGTATGAGGCCTTGCATTGTCATGGAGTAGCAATATTACCTCTGTCAGCATGCTGTGTCTTTTGTTTTGAATCGCTCTGTGTAGCTTTCGCAGGGTTTGGCCGTAGGCTACCGCATTTATGGTGGTTCGGCGTTGCGTGTGACAAATAAAACACCATGCCTATCCCAAAGCATGGATGTCGTGATCTTTCGCTGGGACAGAGTCTGTTTGGCCTTGACCTTTACAGGAGAGTGTGTGCGTCTCCACCTTATTCTCGGTGCGTCGATACGGGCGTGACATATGAAACCCACGTTTCGTCACCCGTTACATAGAATTAACATGACGTCACCAT
>JAVIWB010000989.1:0-19210 GCA_031893035.1 Dermolepida albohirtum | reverse complement strand
GTAATGTACGGGCAAATGGGGACGAAGTGTGAAACGATATCGTTTTTTTTTGTTTATACGCTCGTGATTACCCTAAACGAGTTCGACGATGAAGAGGAGAAAGAGTTTTTGAATTTTTGCGTAGAACGTGAGATTGAACTTGAATTGGTGGTTTGGGATGGAATTAGTAAGTAGTAGGATTGACTCAGTATTCTTTCTAGGCCATTTAAATACTCAAAGGTACGGTTACGAAGTTTTGGTAATACGACTTAATGAGCTTATGCGGTGGCCAGACTAATTGCTCATAGATCATGTCTGGTCGAAGGCTTGATATGTTTTGTAATACTCCGATGAACTTACAACAGTTAGAATATATTAGAAGTATGTTTGAACGAATAGCAGAGTGTATTTGTTTACGTGGGGAGAATGAATTTTTCAATGAAAATTAAATCATATATTGTTCTAACACAGTAAACGTTCTTACAAAATTTTATAATAATTACTTTATATTATTTTTTTAATCTTCAATTTGGATATAATGGATGTAATTTTATTTTATATCTCAGGGTTATGTATATATATCATAACTGTAACTCCAAAATAGCAGAATATATATATATATATATATATATATATATATATATATATATATATAATGTGTGTATGTATATGTATATAATAATAAATATAAATAAATTAAAATATAAATACAAAACAACCAAAAAAATAAAGGTATGCTTATATAATTATTTCGTAAGGTCACATATATGTTAGAAAAAAGAGCATCGTAATTAATATTTAAAATGTAGATTAATAAGAATTGATTTTTGATAAATTTGTACAAAAAGTAAGATTAAATTATGTATATATTAAGTTGATATAGAATAAAAGTAAACATAGTACAATATATTTGAATCGTGCATATACATACTTGTATGTAACATATAGTAATACGAATCTGATTTTAATTAGTTTACTAATCAATTATGTAACCTAAATTAGTATAATTTAATATCAACGTTATTACAAAAGATTTGTACAGTAATCTTACAAGACAGTGATAGATATGAAATCATGCCCAAGAAGGACTTCAAGTTGTTGAACTTGATAAATAAATCAAAGTGATGTATATTTATGCAGAAAGGGTTATTGATGAGTTTTATTTAAAGCATAAACTACAAATGATTCAAATATGCATCAAAATAGTGTTGAATCGAGCTGATATCAGGTGCGTGAACACGTGTTAATATTATCTGCTTCTGTGTTTCCGGGCTGGCACCGCGTCACTTGTATATATACCGACGTTTCGTACCAATTTGTACTGCACTGAAATTGGTGTAAGTCGATGGGGGACGGGTTTATATATGGCTAATGGGTCATGGGTCAATGGAGCGTTACGGTTGTGGTTGGGTAGTTTGAAGGTACAGGATTGCCAAGCGTTATGTAGGGGGTAGCCATCATCGCGGTTATTGGTTATTGCCCGGTTTCCAGCCTACGCGCGGTAAGTGCAGAACCAGCTATGCGTAGCAACCTAGTACAACGCTCATGTTCAGAAACACGAGTGCCAACAGGCCGCTTTGTTTCACCAATATATGCCCTGCCGCATGAGCAAGAAATCCTGTACACACTAGGTGATTCTAAAGAAACATGGTCTTTTACGGAAAAAGGATCAGATAATTTGAAATGGGGTTTGAAGATGGTTTTGATGTTGTCTTTTAGAAGAACCCTACTGATGCGGTCAGTAATACCTTGTATATAGCGTAGGTTGGCTTTAGAGAGGGGGAGAGATGATGTAAGCTGTATATTAAGTTGTGGGATTTTGGGATTATGATGTCGATCTATGGTTCGTTGAATATTATGATTGGAGAAATTATTATTTATAAGAGCTTTGGTAACATGACTTAATTCCTGGGATATAGAATGCTGGTCAGATATGTTGACAGCTCTTTGGACTAAAGAATTGATAACGCTCTGTTGCTGGGCGGGATGATGATGGGAAAGGGCATTATGATACCGGTCAGTGTGTGTGGGTTTGAGGTACACTGAATGTCCTAGTGAACCATCCAGATGACGAGTTACCGAGACGTCGAGGAAAGGAAGGGAACCTTCAGATTCTATCTCCATGCTGAAACTTATGGAATCGTGTTGTGAATTTAAGAAAACAAGGAAGTTGTTCAAGGAATCCCGACCATGTGGCCAAATAACGAAGGTGTCATCCACATATTTGAACCAACATTTTGGTTTTTGGTTACAGGAGTGTAGGATTTGTTGTTCGAATGCCTCCATAAAAATGTCAGCGACAACAGGAGAGAGAGGAGGTCCCGTAGCTGCACCGTATACTTATACGTAATAATTATCACGGAACTGAAAATAGATGGAGGTTAAACAAATATTCACCAGATTGGCCAAATCATCAAGTTGGTTGTCAGTGGAAAGGATTTGACTGATTATTTGGATAGTGTTAGGTATACGGACGTGTTAATATTGCTCGATAATAAAGTGCTATTCTGTAAATAAAAATTTTCTTGTAACCTACTAGGAGACATATTAAAGTGTGTAGTTAGAAGCAGTACTCAAGAAGATAAGTTTTTTTTCTGTTTTATTTGTAATATTAATTTAATTTTACTTTTTTAGGATTTTTTTGTTTTTATTGTTTTTGTATATGTAAGAAATTGGTTACATATTTCTTTGCCCCTCTCTATGGGCATGCGCCGCATGTGTTGCGTCTTGCTTTGAATTAAAGTAGAAAGGTGTAATTTCATAATTTCGTTGATCCTCATATATGTATATCAATACCCTCTTTTATTTTGGACGATATATCCATCGCTAACCCCAATATTTCCACAGACAGGGGTGTTGAGGATAATAATAGTAAGGTAATTGTGAATACCGAATTAATTTACAGTTGTGAAATGAATTCACATTGTCAAATGAATTCTTTGTTTCAGTTGTGAAGACAAACGCAAACAGTAAATTCATTTACAGTTGTGAAATGAATATAAATACACAATTCTTTGCTTCAGTTGTGAAGACAAACGCAAATAGTAAAATAAATTTCCCGGAACGTGAATAGGCTATAATATTGGATGCAGTAAGTGATATTCAAAATAACGATTATATTATTGATGTTGATAAGTTAGTAGGCCCCGAAAATGCATTCTTTGCTTCTAGAATATCAAATAATAGAATTAAGTTATGGTATCAAAGCTCTTATAGACAACAATTTTTGCAAACATAATATTCAACAAAACATGGATCAATATCTTAATCCCAAAATCCCACAACTCAATACACAGCATACATCATCTCTCCCCCTCTCTAAAGCCCATCTACCCTATACCTTGCATTCATTTACCTCGCTACGAAAACTGTACCACATTATATTCGGGTCTAGCTACCGAATACCGATCAGAATGTAAAGTGGTGGGGCGCGAGTCATTTGAATCATGACTATAACTGACTACTGATCATACTAGCTGCAGCCCCACCAGTAATTTAACTGTAGGCGTATCGATATCGTATTAACGGCCATTCGTGGTTTGCATTTGGGAAAGTGTGTTACGGTAAGACCTTTAAATTTAAATATTTTTTTAATTATATTACTTTGATAATGTATACATTGGAAAAAAAATTCAAATGATGAACATGGGCTTTGAAAGGTAATTCTTTACGGCGTATACAGCGCCTTTTCTCTGAAAAGTATGTAGATCGTCCCTTTCCTGCATTAACAACAATATCATTAGTAGTTAAAAAGTTTAAATCAGAAGGTTGCATTTTGGGATGTAAATGTCCTAAAATACGGAGAATAAATAACGATAAAGCAATGCAGGAAGCCATGGTGTGCGCAATGGTCGAAGAAAATTCCAATATTACTATATCTAAAATATCAGAAGAGATTAGCGTGGGTAAAGTTCATAAGATATTAAAGAAAAATAAATACACATCCTATAAATACCAAACTCATAAGGAAATTTTTCATGCTGATCAGCACCGCAGAATGGAATTTTCGTGAAACTGTAATAGAACGTGTAAACGCGAATGAACACTCCATTGAGACTATCGTGTTTACCGAAAAATCCACGTTTCCGTTGAACGGTAAACACAATCCGTCGAATCTTCGATATTATTCTATTGAAAACGAGTATCGACAATTGAATACGGGGACACAGTATCCTGAAAAATTGAATGTTTGGGCTGGTATTTATGGGAATAACATTATTGGTCCATTCTTTATCGAAGGAAATTTAAATGGGGAAATATATTTGAATCTATCTGCTTCTGGGTTTCCGGGCTGGAACCGCGTCACTAGTATATCTGCCGACGTTTCAGTTTCAGTGCAGTAGTTCAGCCCTGAAGATGTCCCATACAAATGGGTACGAAACGTCGGCAGATATACTAGTGACGCGGTTCCAGCCCGGAAACCCAGAAGCAGATAGCATGGACCACGACCGCGGAAGTCTACGTACCATATTTGAATCTTCTTCGAAACGACATTGTCCTTTGAGGACTATTAATCCCAATTTAGAGAACGTATGGTTCCAGCATGATGGTTGTCCGGCCCATGCGACTAGAATTGTGAATGAATATTTAAATAATATATTCCCCCAAAGAGTTATATCTAATAGTGGTACAATTCGCTGGCCATCAAGGTCACCAGACTTAGCCCCTAATGACTTTTTTTTATGGGGTTACATAAAATCAAGGTTATATGGGCATCAAGACGAAAAGGCTAATAATTTGGAAGAATTACGGGTTAATATCGAACACCAATTCCAAATTATTAATCGTCTTGTACTGCCCAATGTTCGAAATGAATTTTATAATAGATTGGAGTACTGTTTAGAGCAAGCAGGAGGGACATTTGAGAATATAATTAATTGAATTTATTTTCTGTATTTAAAAAGTATTTTATAAGTTTTGGCAAGTTATATTTATTTTCTGTTTAAAGAGTATTTTTTAAGTTCCGAGAAGTTATTTTATTTTTTAGCTTCTTTAAGAGTTTTTTTTTAATTTTTAAACGTTTTATTAGAAAACGTCTTTTAGTTCAATGCGAAACTTATTGTAAAAATACCTAATTGTACAGTTAAAAGTAATTATAATTGATTAATTTTTGGACGTAAACAATTTGGACAGTCAGTGATAGACCTTCCGCCAAGTACCACGAACAACTACTTAATCTGTAATCTGTAGTCAGTCGTTGTCGTGATTCGACTGACTGGCGCCCCACCACTTTACATTCTGATCGGCATTCGCTATCTAGACCCGAATATAATATGATACGGTGTTTGTAGCATTTTAATATGAAAGCACGGTATGCTATAGAATGGGCGTTGAGCAATATTTTCTATTTAGAAGTGATTATGCACAAACATAATCGAATGTGGGGTACCAGTTATATAGATTTACCAGCGTCAATAAAGAAAAGGAAGGCAGTCATAAATGTTCGAAATTCTGACAGGGCTTGTTTTGCTTGGCCTATTACTTCAGCTTTAGCTCAGCCAGTAGGAGTTCCACAAAGGGTTACTTCATATCCACATTATGATACTGTGGCTGACTTCACTGATCTAACTTTCCCCATTTGTTTGAAAGATATTATTATACTTGAAGAAAAAAATAATGTTTCTATCAATGTGTACGGTATTGAAGAATACTTTAATGGTATAATAAAAGTACATGATATAGTAGGTCCCTTATATTTTACAAAACGGAGAAGAATGATCCATATTAATTTATTATTTATTAGCACGGAAGGTGGGAATAGCTGGATTAAAAATTTGTCTCGATTAGTTTCATCCCAGAGATCTCAAGGCGGACATCGGAAATATGTGAAGGGTGTTTAACTTCTTTTACATGTGATCAAAAATTACGTAGACATGAAAATGAAGACTGTAAACAAGTGAAGACAGTGTTTCTTGACATTGAATTGAAAATTAATAAGTATGGTGAACAATTACCGGGAAATATATTGAAATTTGATAAATTCGAAAAACAGTTAAGAATTCCTTTTGTTATTTATGCTGATTTTGAGGCTATTTTAAAACCTATTCATTCGTCAGAACCTCATCTTTCCAAACCATTTGCTATAAAATGTTTTGAACATGAACATATTATTTTGCCTATTATGTAAAATGTTGCTTTGATAATAAATTAAGTAAATTGCGTTTTCATCGCTGTCTTTTATAAAAGAGTTAGAAACGGATGTTAAATTTTTATATAAAACTTATTTAAGTAAAGTGGTAGAAATGAGACCTTTAGATATGAAGAGCGTATAAATTATGAGCAAGCAAGAATATGTTATATATGAAAAAATTAGCATCTTATTTAGATGATGAACAAGTTCGAAAATATTGCGTACGTGAAAAATTTGAAATGTATGTTTTCGAAGTAGATTTAGAATATCTAATGCCTCTTCACGATCATCATAATGATTTTCCTTTCTGCCCGGAACACGTTATCCCATCTCATTCGAAATAAGGTAAATAAATCCCAAACCTTCACAATAAATCTAATTAAGTGATACATTGACTAACTTTGGAACAATGTATAAATCATGGATTGAAACTATGTGGGATCCGTCGTGGAATTAAATTTAAACGAAGTCAGTGTTTAAAGAAATACATTGATTTTAATACAATAAAACGAAACGAATCCATCAACGAGTTCTTTAAGCAACTTTGTAAGTCAATGGTTAATAGCATATTTGGAAAGTCAGTGTTAATATAGAACTAGTTTCTCATTTAGAAACTATTATGCAGGATTCATAATGTTAGAAATAGCTAAGGGGGTAATGTATCTCTTTTTTTATGATTTTTTAAAACCTACGTTCGATACAGACGTTTTGTTATTGTAAACAAATACAGATTCATTAGTTATATGCGGGCAAAATTATAATATATATACATATAATGACATTGAAAATCATTTACATATTCATCTTCGATAATTGTAATTTCACCGAAGGAAATATACACAGAATACCTCCTAGACTATCTAAATTGGATAAAATGAAGGATTCATATGCTGGTGGAATTATTAAATGCTTTTATGGGACCGGCGCTAAAGCTTACTGCGTTAAATTACTTAATAAAACTGTTAAAAAGGGAGTTAAAAAAAGTGTTATTCATAAATAATTGACTGTTTCTAGTTATAAAAGTGTAGTAGAAGATAATGATATCATTATGAGAAGAATGTGTCCATTTCACGCTGAATTGTACACGGTGCTCACATAATTAAAAAGTAAAGTAGCTCTTTCATGTAAAGATGATGGGTCGATGCTTTGTTGTCCTATTGGTATTATTAAAATCGTTGACTATTTTCAGCAAAATTTCTATCCAACGGTAACTTCCGTTGAAACTGAATTCCTTCCATATCTTATTTTTAAGCGTTCTATTAAAATGTTCTACAATTGAACTTTTTAAATTGGAAAATGGACTATAATGGTTAATATTAAACCGGTCCATAAATTTCCTGAAATGTACATTATAAAATTCCTTTCCTTGATCGCTTTGAACGTTTCTCGGAATATCTTTCTTCCCTGTTACAAGTATGGATTTCATGGCTTTCGTTACTTCGTTCGCTGTTTTATTTCTTACAGGAATCGCCCAAGCAAATTTTGAGAATGTATTAATACATACGAAAATATATTTGACATTATCATTCACTTTTGCATAGGGTATCATTTCAACCAAATTGATTTGAAATAAATCACGCAATCTTTTTATTATAACCCGTCGTCTGGGAAACCTTCTCCGTGCAGGACTATGTATGTCGTTTACGATATCCCTTCTAATTAATGGCATTTCCTCCGATGACTATTTCCGCAAATACCGGTTCTGTATGTTTCGGTACAGATTTTGAACCAGTGTACTTCAATCTAAGTGTCGTTCGTTTTGTTAATGTTATTAGAATCAAATAATACCTTTTCGATTTACATCCGTCTCAATTTCTCGTTGGAATGCCGAACATTTATAACTTTTCCGTTATAATGTTTATTCATATATAAATAATTCTGTTTCGATGATGCGGTACTTGTATAGAAACCATTGACGCCAATGGAACCATCACTGTATAACTGTAAAAAATGTTTCGAAGGTGTAGTGGGTGGTAAAATGCTTTCTATATGCGTTTTTAATACCTATAACTATAAGATGTTCGAGAAGGTCTGACAGTACGTCTGATTCCATTAAACGTCTCTTAACAACATGTTTATGTATGTCTCCCAATTTTATCTATTGTCATCGCTATATATGCACAATCTACATCAATATATTAACTGCTGAAGAAACTGTTCTTTTCAACTACTTATATATCACTTGAAGTTATCCTAACTACTTAGCAATTTTGGACTCCTTTAATTCCTCAATTATCGCTAATATCTCATTGTCGTGTACGCTATGACCAGCATCCTTCGATGCAACTAGTAACTGCAATCTATCACATAATTCATTCACATCATCCCAATATTTATACACTGCTTTACCACTGGGTACAACCGCTTCTCTTACAGGTATTCCTTTTCGTGGACCTAGACCAGTTTTCCAAGTTCTTGTCCACTAAACAATGTTTCCTTGTATAATAGTTTTATTAATTGTCATGAATTTGGTACCTACTAGCATACTTTTGATTGGGATTGGGATCAACTCTATGTGCATTGGTATGATTAAGAATAAATTTATATTCTTTATATTGGTATATACAAATTTTCCAGGTTTTTTTTTTTGAAAAGTTGTTCTAATGAACCCTTAGTAGCTTTATAGGTGAATTGTCCGATTATAATATTGTTTCTATCAAATCTAACATCAGTGTTTCCAATTTTTAACTCCCCAGCATCTTCGTGTACCTCATACATTTCATCATATTCTTGCTTTTCATCTATCATTAAACCGATGAAATATCGACGTATTATAGGATCATGTTCTTTTACTGCTTCCCTAACTATGTCTGTTTCTAAAAGGGTTTTATTCAGTGATTTATTGACTTGCTTAATTTCGTTTGCAAAAGCGATATAGCGTGAGTCATAGGTTTATCCAAATTTACACATTCACTTGTATCCATTTCGTCTTTTTCATCATCATCTTCTGGTAGACTTTCAACACCAATAGGAGTTTCCGGTAACAGTTAAACCAAATATTTATCTTTCAAAAATATAGACTGGGCGATGATGCCGATATCCGAGGCTTTGGCTCAGACGTACGTTCTAGGATTTGTTCTACGTTTTTTTGGTTGAGGTGTGAAGTCTTGATTTTCAGGTTTACCATATTTTGTCGGAGAAGAATGAGTACCCGGACTAAACCATGCCACACGTTTTTGCGAAGGTGTACTACGTTGAATAATTGACGTTCCAGGTATTGCTGCTGCGTAAGATCGATCTGGGAATATGTCGGACCAAGATTCTTCGATTTCCTCTGAAATGTCCTTCGTATGTGTTTTATCCTTTGTTTTTACCTTGCCACTTTCATCACTACCTAGTTTCACAACGATTTCTTGTAAAGGTTTTGCTATAGGTGCATGATGTGTATCAAATGCTCTTTGAGATCTAGCTACATCAGCTTTTAATGTTCTTCATTTTTGCTTCAAAGCTTCACGAGTTTTTACTAAATTACTTGCTAGTTTCTCTTCCATGTGTATCTTTACTGTTTTGCGAATACATATATACTGATATTAATATACAGAATTGTTTATATTAATAAACGATCTGTATAAGAATTGGGGATCATAAATGTATATATGTATCCGAACCTAAACGATACCATCCTTCAATCCTGCAATCAGTATCGATAAGCAACATGATTTCTTCCAAAACATTCTACATGTGCTTAAAAACTGCTCAAAGCTTAAATCATGAATATGATCATTATAAATATCTCGTTTTTTAAATTAGTGCTATCTTGTTGAAATAAAATTAAAAGGTTGCTATTATCTCTTAATAATTGTTTAGGAAATGCGCTATATGTTTGCATTAAATAGAAGCAATCCAAATTATGATGCCTACCGAAGGAGCAGTATTGTTTTACTATATCTAAATCTATAGTCGGTATATCATCAAATATTATCACAGAATAATCAGAAACTTTATCAGGAGTTAGCATAACATTTGCATCTATATATTTATAGGAACCTATTTCTGGAAAAGTTTGCACAAAGCGCAGAAGATATTCATATATTTGCTGATGTAGCGATCTACAACATGTATAAATATTGTTGTAGCGAAATCCATTGGGGTGTAGTAATAAAGTAAGAAGGCCATTTGTTTTTCCACATCCCGAAGCTCCTACAATTAATACTCTTTTACATGTACCGTCAAAAAGAGTACCACTACTTTTTGTATCAAATACAGAATCGTAGTTATACACAGGTAATGATAGTGATTGTGTTTCTAATTGCATACTGTACTTTTCAACTTCACAATGTATAGTAACAACGTATCATCGCATACTAAATAGCAGCTTTGTTAAAATATATGTATCAATTCTATTAAGGATTGTACAGGAAGAAGTGTAAATGAAACATTTGTTTACTTTATTTTTTCTTTATTTCTTTTTGATTTTAATTTTTATTATTTTTTGGTAAAAGATTTATTAAGCGAGGTAGTGGCCACCTCAGGTCCTCCGGCGCTCGATCCACCTGAGGTGGAAGATGGCTCTGCAGCAGGTGTCAGCGGCTTTGCAAAGGGAGTCGGTAAATGTGCGCGTGCCTATAGTACTTATTCTGGCCCCAGTGCTCTTGATTATTAGTCGAAGTTCCTCCTGAAGGAACAAAATTGTTACTGTTTTATTTTACAAAAAATTCACACAGTAATCAGATCAACACCATTTCTGACTGATTAATAATTGATAAGGGTGGACTATGGCCGTAAACTATGATTATGAAACTATGGTAGAAATATGATAGATGAACTGAAAGTACTGTAAATATGTTTTTCAAAAAATAAAAATATATATAAGTATTATATGTAAATATTTAAAAATATTTAGTATATCAAAGTAAAGAAGTCGCCGTATGTCAGTGTAATAATATGTCATAGTAAAACTGTCCGTATGTCAATGCAAAGTCGATGTAAGCATAAACCCTCCATCACTACCACATACTATCAGAAGCAATTAGAAGTTTAATTAATAAGATTGATGGATTGATGTTATTTGATGATGTATTTTATCGATCTAGACCGAGATCGATAAAATATATCAAGAATCAAACATATCAGGAATCTTTTTCTTGGCAGAAGCAATCAGATTAAAGTAACCCTTAATTTCTTCTATGTAATTATTCATCTCTTGGAGGGGTTGAACTATTTAATTAATAGAAACACCACCAGGAATGTATGTACTATCCTATCATGTTCTGCGATAGCTTTCTTCATCTGCTCATTCATCGAGATTAATTGGTATGCGAACTTGCGAACGTTCCCTCCTGTAGGTGTGATGCAAGCGTTAAGAAGTTCACTCATGTTTGCAGCAAGGTTGAAGACTGGTTTGTGGACAGATGTTGCAGAGTAAATGCGGGGTTGAACTGATATCGGAGTGGATAAAATCTCAGGTAATGGACTGGGGATCTCAGGTGGTGGAATGTGTGAAGTGCGGGGATGGACTGATACCTTAGAAATAGATGGTGGAATGGGTAGGATATTTGGGAGATTTCCAGGTGTAGAAGTAGAAAGTGGATGTAAGGAGACTTGAGAAACAGCAAACAGTGATAATTGTTGATCTTGGGAAGAGTGGATGGAGGAGACTTAGGAAGCAAAGATTACAGGAGATGGGACGGCTGTGGGAAAATGATGTGTCACTGATGATGGACCAGGCTGAATAGGATATTACACGGACTGGGACTAGATCTGATTGAACAGATAAGGGTTGAGGCGCCATTACTCTTAGAAGGGATGCGGATGTGGTTGTGGTTGTCGAGGTTTAAAAGAATCAGGTAAACGAGCAGATACGATTACAACAGAAGTTTCCTGTACCACAGGATCGTCTTCAGATATGTTTTGAATGACCTCCTGCGGTAGTGTAGTCCCCACTTTTTCGCCACCAGTTACTACCTTTTTACCTAAAAGTAGTTTCCGGAGTTCAACTCTCGACTGTCCGATGCTGATATTACAAATTGGTGTAGTAGTAGTGGCAGTCGCAACAGTAGTCGTAACAGTTGTCACAACAGTAGACGTAGTAGTAGTCGCAACTGTAATCGTAGTAGTAACCACTTGTAGTGCAGTGACAATTAGGGGTTGGTATCTATATTGTTCACGTTGTCTACGTCTCTTGTAAAGAAGTCGTTGAGCCTTCAACTTATGTCTTTCTACTCTCCTCAATTTGTTGTATACAATGTCACGTAAACGGCCAAGAAATGATGGATATTCGATTTCAGGTAAACCGGCAAGAAATGGTGGTGGAAAAGTAACTACTTGCGGGAGAACTGATCCTGCAGGAGAAACAATCATGTTAGATACTAAGAAACAGGAAAAGTGGTATTTGCAGCTGCTGTAACCGTTGGAGTTACAACAGCTGGTGTTAGTGTAATTATTTCAGCTGCACTTGCAACATGTGGCACAGTAATTTTTGGGTTGCATCAGCTGACGTTACCACGGCGGGTGGTGTTACAAACTTTAGCCATTGCCATTTCTCCGAATCGTGAGTTCATTCTGAATTGACGATATTTTCAATATTGACAGTGTTAGTATTCGAATTTTCAATATTTTCAATAATTCTATCAAGTTCCATAGTCACAGTGTGCTCTAGCTGTTTTTTCTAAATATTAAAAGTAAAAATAAAGAATAGTAAAAAGCAATAATTTAAAATCATTATTATTTATAATGAATTGTAAATATATGTATACATTCATATATTATGTATAATTTTAATCAATTGTGTTTGCACGGCTTCAACAAATCAAATAGACATGTAATAATGAGTAAATGTAATAATGAAAGTGTGCATGCAAATTTATTCAATAAAATATTAATATGAAAAGTTTTTATAAACTGTGTATATCTATTAAATATGCATATAAGAAAGACTAAAGGTTAATTAAAAATAACAATGCTATTTAAAAATTTTAAAATAATGCAATCACAAAAATATCAAGAAAAGAATATATGTACTAATACTTATATTCATTTCTGTCTATTGTATATTGTAATATAACTTGTACATACATTTTTTATATCTTTTGTTGTATAGATTAATCTAATAAATTGTGCCATATATATTTTATATACATAAAATAATAATAGGATGCAATCAATTAAAATTCAACAAAGTATGAATAAAAAATAATAAAGATTACTTACCATTTTGTAATATAATGATGTAACTTCTAGAATTGAACTGCCTTCTCTAAACAAATATTCACTATTTATATAAAAATATCGTAATTGAATATGCAAGTTCAGCATTTTGTTCACAAACTTTCATTTCGTATTATGTATTATAAAAAAAACATGTGAAAAAATGCCATTTATTGTTCCGCATTCCAATGTGAATTTACATAAGCAGTCACCCAGGGTGGAAGAAAAAATGGGAATTGGGAAATACACCATTCAAGTAAATAAATCCTCCCATCTTATCCTATTTATCTAATTATTTTCTGCTACACTCGTCCTCCTCAAAATTACTCCACTAATACTTTCGTTGAACTGCTTCATTAAATGGTGAATATTTATATAATTTATAATGTAATATTAAACAATTAAGAACAGTACCTTTAGGTGTTGTCTTTCGTTGTAAATTCAATTTTAACTTCAACACCAGTCCTATGTATAGTCTTCCTGATGTGCACAATCAACCCCTATTAAGGGACATAATTTAAACTGACTAAGTTTTAATAACGATTCACTATAATCATAACAAGAGGACGGAATTGTATGCATTTGCATTTTCTATAATATCGATATGCCAAGAAATTTTGCTCGTATCTACACGAATTAAACAAAAACAAATGTAAAAAATCGAATCAGAAATTGATGCATAAATCAGAATAAAATGCATATTTGTATAATATAAATTTTTTGTTAAATTACATAAAGCAAATATTGCCCACACTGCATTTTGAGAACTGGGGTTCCCCTACACTTTACAAACCGCCCGGTATTGCATCGGTAAAAATTGGGATTCTCCTATTTTCTCTACGCTTTACTACGAGTCCACTGCCATCGGTTGTCTTTCAGTTTCAGTTTGGATTTGTCAGGGGTCAGTTGTTGTTTTTAAAACGAAGTAATAATGCCACCAACACAGTCTTTGATAGCTACATGGATAAAGGATTATCCAGAACTTTATTTAAAACAGTTTTCGAATTAATAGATTCCATGTGACAAAAATTTCAAATTACACAACATATTGCCACAGCATAGCATACAAAATATAAGACGAAAATGAAAACTACAAAATAATTAACGCTTAATGAAACAATTTATTTGGCATCAGTCTGTGAAAATAGAGAAGAATTCAATTTTGATTTATTTGAAGCCTTTGTTAGTGCTAATATTCCGCTTATGAAATTACAAAATCCAACTTTTAAAGCGTTTTTAGAGAAGTATTGTGGTAAACCAGTACCAGATGAAAGCACCTTTAGAAAAAAAATATACAAACAATGTTTTCGAAAAAACCATGAGTGAAATTAGGGAGTTGTCACATGCTTAGCTCATGGCGTGAATAGAATAGCAGAAGAAATTCGTAACCAATATCCAGATGTAAATTGTTTAATCAATACGGTCAAGAAAATATTTGTAAAAGCACCCCTCCGAATACAAATGTACAAAGACAGTTTACCTAATACTCCTTTGCCACCTCAGCCAATAATTACGAGGTGAGGTACGTGGCTATAGGCCGCATTTTTTTATGCAAATTATTTGAATGATATTCCAATTTTAGTGTCAAAATTTTCTGATGATTCCGCAGCTATTAAAGAGTGTAAAAATATTTTAAATATTCCTACATTAAATCAACAACTGACATTTATCAAAGCGAATTTTAGCTTTATTACGGGAACGTTAACAACATTAGAGAGGTTAGGGCGTGGAACAGATTCTGTGAAATTAATTACAGATTTCAAAAATAAGGTCAACCAAGTTAAAGGTAAAATTGGCGATTCTATAAAAACGAAGATGCAAGACGTATTAACAAAAAAATACAGGGTTTGATAAACTTATTATAATTTCAAATATTTTAAATGGAAATTATGAGCCTTGTATAGCAATGGATGCCACCACTATATGCGAATTTAAGTTTTCACCAATCACTTCTGTTGATGTAGAAAGAAGTTTTTCTATATATAAAAATTTGTTATCTGATCGAAGAGAATCGTTTCTTGTGGAAAATATACAATTATTACAATATTATAAAAAAAATAAAATGAAATATTTCATAGTTTGTAGGTTTGTACTTTACATTAATTTATCAATTTATCTTTTGTAATACAAACAACTTGTTTAAATAAATTTTGTAATTCTATTGTGTTTTTGTACGTCAATTTTTTTCTAAATGCAATCAGTGTATATTTAACTAAATTGTTGCATAATTTTTAAAAAATTGTTGCATAATTTAACAAAATATTGTGCATATATATGCGCATATTTTCAGGGCTTTTGATGCTCTAATAATAACCATAATACGCTGATTGAAATCTAGCATACATATTACATAAAATAGCTATTCGATTCTCATCAAAATCAGCTTAAACATTTTCGTAAGGATATCTTTTGCCATTCAAATAAACTGTCACATCGATTAAATTAATCGCAACAAATCTAGTGATATTATGATACAGCTTCCTGTCTTCCCCATTTGAAAGCCCAAAATAATATATTTAGGTGTCTCTAAATGAGGAGCTGTCTTAATTAACCAATTTTGATTTGTTGTCTCAGGAATTCCAGGATTTTCATGAATCTCCCACCCTCTAAAAAACATTTCCATTAAAGAATTTTTCGTTGTTAATTTTGTTAATGCTAAATCCTGATCTAAAACTACTTTAATATGTGACACTCGCCATATCATAGAATCAATTATTAAATTCATACTTTCAGTCGTATTAGCATTAATTATAATATTATTACCAGCAGCACATCATTTCAATATCAATTCTTGTGACATATATAATATCACGTGACGGAAATCCTCGAAAATTCCCATCAAGAGCTTCATAGGAATACAAATGCTAAAATTACCTTTATTATCCATCACTGGAGCTTTTCCTGTCGGAAAGTCCCAGCCACAATTTTCTAATTTATTCACAGAATTTGGACTACAAGAAAAATATTCTCTCATAGTTGAAATTATACCAACATTCCTTAATTCGTCTATCTCAACCCCACCAATTACATATCTGATATTACTAAGCATAGAAGCTGCTGCGTTATGAATTAAAAACGCTATAGCACTTGTTTTATGTCATGACTAGCAAAACGTAATTTTCCTTTAATTAACAATTCCGACTCTGCCGGATATGTATGATTATCTATTTCAGGTATTACAATCCTAATTTCATCATGATTCGCATATTTTGGTAAGCCAAAAGGTACGTGATTATGAAATTCCATCTCAGTAATAGAATTATCAACACGAACCTTACTTAATACATATAAAATATCCATCCATTATATTGTAAATTTTTGTATATACCCCACTATTAACTTCACACAAACAAATTTCTTCTTACACTAAAATGTGATCCCCTCTTTACTTCTTATTAATCATAAAATTAATATCAAAAACATTCATCTTACTCTGATTATCGTATACCAGAACTTTCAGACCAAAACTCTCCAAAATTTTTTTATTTTTATAACTTAAACGATTATGTAGAACCATTCTGACAACCGTATTCAACCACTTATTTCCTGATTTTCTTCAACAATTTATTAACAATATTACTCTTTCTCTTCATATTAATAACACTGTTTTCGACTCATATCCTTCATCTAATACGCTAATATAATGTGAATTCTTCACCTCTTAAATTAACTAGACGTCCAGCATGATCTATTTACGTGCATATAAATCTTCTCATGCGGAACTTCTATTACTTTAAATCCTGGTGGAACATTTGGATAAAAATTATAAAAAACGTGAGACAATTCTCCATTTATATAAGAACCATCCACTACATTACGTACAATAGGATATCAATAGCACTGATTTTAAGTATATCAACAATTTCATCACCATCAACCGTGGTATTTCTATCAAGTACTCTACGATGAAAACCAAGCAATGAACCTATTAAATTTTCAAATGAAAAATCAACTGCCACCGTAGGTCTCATATAAATTTTCATAGTATTACTATTACATTTAATACAAAATAATTTCGATCACATTCTTTAATTCGCAATTGTTGACCAACATATTTTTCTAAATCATTGTTACGTGGCTATTTTGCCCTACATACTTTTTTACCCTTTTCTTTCGTACGCCTCTGGCGGTACGTAGTTATTATGAAAATTTTACGTTTAACATGTAGTACAGCAATTCTACATGTTAAACGTAATATTTTCATAATAACTACGTACCGCCAGAATTGCGTACGAAAGGGGTCTTGCTTCTTTACTTCAGGAATTGTACTTTTGATAATTAATATCATATTGCAGTTGTTACAAATGGTATTATTTTTAGTTTTACGAGAGATTATCCAATAGCAGTTTTATTGTTAAATTAATATACTTCCGCCCTCTAGTGATTGTTTATCGGACCGCAATCAACGTAATTTCCATTATCCATATATTTCATATATTAATCATCTTTACATTATAGTTATTTTGTTTATTTAATTTCGCTAGGGATGGTAAGTTAAGTCTATGTATTTTTCTCATAATTATAAAGCTATTTAAGGATTCTATTGGGTTGGCAACTAAGTACTTTCGGTTTTGTAGTATAAAATAAAACTTTTTTTTAAACAAAGAATAGTTTTTATCAAATATCAAGTTTCTTAACTAGCCCAAGACATTTTAAATGTTTTTCAATTGTTGTGTGCTATACATGTAGCCTCTCCGCAACTTCTCGAACAGTTATATGACGATCCTCTTCAATTATGACTTTGATTTGGTCATCATCAACTTCAGTAGGCCGACCAGAACGTTGTTCATCTTTGAGGAAAAAATCTCCAGAACGGAATTTTGTATACCAATTCTGACGCGTGCGCTCTGTTAAGCAATTAGCACCATAAACTTCACATATCTTTTTGTGAGCAACAGCAGCTTTCTTTCCTTTACGGAAATAAAATAGAAAAATATGTCGAAAATGTTCGTTTCTGCACTCCATTTAAAATTAACCCACAACTAATAGCTTTAATAAAAATCACGCACTACTTGCTTCTGAAGTTACGTCAATGTGACTAGTATCACGCGACAAACGGTAAAGTACAGCACTAACATACGTTATACAAAAAATAAAGCAACGCTCTCTATCAGTAAAAACCGAAAGTACTTAGTTGCCAACCCAATGTTTAGGTAATAAACGCGATCGCTGTTGTTGGTATTTCATTGGATTCTTTACCCTTTCCATAAGGATGGCATCTGGCATTTTTTTCTACGTATCTAAAATTATTCGATCAGAGTCTGTGATCTAAGACGCATCTCATCTGTGTTAATAATTAATATAAGTTGATTATTGGGTTACTTCCTTTTCTAAGACACATATTTGGATGTGCGACTTAAGTTAGAGCTGCAGGAAGGTATTGTTAAATACATATATACCTCGTGTTGGTGGACAATCGTCGTGAGACGGAATTAAAAATAATCAGCATTTATCATATGAATTAATTAACCTCTATACCCCCGGATCAAGGGTCGTCGTATTAGCTTACGTCCCATTTTGTCTTCGTAAAAGCTTACGTCCAGCGTATCGATGCAGAGGATACATTTATAATTTTATTTATATCCCTTCGTAATTTTTTGTTGCTTCCTCCATATGAGAGTTAAATCCACGGTTTTCAAATTTTATTAATTACTAGTGACCATCAGTCCTATTAATGTAAAATGTGATTTAGTTATTACGTTTTAAATTTGTTTTCTAGATAGTAATGATTAAGCAGTCTATAAGATCGATTAGTTAGTTGAGAACTTGTTTTATTACTTAATGTAAAGAGATCCGAAAAGTACGCATAAAATTACGTACTTTTCGGATCTCTCTTATATGTCATATAAATGTATTTTTTTTGTAAATTTAATTCTGGTTCGTATTATTGTTAGAGTATACCAGGATCGGTCAATTAAAACTTTTTATGTATTTTATATTACATGTTTGATGTAC
>JAVIWB010000988.1:0-187291 GCA_031893035.1 Dermolepida albohirtum | reverse complement strand
ATATTTGCCAAGAATCTTGTATAACTTGCCACATGTGAGTCTGGACGTCGGACACTTTTCACGCACTTTTCTATCCAATTCTTCCCACAACAGCTCTATTGGATTGAGGTCTGGCGATTGTGCCGGCCAAACCATGTTTTGTAAAACACCGTCAGCTTTCTGTTGTTGGAGATATCCTGTACATAAATGAGAAGAATGTTTTGGGTCGTTGTCTTGCATGAATATAAAGTTTTCTCCAAGTAATCTCAGACCGGAGGGCACAACGTTGTGTTCGAGAATCTGTCTGTAACCCTCCTTTTTCAAAACTCCGTCGATTTTCACCAGATCTCCTACACCAGCCGAAGAAAAACATCCCCAAACCATTACAGAACCGCCACCATGTTTTACCGTGGGCACCACACATTGCGGTAACATTTTTTCCGTAGCAGTTCTTCTTACAAATATCCGACGTCTGGAACCGAAGACCTCGTACTTTGATTCGTCGGTCCATAGTACTTTTTCCCACTGTTCTATTGTCCAATCTTTGTGTAACTTAGCCCATTGTAGCCTTTTTATTTTATTTTGCGGACGTAGAAGCGGTTTGCGAACTGCTACACGTCCCATCAGTCCAGCCGCTCTGAGCCACCTTTTTACTGTGGTTAAAGAGATCCGAGTTTCACGCTCCCTGTTAAACTCACCGCGGATTTGCGAGGCCGTTAATCTTCTATCTCTTTTCGACGTCAATATAATTGTCTGATCTTCTGCAGGAGTTGTAATTTTTGGTCTTCCTGATCGTTTTCTGTCCGTATACCCTCCAGTAGACTGGTATCTTTTAATTGTATTTTGTACACCTTTGTACGATATCTTCATTCTTTTCGCGATATCCCGTATAGAATCTCCCCGATTATGATGACTAATAATTTCTACACGTTTTTCTAGCGATATCTGCTTTCTCTTCGCCATAATCAAACGATGTTTACTGATTCTACACACTTTTATGTGTCTACACACTTTAAATGATACGAAGCAACTAAAATATTCTCATTACTTCAAAATGTATAAATGCTTATAAATATAAAAACTAAATGTAATTACAAAAGGCTTATGCGGAAGGGTCTGCAATAAAATTTGTCCATTCCAGGTAATCGTTCATTATGCAGAAATATTACCTGCTCGAATAAATAATACCGCACGCAGAGTTTCCTTTAATCTCTGGTTATTTTCCAACTATTAATGCATTTAAAACTACATCTTTTATGTAAAGCTTTGTAATGTACTTAAGAATAATCCTTTGTACTTATATCAAAGTAATACGAACGTAACATAGATAAATTTTAATTTTTATGAATTTACTGGAACTGATTCCAAACTTATGGCCTGTAGTGTATGTTGTTTTCCTTCTGGTATTTTGTTGTAACGGCGTTTATATATATATACGATATTTATAGTAAAAAAAAGAAACATTCTTTTCTAATTCGAATTATAAGTTTAAAAGAAGCATTATAAATTTATGAAATTTTGCATCGACAAAAATCATTAAGTTGTGATGTTTATTAGAATTATATTTATTAACATAAAGTAACATGAGTTAAAGGTTTCTATATAAAAGAATTTCAAGGTAATTCTTTTTTTATTCTTTAATTCAGGGCTAGTTTTACAACTAAAAACGTTTTTTACATAACAATTAATTGGGACAACTTGAAAAACAAATCTTCTTAGCAACTAATTTAATAATGTTTTTGTATTCATTTGAATGTGATAATACGAGGAGAGTTTGATAAGTAGTGAGAATGACACATAGGTGGCGCTCTAATTGGTAAAACAAATGCACTGTAATTTAGGCTGTCTATTTATATGTTTACATTCCGATATTTAGATAAATCGGTTGATTAGTTTATTTTTGACAGCTGATTGAAAAAGAAGCAACACGTCGTCTTGTTAAAATGGAAAAAGTAGAGTATCGTGCGGCGATTAAATACTTCGTAATTAAGGGTACGAAAGCTACCGAAATCAAAGATGAGTTACGGAAAACATTAGGTGAATCTGCTCCATCATCCGCCACAATAGTAGAAGGGTAAATGAATTTAAACGTGGTAGAACAAGCTGTGTTGACGAAGCGCGATAATATTATTACGCAAGATCGACGACTCAAAGTGAGAGAGATGCCAGACATGGTAAACATTTCATCAGAACGCGTACACCACATTTTAACTAAAGAATTGGGCCGCGATTGCTTACGACTGATCAAAATTTCACTCGTTTGCGCATTTCCAATGAGTGTTTGGACCTTTATAAGAGGAATCCGGTTGATTTTGATAGGCCATTTTTTACTTGCGATAGAACTTAGATACACTATGGTACACCCGAAACTAAGCAACAGTCGAAACAATTGTTAGAACGTGGTTCTGCACCTCCAAAGAAAGCGAAAACCACTTTATCGGCAAACAAGGCGATGGCATCAATTTTTTTGGATTCAAAGGGTATTTTGCTCATTGATTACCTTCAGAAAGGTGCCACAATAAACGGACAATATTATGGAGAACTTCTACAAAAATTAAATGTTGAGATTCGTGCTAAACGGTCAGGAATGGCAAAGAAAAAGATTCTGTTTCACCAAGACAACGCTCCCTCGTATACCAGCACAGTTGCGATGTCCAAAATTCATGAATTGCATTTCCAATTAGTACCGCATGCGCCTTATTCGCCAGATCTAGCCCTTTCTGACTTCCACCTTTTTCCAAAATTGAAAACGGCTCTAGGTGGAAAGAAATTTTCGTCTAACGACGAGCTTATCATCTTCGTAAATGAGTATTTTACAAGCCTTCCGGAATCGCATTTAGAAATGGCAAAAAGGCATTGGAGCACCGTTGGAATAAATGTATTGCTCTTTTAGGAGAATATATTGAAAAATAAAAATTATTTTGTATTTAAAAAATTCGTTTTTCTTTTCCATTCTCACTACTTGTCAAACTACCCTCGTATATAAATAATTAGGAATATATTAGCTATAATCAATATTATTTTAAATCATTAAAAAATCCGTAAAGAGAGAACATGTTCACATTTAACCATAGATGGAGTAGATGTAAAAATATTTTAAGAAATATATACATACATACATATGTACATATGAATACGAACTATGGAAATACTAAACATTTCTGAAGAATGTATGCAAATGCTATTTCATTGCTTCAATATAATTTCTATAATTATTAGTCCATACTTTATTCCAAAATTAAATTCCACAAATAAATAGAATTGTTCCTTTGACATTTTATTTTCGAAACTCGTGTAAAAATAATCAACATAATCCTTAATTGTTCTTAAATACTTTTTGTGTTGGAACGAATTTCTTTTCTCTTGGTTTTTTATTATTTTCGTTTATTCTCCTTCCCTGAATCTAGTTAAAACTTTCTCATGTACTTGGTGTTCTACTCTTTTGATTCAGTACCACATGATTGTAAAACGTGCAATAAGAATCGGTGCATTTAATCGATTGCGGCTAATAAAAAGTGGGACAACTCTTGTCATAGATTTTTGTCTAATTTTAGCTATTCGATTTTCACTTATGAATATGTCATATTGTAATATTAAATATTTGTCATCTGTTAAACAATTTCGAATTAGAAAGTAATTACGCCGCATATAAATGCAGTGAAGAAAGGTGGAATAATCGCGAAAATAGACGATGGATGATCTGCGAGGCAAACTGCAGTATTTTACAATATGAGTATAAACACAGTTTTAAACATTTTAAGAAGATGGTGAAACCATGGTACAATTAATATAAATCCAGGCTTAGGACGTTCAAAAAAAATCAACTGCTGAACAAGACGCTGGTTTGATCAATAATTTAAGAGGAAATCAATTTTCAACAGTAGTTGATGCTGTTTCTGAAACACATTTTCCAAACGAGTCGTTGCAGGGTAGCACAGTCTGAATTAAAATGCCATGCAGTAGCAAAGAAAATATTTATTAAACAACAATAATAAAGAATCAAGAATGGGGATTGCTTTAGCACACATACATCAGAAACAATTTTGCAATCGTGTAATTTTTAGTGATGAAAAGGAATTACAATCCTCAAATAGTGGCAATTGTCTTCCGAATACACGGTTTGAAGAGGATTATGTCAATTTTATAAACAGAAGTGGTTTGTTTTTCTGTAATGTGTGGGTGTAGATATCAGCGCAAAAACTTGGTACTTTATGGCATATTGGCGAAAGATTCAATAATGAAGCATACATCAGAATTTTAAAAAATGTTATGTGCTTCGTTTTGTTGGGACACTTTTCCCTAGCAAATGATTATATCTTACAAGAAGATAACTGCCCAGTGCGTAACTCTTTTGTAGTAAACGAATAGTTACGGGCCTGTAATGTTAATGTTTTTAGCTGATGGACTAAAAGCCCAGATTTGAACCCGGTAAAAAAACTTTTGGGCGATGTTAGTTAAAGAAATTCGAAAGACCAATGCAAGATCAAGGAACGTTGAAGAATTGTTGGAAGTTACAAATAATGCTTGGGAAGGAATATCTGCAGAATATTGTTTCTCGTTATATAAATCGACGCCCTGAAGATTAGATGACATCATATAGAGCATAATGGCGAGACTACTAAATATTAATTGTTGCTTTTTAACCTAAAGATCGTTATTTAGTAGCATTTGTCATTTAATTAAAATTAATATTATTCACTTTAACGTTTTTATTATTTAAAGATGCGACGAAGCTAAAAAAAAAGTTACATTCACACACTTACATTATGCACAGTTATTGTTGCGTAGAGCAAAATGGATAAGACTGACAAAATGTCTGAAGTGTGATGTAAGCTTCCACTTTGTCTCGGAGAGCAACGTAGGCCATGCTGAAAAGATGTCCTTATATTTAGAAATTAATCGCTCGACATTTACGGATGTAATACACGCGTAATTCAAATAATCTTTAGAAATAGATAACGGATCTATACACTCACCATCACAAATTCGTAAACTGGTAAAATCGAAATCTTTGTTTATAATACTCTCAAACCTTTCTGCAACACACATGTTTTTTGTCAATAGCACATAGCAGTGAGGTGTACATCGTTCACAATCACTCCACTAACGACAACATAATTGGTGTAAATTTGTTTTAAATCTGTTTCAACGGAAATATTTTCAAATCTTTCCTGGCTTTCCTTAATTGCTGTAACTTCGTTAGATTTGAATCGTAGAACTGCGGATTTTATTTGTTGGAAATTCTCGCAATAATAGAAAGCCGCTTTCAACTATGTTCTCCAACGTGTGAGAATTAGCTTTGGTGGGTCAGGAATACTATGACACCGTTTGTGGACTTCTCGAATTCGTTTCGGAGATTTTAAAAATACTCTTTTGGTATTCGAAATTAATGCGTCCACCTATGGATAACATTGTCGAATACTTCGTACTACAAGGTGTAAAGCATAAACTTTATACGTCACATGTAAAAGTCCTTCACAAGTACTTCTAAGGGAACGGCCTACAGTACACATAATCGCAGCACCATCGCTCACAAACATCAATAGTTGATTAGTTGAAAGTTGAAATTTTTCGTATATGTATCCAGCACTACCTTTATAATTGCTTCGCCAATGCAATTTTCTAATCCTTTGGTAACTAATACATTGAGAAATTTCGCTTTAACAGAATATAGAATATGATATTCAAAATAGAATGTTTTTTCAATCTCTCATTTCGTCGAAATATAACCACATCTGTTTATCTTTTACTACAGCTTTGATTATGTTTTCGAAGTCATTGCGCACAGTTGGCATACGTCTCTGTAACACTCTTCTCAGTTGGGATTGTATTTATTCGAGAAGTCATGAAACGGTTGCTTATCGAGTAGGTGAAGTCGCAAATCACAAGCGATTATCATGAATAGTAAATCAAACATAATTTGCGTTTTTTACGGGCACATTATTTTTTTTATTTTGGTGTTGTACATTCTTTATTTTGTATGATTTTTACAGTCGCGTTTGTCCCAGTACATCAACGGTTTATAAACCTTACAGAATATCTTAGCACCATTATATTATAAATTGGGAAATTCTTCAATAAACTTTCGCACACGACCAATATCTTGTCTTTCTTTTACACACGTCCGTCATACTTAATAATCATATGTTTGCCTTACATAAAGATCCGCTCGGTACTAACTTATAATTCTACACTCCATCTGTTTTATTACATTACATTAGTGGGGGCGCTGCGTACTCAGTACGAACCTGGGCAGCGGGAAAACATCCCAACTCCGATGATGAGGAGACCAAAAGTGAGAAGTTATAGGTTTAATAGGTTTTATAGTTTAATAACTTATTTGACATGTTAGGGTGACGGTAAAGTTTGTCGACCTTAAGCACATCAAGCTGAATTGGTGGTCTCACCGCAACATGATTTAATTACATTAATCGATAAGGAATAAATAAATATATAAATAAAGTACGCTGCCATTTCTCATTTTGTTTTATCGTATGTTTGAATGACTGTGTATAAATGAAATAGATTCTTGCATTATGAATGAATGACTGATATACGATAAGTAAAAAAAAAGTAAACATGGGAGTAGTAAAAACATAGAGGTCTTGTTTTAATATTAGTTTCAAGTTCAATTCCCGCCTTGTCACTTAATAAAAATAATATTTACGACTATGACTGCGTATAAGAAACGATAAAATAAAGTTTCGTGTAACTGCACGTAGTTTTATATTACTTGCTACGTATTCTCATAATTTATCTGACTTTGTTTCGACGAACGAGAAATATCTTGCATTTTAGAAATAGAAAAGCGAAGAGTATATGGAGACCTTATTTTCGGGTATCGCACGCAGCTGTCACACAAATTTACTAACACTTGTACCATTTACAAGATGTACTATTTTTAGGTTAGTGTATCGTCAAAACTTTGCCAAACTCCTAGCATCCCATATTGCCGACTTAATTCCCTAAACTATAAATAATTTTACGAGACAATTCAAATGCAAAAAAGAATTTTCTTGTATAGTTACAACAGAGTGCAATCGTTCCGTTCACCGTATTTACATACCGCCAGCCGTATAGTTCGAACATGCAAAGTGGTTGCGACGTGTCATTAAATTGTAAATAAGTTCGATCGCTGCCGCATAGACGAGTCTTTTGTTAAATTTTATGTTTTTTCTTTCTTTCTGTTAGGTGATAGCAGTGTGAAAGACTTGCAGGCGCTACTTTTTCCGCTTAGTCCAAGGAAATCCGACAGTTTTTTGAGTAATTTTTTTTTGAAGACCACTACCACCACAGAATTCGAAGAGGAACAGCTAGGGCAGATCGTCAGGTTTAAAGAATCCAAAGAATTTATTGTTAAAGATGCAGATTGCTCGTCACAGCCAGCTAGATGGCCAACAGAATGTCAGGTAATTCAAATTAATTTTTTTTATATTTGTATTTTTCTTAATAAAAATCAAAACTTGCTTAAGTACATAACGTTGTAAAACACAAACGTTTTGTTTTTTGTGTAACTTGCGAAAGAATTCCTAGAATCGAAGCTCTTTTAGTTTTCATTAATAAATTACCAAAACCATGTATTTGACGTTAGACTGGATTTGAATAGAGTTGCTTCCATGTTGATTGAGCTTGCAGTGCCTTTTTAATCAATCCACTATTATCCTAGAAAATTTTTTCTTCATATTAAGTGGATCTGTTCTAACTTACAGTGGCCATACCCTTATCTTCGCATGTCTCTTGTTCCACGTGTCTCACGATTTATTTCCAGACCACTTTTCCATGGACTTTTGAAGCTTCTTTTTGCAATGCTACGGAAAGAAAATATAAATAGTAGATATTAGTAGTAGGTCAGCAAGTATTCTGTCTTTAAGTCTTCGTGCTGTCCATGCCGTTTTGTACATAAACTTTTCTGTAAGCTCACTTGGATGTTGCGGAAGTCTTGCTTGGTATTAATTATGTATATTCGTATAATTTCTTATATCTATGGAACTTCTACTTTTTCAGCAAAAATTTAATTACATATGAACCTTGATATGTCCGTTATCATTTAGATTACTCGTGTGTGTATCATGGCGGTTATAGAATCTATTCTACTATAACCTAACTGCATTAACTATCATTTGGATTATTTGTTAGAAATATAGAACTTATTTGACTGCGACCTTAATGCATTGATTACCATTCTTAGGATCATCGATGGGAATATTTGTATTATTGCAGCGTTTGAGTTTGAAGCTATTGCTCAGAGTTTGATTCCATATGTCCATATGGGTTTGAGAATTACCGTTATAATTACTGTTTGTGTTATTAATTTAGATCTTCTCTTCATCATCTAATACATATGTCTTAGTATATCTCTAAGCTAAGCTCCAGATTAATCTTTGGACTAAATACATAAAAAATTCTAACTTTATTGTTCAACGTTATTGGATGGTTTTGCCCTTATGGTTTATGAATAATAATTTAGATGACAATAAATTACTTGTAAAGTACTTATTAGAAAGCGTCAAAGAAGTGTCATCCTGCCTCACTTTTGAGTATTCCTATGTATGATGTATGAATTTTCAAAAATAGAATATTAAGTAACATAATGTGAAACTAGAGTCGCATCCGAAGTACTTCTATTGTGCATGTATACACTGGTTTCACTGACAGTACAATTTTCAGAACCAGACTTGGAACCCATCGTCCAAAATACTATTGAGCAATTGCCTTATCTTTTGCTAGAGATCAGCTATGTTACATAATATTTATATTATCAATGTATTTTCCAATTTTAGAATACCCAGAAATCTCCGAGAGTTTAGTTAAACAAATAGATACGAAAATCTAATTGAAATATTGGTTTTGAACGTCTTCTTAGCTAATTGACACCTTGCCATAATGAATGCAAATAACACACCCAAAAAATTAAAACTAAAGCTACTACGCGGCACAAACTATTAAGACCTTTAACTACAACTCAAACTGTTCCTTCGTCCAACATTAATTCTTAATAAAATCTATTTAAGAATTAATTTGATACATATGTTCTTAATGGTTGTATCAAGCATAGATATAACAATACTAAAACTATCGAATCACCCAAACTATTACACTAATTAATCTTACGAGTGAAATCTGTTCTACTTTTACTCGGATTCCTTCCTTGTACCAAAAATCAGGTCTTTTTCTCTGTATAAAATCTCGTAATTCTTTCAGTATCTCTATATGTCCAATGGTTTATTGTTCAATAAGTTTTTGGTGGAGTATTGCTTAGTTGAGTATAGACTTTCATGGTCGCTGCCTATTGTAGGTAAATCTTCCTTCTTTAGAAGGGTTCTAAGGCTTTAAAGACTTTCACTGGACTACTTCTTTGTGACCAAAAAAATGTACTGGCGTGGTCTTAAATTTTGAGTGTGACATTTGAATACATTTGGTTACCGATAGATGCGGGATTATTCATTTCATATTCGAACGTTTTGTTTTTGGATCACATTGGAAGAACCAAGTTTTGTTACCCGCAATTCTATTGTTTCCACAATAATTCGTTACCAACTGTTTTTATCAATTCAAAAGAGTTCGATGCAATTACATTACAGGTGATAGTACATTACTATTTTGAGTGTTAAACTGTAACTCGTTATATTCATAATTATGCCCCCTTCTAACAACAAGTAATTTATCCAAAATTTGATAAAAGGGTTATATGTTATATCTTTTACTAATTACTTAATAAAAAAAATTACATAATACTTAAGAATATCAAGCAAAATATGTGAATTTACCTAACTATTTCTTACTTTTTTGTATGTCCATCAATATAATTTGTGCACTTTGATGATATATGTACATATATCGCTGTGGCACTTCTTTGAAATATATTTGATTTAGCTCATATTGAAGATAACGATTTCATAAACTTGTGCCAATAATATTTCGCAATTTTCCTGTGTCCAAGATTAAAACATAATTACTATTAGCATTTTATTGTATATTTTGCAAACCTTCTTTGTTTTTTTTAAATCACGTTTATTTCCTTTGTTATCGCAGGTATTGGAGGAAAAAATAGAACACATTGAGTACGTACCTTCTTTTCCCGAGCCATATAACACACCTACCGGTAAAGAGGTCCAACCAAAGCCAGTAGGTGAAGAATGTGGCATCGTCGTTTACCAATACTACCCGATGAGTGCCGTCAATTACGTAAGTCTTTTTCTTTTAACCCATGATGACCGCTGTTGTCTAGTTATAAAATCGAAGGACAAATTTTAAGAAACCGTTTAGTTTAGTCGGTCGAGTATAGGTGGAAGTCGGTATCTTTTGCCGACATGTCCAAGTCCGGAAGAGGATTGTCTTCGGTTCGAGTCCCGTTTCGAGTCCGGTAACTTAGCGAAGGCCATCAAGATTACTGCCACGTATTACGAATTGTACCTCAGGACTGATCTATATACTAATAAGCACACGCAATGGTTCTATTTCAGAATAACGAACATGAAGAAGAATCTTATGTACAGGTGAGATATTTTTGGGCGTTTTCTTATCTTATAACACTAAATTAAAATGAATGCGATGAGACCATTAAATCATGATATTATATGAATCATTTAAATATATTAGTCACTTTTGTCCGTTAAACACTAGCAAATTTTAACTTAATTTTAACTCTCAAAAATTAATTTCGCTTCTATCAGCTTCTTTAATAACCTCGACTAAAATTAAAATACGTGTATAAATAACGTGGTTCTTTGATACCCTACGATCTCAGAGCTTTTTCTGTTCTCCTTCCTTTTCTTTTCTTAAGTAATTTTTTTTTACTTAGAATTCGGTAGAAGTTCTTTTACCAACTTCTAATCCTCTTCCTTCTTCATGGTAAAGCTTACTACTTAGTAGTTTCAAATACTTCTGGAACTTTCTCTTCTATTTCTTATCGCTTTTGTGTCCATACGTTTTGAATTTGCTTGTAGTTCCTCTTCATAAAATGTGTAACTTTCGAACAATTCCTTTGACACGGTATGAGGAATTATAATGAAGAAGATATTTAAAAAAATATGGCTGACAAGAAGAAATTTTTCTAAACCGGAAGGAAATGGACGTATCCAACGTTATCCAGCACGATATGGTGGAATTTTTGAATCATGTCTCGGGAAGTGTTTTTAAACATTAATATGTAGGTGTACCGGAAAGTCATTACCGGTTTTTCTAACAGATGTCGCTAGGCTTAAGAATGCAATGTCATGATTTGACACCCATGCCATTTTATTCTACTGACATCAAGCTTCAAAGCCATACATGTTATAGTTTGCGAAAGTAACACTGTCTTAGATTTATACCTCTTTGAAAATGTCGAATTTCGTGCCTGAAAAAGTGCATTTGCGGCACGCATTACTTTTTTTATTTAATCAAAAAAAACAGTCATCATTTGCTGGTAGAAACTGACGGTGAGCATGTTCCAACCACAAAAATATGTGAAGTGTGGTTTCGACAATTTGATAATAGTGATTTCGATGTGCAAGATAAAGAACGTTCTGGTAGACCGAAAAGGTTTGAAGATGCGAAACTGCAGGAGCTATTGTATGAAGACCCAACCCAAACTCAGAAACAGTTGGCAGATGCGTTAAATGTGGCTCAAGACACGATTAGCGATCGCAGTGGGAAATATCTAAAAGATAGTAAAATGGGTATCAAATCAACAGGCAAATGGAAAATCGAAAAATCGTCTGTGAAATGCTGATTCAAAGGTACGATCGAAAGTCACTTCTGCACCGAATAGTAACGAGTGATGAAATTCTAAGCGCGAAAAATCATGATTATCACCTGGTGAAGCCACCCCATCGACTCCAAGCCCAAATCGCTTTGGTCGCAAGACAATGCTCTGTGTTTGGTGGGAACAGAGTGGCGTGGTGTATTACGAACCGTTTAAACCTGGTAAAACAGTTAATACTGATCGTTACCGACAGCAAATTATTAATTTGAACCATCCATTGTCCAGAATGGACCTGAAGATACGGTAAAGTGATTTTTACAGCACGATAATGCGCCGTCTCATACAGCAAAACCGGTCAAGGAAGCATTAAAAGCACTTGGATGGGACATAATGTCACCTCTAAACCTTGCTCTGTCCGACTATCACCTGTTCGCATCAATGGAACACGCATTTGCAGGGCAGCCGCCAATTTCGAAGAAATTAGAAAATGGCTCGATGAATGGTTTTGCTCAAAGACCTTCATAATTGCCTGAAAGCTGGGCAAGATGTATAGAATCAAATGGGCAATACTTTGAATAAAGAAATTTTTCCATTTTCTTGAAAATAATGTAGTTTTTTACGAAAAAACCGGTAATGACGTTCCGGTACGCCTGGTATATATGGAACCCCGTATAACATTGGAATAAACTTAAATTTGTTCTTTGAAGAACTCAAATCTTCGTATTGCAAAATGTTTCTATCTTTCTATTTATTAAGTATAAATTAAATACTAATTTATATTAATTTAGCTATATTTGCTGTATATTAAAATAATTTTACAATTTATTTTAGTATAAGTTATGCAACTGTATAGATATTCATTTATTTTAAAATCAAATCAAAACGAACGCTTTTTTTGTACGGTTTTAGATATTCATACATGTGTGCTTGTTACAATTTCAAAATATGTTAGCGATGACATAAGTTCTGTTTATATTCTTCAAAAAATGTATTATTAATTATTATATGTAGGCATTTGACGCATTGTATTTTATGTATATATTTACTATTAAATGTCACAGCACTTGATGGATTTTCATATTGAAAAATTTGTTTTTTGGCACAAAAATATCAGCTGTGTGTGTGTGGATACAGCTGTTTCCTTTGGCACAGTTTGCTTGGCGATAACCATAGTTACAATATTTATTCTAAATAATGATTAATAAACTTACATTACTTTATCAATTTTTGAATCGGAATTCAAAGATCATAGACATTAACATTTAAAGTGTTCAAATATGTAATAGTAAGTCGAACAATTTTAAAATATTTTAAACCAGTGGATAGCAAAGCGATCATTCAAGGATTGCATATTTTTTGTGGTTTTAAATTTTTAAATATGCGTTTTATTTATTTTTTCCCTGACACATTATTTCACAATGTGTATTTATTATTTTTTGGAATTTGACGTAGAACGCCTTGGAAAAGGCCGGCATTATATGCTTATAATGCTAAGGCGTCGAGAATTGAAAAAGTTTTGTATCTACTGTCCTAGGTAGATTTTAATGGAGACTGTGGTTGATTAAATTAATAATGTAAGATTAACCCGTTACCCTATAATTGTTGTATTCTGTATACATATTTCGACAACTAAGTTGTTATCATTAGCAGGTATCTGCTGATGATAACAAACACTGCACAAATGCATGACATACATTATTTGCACAACTACATATAATGAATGCTATCTGCTTCTGGGTTTCCGGGCTGGAACCGCGTCACTAGTATATCTGCCGACGTTTCGTACCCATTTGTATGGGACATCTTCAGGGCTGAACTACTGCACTGAAACTGTTTTTGTCAGAAGACGCCGAAATGTCGATTCGTCGTTGTTTTCAACTTGTTGGCCTTTGTCCTTCGACTACGTGGAAAATTTTACGTAAGGGTCTTGGCTTACGTGCCTATAAAATACAGCTCGGGCAAGAATTGAAGCCAAGCGACCATCGTTTGCGTCGCATTTTTGCTGATTGGGCTCATTTGAAACTGGCCGAAGATGAGCATTTTTGTCAAAGAATTTTGTTTAGTGATGAAGCTCATTTCTTTTTGGTGCGGTTTACACGCTGGCGGCATCGTCGGTCCTTATTTCTTTCGAAATGCGAAAGGAGCTGCCGTTACGATGAATGGCGAGCGCTATCGAGCCATGTTGGCGCCAACAAGACGGCGCAACTTTCCATACAGCGCGCTTAACAATCGATTTATTGCAAAATCAATTTGGTGAAAACTTTATTTCCAAATGTGGTCCTGTTCATTGGCTCCCTCGTTCATGCGATTTAACGCCTCTGGATTACTTTTTATGAGGCTATGTTAAGTCATTGGTTTATGCTGACAAACCAGCAACTCTTGAAGCATCGGAAGTCAATATTCAAGCCACCATTGACGCCATACGGCCATATTTATTGGAAAAAGTAGTCAAAGATTGGACTGATCGAATGGACCATGTAACTCGTATGCCATGAAATTATCTACCAGATCATAATAAAAAAAATTTCATTCCAACAATATTTCTGTCTTGTATTATCATTTTGAGTTGTCAAGCTCTTAAGAAAACATCCTATGCATACCAATTAAGAAATGAACATTTCCAGTGGTACTAAAATCGTTCCAAAATTTACTTATGGCTTCTTTATCGGCATTTGAAATATCTTCTACAGTTAAGGCTGTTTCGCATACTGAGTCACGATGACAACTTAGTTGTGCGTATACAAGATACGAAAATTATTGTGGAAAGGGATTAACCTTAATTGATTAACTACTGTTCTAAGTTATTAAATTAACCTCCCATTCCACTGTTTTTACTGCTCAAATGAACATTTATTTAGAAAATGGTCTCAAATTAAAAATATTTGTACATACGATTACGCCTCCATAAGTCAGAATTTATAAAATAATACACGAACTTTTCATTTTTTTTAAGAAAATGGAAGCTATTCTTCTTATTTCTTTCTGAAACAGCTTCCTTCACTTATTTAAATTGGTTTGCTTTAAAATATGACTCATTAGCTTTTCATTAAGTCTAGAGGTTCCACGGCTCCATGCTTTTTGCAAATCAGAATTGTCATTTGATATCGCTAAACCATATATTGAAATAATAAGCATAAGGAGTCGATTGAATAGCCTAAAATAATAAATTTTTAAAAGAAAGCATTAATAATGAATGAGAGTCCTATATATCCTAAAAATGCAAAGGATACTAGAAAAGTTTTGCAATATGACGCAACAATGAATCAAAAAACTTTGTTCTCTCTGGGTGCCGCATCGACTGACTGAAGAGTAGATGACACGACGTGTGACTTGATACCGGGAGATGCTAAAAAAGTTTAATAAGGGACAATCTCGGTATGTGAACAACATCGTGACAGCTGACGAGACTTGGCTGTACTATTACGATGTGCCGATCAAAGCTCAAACCAAAGTTTGGGTCTTTGATGATGAGGAACACCCGTAGTTGTCAGAAAATCCCGATCTGTAAAGAAGAAAATGACAGCTGTATTTTTCAGATTGAGTGGAATTGTGGAACGCATCGTTTTGGATACAGAGAAGACATTCGCAGCTAAGTGATATACTGAGCAGTGTCTGCCTAAAGTCATTGGATCTATGAAGAACCTGCGGCCAAAGTCAAAAATGGACACATGGTTCCTCCATCATGATAATGCTCCAACTCACCGCGCCAAAGCCTGCACCAAATATTTGACTACGACAGGATTGAAACTTCTCGAGCACTCTCCTTACAGTCCAGATCTTGCGCCCTGCGACTTTGCACTGTTCCCGCATGTGAAAATGAAGCTAAAAGAGAGGCGGTTTTCCAGTAATGAGGACCTTCTGCAGTCTTGGGACAACGAGTATGCTTTACTTCCTAGTGAAACGTGGCAAAACTGGTTTAAAGATTGGTTTCGGAGGATGGAGAGGTGTATTGAGTGTAGAGAAAATTACTTTGAAAAAATTAAATAAACAAAGTTGTATTGCAAAACTTTCCTAGTACCCTTTGTATATTGAAGTTCGATTTATGGAGGCTCGATAGTATATACAGTAACAATAAAAATAAATATTTTATAGATTTTCCATAGTGAACCTGGCCAAAGAGGAAAGTCTTTATAACGAAGGCATGAAGATATTGATGTACTCCGTAAAAGACTCTCAGCTGCACTCCGTAGGTTGGCGAAGATGTGGGGAAAATATAACCTATTTTTGCAACGATAACGTGTAAGAAATCAATAACACGAGACGCCCCAATATTTAACAGAAATTAAATTTCTTTTCTCGATCTAGTGGTCCAGAAGAACCTGACCAACAACTCTTGTACACACTTTCCTTCACGATAGAATTTCCACATGACGATGATACAGTTTACTTCGCACATAGTTACCCGTACACTTATACAGATCTGCAGAAGTACTTGCAAGAAATGACCTCGCATCCCGTTAAGTCTACGTTTAGTACTTTAAGACTGCTTTGTCGAACGTTAGCTGGTAATAATGTCTACTACATCACCATTACGTCACCTCAAGTTCCTGGAGAAAATAAGGTAAGGTATTACTTCTAATTGTTACATTCTACTTTAATATTAGAGCGATCCAAAAATATCATTTTTAACTGTTAACTTTGAAATATAGAAGTTATAAGCCTAAATTGAACTTTATTAATCAAAGTAAGTACGAGGCGCACTTCAAAATTAAAGTCCAATCATTAATGAAATGAAAACAATTGGAAATATGAGAAATTTATTAATGGTTTAATTCTACATACCCATCATGTGGTTCCAAACATTTTTGATATCGTGAAACAAGCTTTTTTAAACCTTCTATATAAAATTCTACTGCTTGGGATTTTAGCATTTTTTTACTGAGATTTTCAAATCCCCATTGTCTTCAAAACGTATTGACGTAGGCCAGTTTTTGAAGAGATGGTAGATCAGGAGTATAAGGAATATGATAAAAAAGCTCCTATTCGAATTTCTGAATATCTCATCAATAATTCCTGAGTTCAGTATTCTCCGTTGTCTGTTTCTAAGGGCACAGTGTAGTTTAGGAACTGTTTCACAATAGATTTGTAACGTAAAGGCAGCTCCAGATGCTATAAAATCAATCAAAAGCACACTCTTTATTTGCAGAATACAATTGCCACAATTTTCCACTGAGATTGGATTTGTTTGATGCTTTTTCGATTCGGACGAACTGGAATGATGCTACTGCATAGATTATTGTTTCTTCTCAGCATTGACGTACGAAATCCACGTTTTATAATCAACGACGATATAACAAACGAATTCGTCTTCCTCGTGGTTAAAGCGGTCAAGAAAACTAGGTATAGATTTTATTCTGGGGTTTTTATGAACATCTGTGACCATTTTTGACACCCATCGTGCATACAGTCTTCGAAAGTTTGAAGTTTTAATCACGAATCTAATCAAAGATGTCCAGAAACTTCTGGATATTCAAAAAAGTGTTTGCTTATCGTAAAGTGACGATTTCCTTCTACTTTTGCGTTCGCATGCTCGAGATTTGTGAATTCGAATACTAGGTCACTCTTCTGCTCATCATTTGCATTTGAACGGCCTTCTTTGAACTCGCGACACCTTTGCCTCATTGTGGTAGGTCCATATGTTTCACACAATTGGCGGTGTATTTCTACAGTATTTTGTACTTTTGAGTTTAGAAATCTGATTATTGATCGAATTTCGCGACTAGCGCTCATCTTAATACACCATTCTTCGAAGGTAGACTATAATCGTATGACGGCAATATGAATGTTGCATTTACAGCAGACCAATTAACGTTACTACGCACGCGCGAACAAATAATTATTGCCCATCGCTTCTTATATCTGATCGGCCCTTAATTTTGAATCGCGTTTCGAACTATTATAATTTACACAATTTTGCCAACGAGAAACAAGTTCATTTCTGCTACAAAGTTTAAAATCGCGACGATTTTTTATTTTCGATTTTGGGCCCTCATCGTATGCCAGCAACCGAAGGGCTCCCGGTTATCGTTTCTACATGGACGTATACGTATTAATGCCCGAAATCGACTTGTTCAAAATACAACTAGCAGTGACGCCTGGTTTCGGAGTTATAGCTGAAAAACCGGAATTTCTCCTGAAAAAAAAGCGCATTTTTGCAAACATTCAACCTGTCACAGCGGCCAAACGATTCATCCTATCACCAGGAACTGCTACTCATTTTAATTATCTCAAAGAGTATTTTCGTCAGGTGAAAAATTCGTGACGATCGAATGAAATATGTGGAAGTTATGCGCGTTTGAAAATTTTGTGATAGTTTTTCAACCTCAAACGATGAAATTTAAAAATCCGGGAAAATCTAAGCGCCGATTTTAGCCATTCTGACTCTTTTACCTACTGGATTAAGACCTGTAGATTACGAATTTCGAAACCGCAACACGATAGCTCTTTCTGTTCTCGAGAAAAGTCTTGAATAAGTGAAAAACGGAAAATCAAAAGTATCGATTTTCGATACTCCGATGCTCGGAACTTATATACTTTGATTCGCTGTTTACAAAAAACACACCCGCGTTGGCATATTTCTTTCGGTTCCAAATATATTCGCGAACAGAAAGAAACCGCGACTTTTCAGCGCTCAATTGTTCGCAGCCTTTTTGAGCGACTTTGAAAACCCCTGAGTAGTTTCCGGATCGAAATTCGACAAAGGAAAATTACGTTATTTTTTTGGGCATCAATTAACCTCGTTTAAAAATCCGAAAAAAATCAAAGTCTCGTTTTTCGAAGTTTCGACAGTGTTACATAATGTATTTCGAACAGATGATTACGGAAAACAATACCACGTTGGCGTATGTCTTCCGGATACATTGGCGAGAAACAGTCGGAATAAACGAAATTGCAGGAAAACACGCGAATTTTCAACAGTCAATTGTTTGCACAATCTTCTTTGGCGTCCTGTTAAACCTCTGGGTGGTGTTCGAGCCGAAATTCCAGAACAAATATTTTTCGAAGTTTTTTGAGCTCTCGTCCATTGTTCCTACCTGGTCGGATATACGAGGGAGCGTTTTTATATTCGCGGAAAAATACATAATACTTTTGCGGGATAATTAGGTTGTTTTGTCACATAATGTATTATTTTGATTACTACATGTACAAACATTCTAATATTTTATTTTTAAATGAATTAATTTTTCAATTCAAATACTATATTTAATTCTCATATACGAGGGAGCGTTTTTATATTCGCGGAATGGGGGACAAGGGGTGGAAATAAGAAAACCAAATTATTTTTCTTTTTCAATATATTCACCTGCAAGACGGATACATTTTTCACATCTTTCAATTAATTTATTTATACCCTCATAAAAAAATGATTTCTCTTTATCTGCAAAATACGCCGAAACTGTCTCCTTGACTTCATCAACGGCAGTAAATTTTTTACCCCGCAGCTCTTTTTTCATTTTCGGAAACAGGTAAAAATCACTCGGGGCCAGGTCTGGGCTGTGAGGTGGGTGATTCACAATTTCGAAGCCCACCTTATGCAGGGCAGCTAACGCAACGCGGCTCTTGTGGACGGGCGCGTTGTCATGCAAAAGCAGAACACCTTTTGTCAATTTTCCCCGTCTTTTCTCTTTAATGGCTTCTTTTAGTCGCTCTAATATTGAAGCGTAATATTCTCCGGTTATAGAAACACCTTTATCTTTATAATCAATCAACAATATTCCTTCCGAGTCCCAAAATACCGTTGCCATAAGTTTCCCAGCTGACTGTGACACTTTAAATTTCTTGGGAGGTGCTGTGCCCTTTTTATGCCACTGCATGGAGTCTTGTTTGGACTCAGGTTCATAATGATGAACCCAAGTTTCGTCTCCAGTAACAATTCCACTCAATAAACCATCCTTGTCTTCATTACAGAGGTCCAAAAATGCACGCGAACACTCTACGCGCTGTTGTTTTTGCGGCGGCGTGAGCATTCTCTGCACCCATCTTGATCGTGTAGGATTTTAAAAATTATTGTATCGGATACTCCAACCATTTCTGCGAGTTGTTTCTTCTTTAGTCGAGCATCTTCGAGTACAATTTGTTCAACTTTTTGTATAAGTGCTGGCGTGGTCACCTCAATGCTCCTGCCCGGCCTCGGGTCGTCTTCAAGGGATTCCCTTCCTTGTTTAAATAAACTATGCCACTTGTACACCATGGTTTTTCCTGAACAAGAGTCGCCGTAAACCAATGACATCTCATTCATTATGGTCGCGACTGATTTTCCTTGCCTGGTAAGGAACTTTATAACGGCACGATATTCGATTTTTTCCATATTTCACTTTTCACTCCTGATTATGTTACTTGGTTGACGATAGCTCAAAGACTAACTGTCTAATAACAATGAAACTTCGTATTTATACTAATCATGAGTCGCTGCACAGGCCACGCCCCCAATGCGCCTACTCACCCCTCTACAACCCGCTCATTCCGCGAATATAAAAACGCTCCCTCGTATGTATGTATGTATATTGACGCCCGGAGTCGACTGGTTCAAAGTGCAATTCGCTGCGAAGCCCGGTTCTGTCACTTAAAGAAACAGCTTTATTTAAAGAAATAAGAACACTCATCTTTCATAAGCTACTGTAATCTTTGATGATTACCTTTTCGAAATGAATTTAATAATTTATCCAAGAAACAATCGTAATCTCTCTTAAATTAAACATTTATTTGAAACAAATTAATTCGTCATTTTCTGCTATAGAAATTTATTTAACCTAGTAGCGCGCGGTTTCATTTTTATAGTCAGTTCCGTATTCATGTCATGCATTAAAAGTTCCTGATATATAATAAACATAAATTTTAATGGGGTGCAGTGTGAGTTCGCGTGTTGCAAGATATTATTCATTTCCAGCGTTTCAGAGCTTGCCTCTATTATATACGAAATGTTGAAATGCAAGCTCGAAGGCAAAAGTTTCCTTGCAAGAAAGTAAACGCAATGTGATGTCACGAAATTCGATGAAAGCAAGTAATTGATAAGGCTTTCATTATCACATTATATTGTGAAATACGCAATATTTAAATGACAGAAGATGTAAATTGTATTTTAAGGTAGTAACATTGGTAAAATATGAATGAAATCCAGACAAATTATTATTTAAGTGAAGTAATTCGTCTTCCTTAACTTCAGACTCAATTACATCATATATTCGAGTTAATAATTAACGATTAATAGCGTTGTAGACAAACTTATATTTACCGAAGTTAATACGAGGGCAGATTACTAAGTAGTAAGCCAAATGAAAGGGGGAAAGGACAAATAAAAAAAGTTATTTTTCAACTTAATAGTTAAGAAAACATAATTGAAAATTTGCATTAATTTTGATCGTAATGAGACTTATTTGAATAGAAAGTTTTTCGCTTGTTTTGAAACATTGAAAAAGTGGAATACTGATCAGTGATTAAGTTCTTCTTTTTAAAGAACAAAACAAACAAATCAACGCCGAGCCGGAGTCTACTTATGGGAACCAACCTTCATCGATTGCAAATATAAAACAATGGATATATGAGTTTAAACGTGATTGTACTAATGTATTATTTTATGAACAACATAATGAACGCACAAAAGGCGCGTGTACTCCAGAAATTATTAAAAAGAAAATTATATGGTGCTAGATGATCATCGAATAAATTTATGCGAAATAGAAGACGCTTTACATATCCACGTGTATTCGAATAATGTAAGGGATATCAAGCCGGTCATGATGCTGTGGAAGATGACCCAAAATCAGGCCATCTAAAAAACAAAAAGCGTGATGAGCGAATTCGACTGAGGTGGATAGCCAAATAATTAAATACAACCAAAGACATGATTGATGCTTGATTTATTCTTAACGCGTTAAATGGAGACCAAATTCGTCGCGTTGAACATTGCAAGGACCTTATTAAAACGGAAAGATGGAACTGCACATTCTCGGAATCATTTGTAACTGGGGATGAGACTTGGTGTTTTAAGTACGATCCTCGAAACAAAACGCCAGAGTGCTACGTCGAAGTTTCCAGAAGTCACGAGGGAAGACAACGTTGATTTATTTTTATGACCTAAACGTATTATACTTTCAGAATTCGAGTGTTTATGGAAGAGAATAGTTCAATATCGAAGGGAAGTTGGTTTTTGTTACACGATAATACACCATCTCATAGGAACATCACTGTTCGTCAATTTTTTGTGTGTTTCAACATTCTCCGTATTCGCCTGATTGATCTCCGTGTGATATTTTCAATTCTCGAAACTCAAACTGAACACTGAACGTAACTAACATTTTACTTGTCTACAAATTTTCTCAGGTTAGACTTGGGTTTTTCTCCACTAAAGTCCTTCAATGTCTTCAAAATTAAGCTTCTCAAAACAACGTCGTTTACTTCTGGTACATAGACTTCCGCGGTCGTGGTCCATACTTTCTGCTTCTGGGCTTCTGGGCTGGAACCGCGTCATTGGTATAACTGCCGACGTTTCGTACCCATCAGTTTCAGTGCGACAGACACGAAACGTCGGCAGTTATATCAATGACGCCGTTCCAGCCCGGAAGCCCAGAAGCAGATAGTATCGTCGTTTACTTCGTTTGTGTTCATCAATAATTCTATTATTTTGAATGAATGAAGGAATGAATATCAGTATGAATTTAACATTCATACTGGAATGAACGATTCATATTTCGCTGGTTATCTTGTACCATTTTAAAACGAAAATTAGGTGCGTGTTAATGTTTAAATTGGAAATTGACTCATTTACATTAAAACTATCTATTTTTAACCTAAATATTGCACACTATTCTGCGCATGTTATTCCTGGTTTCTTTTTTTAATTTATCGTCAAAGAAAACCATATTTTCAAGTTCATAAAATTATTTTTATAATGATTTTTTTTATTTTTAACAATACATGTTCCTTTATACATATTCATATTACTAATATTTTTTAAAATATATTAACATTAATGCAATATAAAATACAAATTCTAGATATAGAAATATGTGCAAAAGATTAAGGAACTCATGCATCGGTGGTTCAGTGGTAGAATGCTCGCCTGCCACGCGGGCGGCCCGGGTTCGATTCCCGGCCGATGCACAAATTTTTTTTCTAATTCACATATTTTGTTATACATAAAATTAATAATATTAATACAAATACAATACTATAGTAAAAGTATATTAATAAAGCAAGGCTAAAAGCTTTGAGACACTTAATTTCAATACATTAGCGATTATTGTACAATATTACATGAGAGTTTCAGCAATATACACAATACGTTAATATTTTCTAATTTCAGTCGACTTGAAGCATCAGAAAGTAATTATCCCTATCAAAAATGAATCCGGAACATTTCGCCATTTTTAATTGTTGTTAGTGCAGCTCGTGGGCAAGCACGATCCCGCTACTGTAATATTCGTAATCACGCGAGCGACAGCAATTAACTTTCATTCATTAATCCACTGCATTGTCGTGTTTTTAGGCTGTTTCCTCTCACTTCGTTCGAAACAATTAACTCGATGGTTTTATCGAATTATTACCGAAACTGGAATGACTTCTTCATTTAAGAAATATCAAGCCAGTATATCATCATATTATCGTGTGTATAGGACTAATTAGTGATTATAATTTCTTTAAATATACATAAGTTACCAGTATTTAACCAAAACAGTTAATACAACGTTATAAATTTCTCCATTACACGATTTAAGTAGCAACAATTAAATGATAGGATGTGAATAGTCTGAATTTGATTTTTGCATTTGAAAAATTTATTGAAACTATGACCGACCGTCATAGTTTTTTTTTCAATAATTCTGGAACACATCGTTTCTTTTGGCCATGTTCAAAATATGACCTTATATTTTCAAACTGTTTCATAGAAAGATAAAGCCATTTTGAGATGTTCTTAATTCCTACGACAACTCTGTAAAAAGTAATTTACATTGTAAAAGGAAAACAAATTAAATCTAACAAGTCTTTAATTACATCATCCTCAAACAAAATTAAAGCTTTTTCTTCAATTATAAATAAAAATATTCCAATCTCTTTTTCTACCAAATAATATTTTCAACATGTCTGAATTTATGTAATAACTTTAACGATTTTTTTATTAAACCGAAAAGTTGTTCAATTTTACATAATGAAATAAAATAATTCCTGAAACATAGTTTCACTTCTTTCTTCATTTCTCCTGTAACAGTGTACAATGTGTAGGATGCAGTAAGAAAATTTTACGTCTTTTGTTGACCACGAAATAATGTCACTATTTATTTTAAAGTATTTTTTACCTTTTTTACGCTCGATATAATCGTATCTGATCAACTATTCTTTCCAAAAAGAGATTTTTCCATCAAAATTGAAGATATGTATTATTAAACAACTACTTAAAAGGAGTTATTGATCTTGGTAATTATTGCCCTACTAGGTTATTATCGGTTTTTGCGAAAATTTATGTATCCATCATGAATAAAATTAATATTAACATATAATTTTAAATTATTATATAAATATCAGCATGGTTTCTGTCCAAATAAAGCCATTGATACGGTCGGTCCCTTCAAATTTGGACAAGAGTGATACTGTTGGTGTAGGTGTACCTCAGGGTTCTATGCTGGTCGTACTCTGTTTCTGATCTACATTAATGATTTATTAGCCTATATCAGTTTTTTCTAATCAAATCCTCAAAGTATTGCATCTATTAACTTTGTTCATATACACAGCTTCTTTTAGATCTATAGTCTACGAGGGTGGTCCCAGAAGTCCCGGATTCAACAAAGAAAACACAAAAATTTTGGAAAGAAACATTTATTTTTCAACATAATCTTCTTTCAACTCTATACACTTTTCCCAGTGATGTTCAATAAGTTCGATACTCTTTTTATAAAGAACACTTTTAGTCGACGATCATCCAGTACCGCTTTGTAGATTTTCTTCACGAGTCGTTACCTCATTTGGTCGAGCAGTGGTCGACCAAATGAGCAGATGCTCGCCAATATTTCACTGTTGTAAACGAAAGAGCAGACTCACCCAGAGTAGAATCCAGTTCAGCTTTTATATCGGTTGGGCTGAGGCCTTTCAAATAAAAGTAAAGATGAACAATTTTCTCCATTTTTACAAATTCTCTGAAAGCGTTCACTATTGATGGCTGACAAACAAATACTAAACAACGTGGCATCTTCAAACTTGAAACATATATTCAATAGATTGTATACTTTCTAATACAGTGATATTTTTCAAACAACTACCGCCATCTATAGGTCAGGCCAGGTACTTATGGGATCACTCTCGTACATGATGTTAATTTAAAAGCTACGAAACAAAATATACTAATTTGTTATCAACAAAAGAAGTTAAAAAATGAAACTGCAATAGAAGTCTTCAGAAAATGAGATCGTAGTATTATATATATATATTTACTTTAAAGAATTGTAATAATCGTTTAACGTTTTTGAGTATAAAATTTACGTATTCAACAATAAAGTGCCAAAATTGAGTCAAAAATAAATTTATTAATACGTAAATATGTTATAAATCTGCTCGGTAAGAGACAAAACTACTCATTTCCATACGCAACTGACGCTGTCGCTATTAAAACTACCTGATATAGGTTATAGTAGTAACGAATAAATCCCGATTGAATATTCAAGAAGATATGTATTCGTATATAAGGTATATTTATAGTTCATATTCGCTTATTATGCATAAGTACACACATATACGTCAAATTAATATCGTAATTACTTAAATTTAGCTGATTTAATAAATGTATTTCACTGCAAACAGTAAACTTGTAATTAATTTTAAAATACACATAATTAAGATTTAAATATGCCGTAGTCTCCTTATTTAACTTGCATGTTTATATGGTATATTGTCACATCAAAATATAATGTTTCAGAAAAAACAAGCGATAGTGATAACGTCAAGGGTTCACCCTGGCGAAACGCCCTCTTCCTGGATAATGAAGGGCTTCCTAGACTTCCTGACTAGTGATTCAGGACCGGCTAAAGAGTTGCGTGATAAGTTCATCTTCAAACTAGTGCCAATGTTAAATCCAGACGGTGTTATAGTGGGCAACAACAGATGTTCGCTGACTGGGAGAGACTTAAATCGTCAATATCGTACGGTTATTAGGGAAACTTACCCTTCTATATGGTATACTAAACTAATGATAAGGAGGTAAGGAAGCAAATTTCGATTTATTAAAAATACGTATGTATGTAGACTTGCTAGAGCTACAAATAGAAATGAAATTATTTTGGTGTCTCAAATAGGTCAAACACTGACCGGATTTTCCGCTTTTTTTAATCTACCTGTTTCCTAGTTCCTCTTAAAATGTTGTTAATGATATCAAATATGAATAAATAAATTGCTATATTTTAAAAAAATTAATTTAAAATTACATAAAACATACAAAACTACTGTTAATATTTTCAGAAGAATTATAGATACTTTAACAAATATATTCAGTTACATTTATGTTAATAATTAAATTTCAGATTATATAAAAGTTAAGGAATTTTTATGAAATACTTACTGAAACTCAAACTGTGAATCTTTCTGTCATTAAGCGTTACTTCTAATGCGTTTAAATTCAGCAATCCATGACGAAAGTACTATAAGTCATCAGTTTGCAACTGTTGTATACGAAGAAGATTCAATATGAACTTCGTCTAACTCCTTCGCCTTTGTTTGATTAACATTTAAACTTTCCAAAAAGAAATGCTCTATTATAAAATGGAACTTGTTTTTATTTATAAGAAGTTAAAGAGTTCTTACTTGGATCGATAATAACGGCATATGTTGGACAAATGGTCAGCATGCACGCGCAGCGCCATCTTCTGGTTTGTTTTAGAAATATTCCAATCTGTCATCGTATTAGAAATATACTGTACATATTTTGTTTACTATTACTTTGAAGCACAATGCTTTGGAATTATTCTGAATGCTTTAACAATTGCAAATATTAGAGAAAGTGTCCATTTCCTTCTTGATAGTTTTAAAAATTATGTCGATCAGTATTAGAGTCTTATTTATATTTATTTTGTTAACAGTCTATATTTGACTGATTATACAATACTTAAAAAAATCATTCAAATGTTAATAACACCCTGTTTATTACGCGTTTCAAGGACGTCACCTATTATCAGATAAACTTTTGTTATTAACGAACGATTCTTTGTAGACTTTATCGTACCTTTTCGATACAGAAAAATAATTAAAAAACAATACCTTCCTTTTCCGTTCGTCTACTTACACACCGGCAATTTTTTTACCGATTTTTAGCGAGAACACACTTATTCTTTCGTTCGTACATGTTTGAACGGAAGAAGGAGGTATTGTTTTTTCGTAGGATTAAACACACAAAATGCTCACATATTTCGTTAGTTTGTTTCCTTCCGTGTTCGCATAATTATTGAAAAAATGGCGACTTATCTACCAGGTGTACCGGAAAGTCATTATCGGTTTCTCTAACAGATGTCGTTGGGCTTCAGTATGCAATGTTATGACTGGACATATATATCATTTTATTCTACAGACATCAAGCTTCAAAGCAATACGTGTTATATTTTGCGAAAGTAACCCTGTCATAGATTTATACCTCTTTGAAAAAGTTAAGTTTCGTGCCTAAAAAAGTTCATTTGCGAAACGCATTACTTTTCTTATTTAATCAAAAGAAAAAAGCCGCTGAAAGTCATCGTTTGCTGGTAGAAACTTACGGTGAGCATGCTCCAACCATAAAAACATGTGAGGCGTAGTTTCGACAATTCAAAAGTGGTGATTTCGTTGTGCAAGACAAGAACGTTCTGGTAGACCGAAAAAGTTTAAATATGCGAACCTGCAGGAGTTATTGGATAAAGACCCAACCCAAACTCGGAAAGCAATTGTCAGAAACGTTAGGTGTGGCCCAAGAAACGATTAGCAATCAATTACGAGCAATGAGAAAAGTCCAAAAATGGGTGAATTGAATGACAGGCAAATGAAAAATGGAAAAATCGTCTGTGAAAGGCTGCTTCAAAAGTATGATCGGGAGTCATTTCTGCAACGAATAGTGACGCGTGATGAAAAATGGATTTATTTCGAAAACCCTACGTGCAAAAAAACATCGTTATCACCTGGCGAAGCCGGCTCGTCGACTCCAAGGCCAAATCGTTTTGGTCGCAAGACAATGCTCTGTGTTTAGTGGTAGAATTAAATGGCCAATACTTTGAATAAATAAATTTCTCCATTTTCTTGAAAATTGTGTAGTTTTTTACAAAAAAACCGGTAACAGCTATCCGGTACACCTGGTATACATGCGTTCTCATCAATAGGTAGCAATATTTCCTCGAAATTACTTAAAAATGCAGTGTTCTATTTAAATCATATTACTGAAAAAGAACGTCAACAATTTCTAAATGCCCAATTTCAGAAAGAACGTTCAGTTTATTAAATTTAAATTAAGAATGCCATTAGTAATGTTGATCGTTTCCCAATAGTAACAATTACCATAACTTTCAACTCATCGGTTCCACGAAATTTTCAGATTGCTGGAGGAGTGCGGCGTGGCAATGTACTGCGACCTTCACGCCCATTCAAGAAAGCACAACATATTTATTTATGGATGTGAAAATCGAAGGGGCCTTGAAAAACGTCTGCACGAACAGGTCTTTCCTCTGATGCTACACAAAAATGCCGCTGATAAGGTAGGCCAATATACTCGTCTTTCCGGTTTTATTGTCCTTTCGTGTCTGCCCGTCATAATTATGTATGACATACTATAGGGGTATGCATCGTAAAACGTCGGTTATTCTTCGCTTTTTTTTTCCCGGAAAACTTCCTATCGTTACGAGATCGACGAAATTGTCGAACTGGTATAGCTCTGTTCATCGATCTTTTGGAAGACAATTTACCGATGCGAATGTGGGTATTCGAAAAGTTTTTTCGCCCTAATAGCTTCGTCACGAATGTCCCATGTTTTATAACTGCCAAAGCAATATTAATGAAAGTTAGTAAATTTAGTTTTACTTTATTTTTTCTTTCTATTAATAATAATGGATATTCCCAATATTATAGAGTAAATATATAATTTAAATATGAAAATATATCTATCATAAATTCTCTTGTTATTTCGTTATTTATTATTTACAAAAGAGTTTTTTTAGGCCAAGAAATGGTTTATTAAAAAGTACTACTTTACCTCCACAACGCCGACAGTGGGTTTGTGAAATAGAAAATATCTTAATATCCATTTGGAATTACAGTAATCCTCCCTATAACACGGTAGATTGGTTCCGCGTTATAAGAAAACGCGTTATAGGAGTATTTCCGTATAACGCGTTTTTACGACCCCGTATAACCCGTTACCTATAAATTATTTACGTTTAACTTTTCTCGCTAAAGGGGATTTAAATCGAATATTAAGAAAAAACTATATTATGAACGAAATATGTACGTTTTATTAAAATCAAACTAAACTAAGAACATTTTAAATAAAAAACTAATGCATATGAACTAAAAAAAAACAGATAATTTTAAATAAATTAATAGTTTTATTACATGTTTATTCGTTGTCCGAACTATCTGAAATAACGTGAAACCGGCATCTTTTTTTAATAGAATGTTCAAAAGTTTCACCATTTGAATTTGGAACTAATTATGAACTGTACAAATCATTATAAATTTCACAGTACAGATATATAACGTGGGAAAACCCCGCGTTATATGGGGGAATGCCCGAGTTATACGGGGGATTGAAATCGCGTAATATGAAAATGCGTTATAAATGTACCGTGTTATAGGGGGGATTACTGTATATTCCCCTGGATTATCAGGTAAATTTTACAATTCTTGTGAATTTTTATATTTAAAAATTTAAGGTTATATTTTAAAAGAACAGATCTGGCTTGTACACTTCTGCGATCGTCCATAGTTCTTTCTAGTTTCCGAGTTGGAACCGAAACTGGTATGTGTAACATTTCCACCAGTTTCAATGCAAAAACGGCAGTAATGGCAAAAGTTAAGGCTGAAGGAGTACCGAGTCCTCGGTACTCCTTTAGCCGACCGTTTTGTCTTCACTTGAATGAGACATCCTCAGTAAGCCCTGAGGATGTCTCATTCAAGTGAAGACAAAACGGTCGGCTGAAGGAGTACCGAGGACTCGGTTCCAACGGAGAAGCTAAGAATCAATCAATTTTGTCTTCAACCTTAGAGTAGGTGTGTCTATGTTAAAGTAGCAGACGTACGATGATAAGCTTCGTATACTACAATACTTTTTCCCATTTTATGAAATTGTTTACTTGATTCCAAAACCTATTTAATTTTCGATGTTAAGTTAGGAAGCTGACGGAATATATGTTTTGCTTTAAAAAATATAAGCCAAAATTTGATATTAACATGAAAGCAAAACAAATAAATTATAAAATACTTTGGCATAACAATTCAAAATAATTTAAAATAGTAGACTGCCATGCATAGGACTGCCATGATAATAATTTTATATAAATATGTAATTAAGCGCTTCGCGATGGGAAATTAATTCAAATTTGTACTTCCTGCTATACCATTGTTTCTGCATTGGAATAGGACTCGAACCTGTATCTACCGTTTTCTAAACGACTGCCTTACCAATTATGCCATCACATAATACACTTTCGAATCTCTTAAGTCTCATAAATTTTATTATGGAACGGATCTAATTGTTATACCACGCAGTCAGGTTTTGATATTAAGCGATAATGCAACTTATGGTATATTAAGAGATTCGAAACTATCCTGCTTGTTTGCCTTTTGTATTCAAAATTTAGTAATCAAAAACATAATTGCACTAACAGGCATAATGAAAATACGGCCAATAATTCCAAAACATGAGAGCAACAATCTTTCACAGTACTTTCACGGCACATATGAATTATATGATTAACATGTGGAGTGAAGCTACAAAGAGAAACCTAAACACACTACAAAGACAGCAGAATAAAATCCTGAAAGAAATATATATGTATATTCACTACATAAAGAACATCAACTACCCAACTATATCAAATGACAAACTTTAAATATAACACAAATGATAAAGCTGAACAATTTACAGTTTGTGCATAAGATCAACACAAACATGATCAAAAGTAATACGGAATTCAAAATCTACAAAAACGTTCACATATACAAAACTAGAAGAAAATTGTAAATAAAGACAATGTAATATAAAGCAAAATAAATACATCCAAATTTACACAAGTACGTGTATTTACAAAAGAAATGAAAGCCTGACATATCAAAATACAGAAAAATGTTATTTAAAAAATAAGACTGAGTGAAATATAAAGAAATTAGGAGAGAAAAAGAAAAAATAAGAAGAGCTTCGAGTAGTGGAACGAGGGAAAGACACACACTCGTCGTTTTCGTTTGCATAAAGTAAGACCGCATCCAAAGGCAATGATGTAAACTACTGCATGATGTGAATGTATTAACAACATTGTACTTTTGTTTTAATAAAGTATTACATTACAAAAAAAAATGCGAACTTAATGGCATGAAACAGATTATTATGTCTGTAACATTTATCGCCAAATCATCATATCCTAATAATTCGTAATGTCTGGAGCATTCGTGGTTTGAATATTACGTGCAACAACATGTCTTCACAACATCTCAAGCTTCTTCTATTAGCCACAAATATAGGTTCGCTGAAGATCCTCACTATCTCTTTACATCCCTCGAATATTTGGGAACGTATTATCGTTAATCACTTATCGTTTTTGGAAAAACTGATTGCTATTGCGCTTATTCCAAACAACAAAAATCGGTTTGAAGTTCTAGGAACAAACCTTTAAACCAGTAGTACATATCTTCGCAAAATAAACGTGTTTACGATTAGATAGACAAGATACAGACAACTCGAGAGCAGTTCCCTTTACACTACACCGAATCTACATAAAACAATATCAAATCATCTCTTCTATCGAAAACCTTCAAAATATTCAGCAAAAAAAACATGAGAAAAGATTTTTTCCTCTCAGAGTTAAAGAACATTATTCACGCAGTCTTATAGGGCAATTTGAATTCTTGTATTTCTTGGAGGTTTGTGCTTCATTTACCAGTTAATGTTTTATAAAGAATATATTCTCGCGTTAGCAAAATTAAATAGTTAAGAGAAATGTTAGTAAACTAACGGGTCTATAATAGCTTAGTAAAACAATTCCCTACTGCTGATGATAACAACATAGTTGTCATCGTTGTTTAAAAGCTACATTGCGGTAAGAGAATTATTTTAATGAACTTGTACAGAGTAGATGCACTTTACCATTGAATTAGAAACAGATCTAGTTATTCAAATCATTGTCGTTACCTTTTTTTTAAATAAAATTGTTATATTACAACAGTGTGTGTTTGGCTTTTGACGGTTAAAGCGTGGTACCGATTTGTTTCTGTGAGAGTTTTACCGCGGATCCAGGTTCGATACTGTGTATAAATGTATAATTATCAGTTGATGACGACAACTTAGATGTCGAAATGCGTATACAGAATACGGACATTATTGTGGAAAGGGGTTTCATTTACCTTTTTTGATTAATATTACAATTTCTTATAAATAACGAAAATTATTTAATAAGAAAACGAATATAAAGTTAATGCATATTACACAAAAGTCAACGTATTTTTACACAACACTTATATGCATATTGAGACGTCCCCATCCTTCGCAGGAGCTTACCAAACGCAAACAATATTTATCTTTTTTTGGTAGTATCATTGACTGCTACTATTATAATATTTCAATATAAAAATTGGCAATTCACGTCCTCTTACCTTCGGACAAGCTAATAATATAATAAAATTTGACGACATCGCGAGTAAAGAATTGCTAGATAATCGGCGTGACCCACTTTTCATAAATTTTAATGTGATATTTCTGGGCCAAGGATCTTATCGTTAATCAAATCAATTATAGGTATGCAGATGGATCAATTCTGTCAAATATATTAGGAAAGCATGTGATTTATGTCTTTTAATTCATCATAAATTGTTATTGAAAATGTCTTAAGAGCTAAACATCGATAGTATTATTTCGATACTTTAATATACAAAGTAACTCACAAGGAATGTATAAAATTTATTAGATTGGATTTTAATTTGGAATAATATTGGGTTGCTTGAAAAATAACTTCGTTCTTTTCTCAAGAGAATTGCTAATTGTATTTTAAATCAGCTAACTGCATTGTAAAACTTAATATCATTATATATTTTGATAGCTCACAGCCTCAATATTAATTTATAAAGAAAAAGTGTTTGAGTCTCTGTTTCCTTTTCGCCATTTCCAAAATGGAAAATAAAAAGGAGAATTTCCAGTATATCTTGCTTCTTGATTACCCAAAAATTAAGAATGGAGTCAAACCATGGAAAAACTGCATAAAGTGTGTGGAAAAATCTTATCAGAACACCAGTGTATGGTTTGAAAAATTTTGTTCGGGTAATTTCGGCGTCGAGAATGTACCTCGTTTTAGAACGCCAGTTGAAACTAATGGAAACCAAATGAAGGTATTGATTGAAGAAAATCTCCGATTAAAAATACGAGAGGTTGTTAATAGATTAAGTTTCTAGACGTCGGTTCTTTATGATCATGTGAAACGGCTTAGTTTCACATCAAAGCTGAATATTCCACATGTTCTTAGCGAAAGAGATTTATTCCATCGCCTTACTGTCTGTGATTTGCTACCTACTAATGTGAAAGAAATCATTCATTTCTAAATCAAATAATAATTGGGGAACACGATCAGAGAGCAAGAAAGATAAGTCGTTTATCAAAAAAGGTGATTCTCTTTTTGGCGTGATTTCGATTGAAGAATCGAATGGTCTGATAGAAGTATCAGACCATTCCACAATTAATTCGGAAGTGTATTGCCACCAATTAGGCAAATTGAATGATTCTACGAAACTGAAGTGCCCAGAACTCATTAATAAAAAAGATATAGTTGTTCACCATAATAATGGGCGTCATACAAGTTTGTTGACTCGCCATAAGCTGTTACAACTTGGAAGGAATGTAATACCGAACCCACCATATTCGCCGAATTTGATATCCTCAGACTAAAAACATTTAATTTCAATGAAGACATCAAAAATGTAGTTCAATTTTTTGTCGATTCCGGGCATCAATACGCATCCGGTTATGTAGGAACGGTGGCCGAGATCTCTTAGGTTCACAGAATACGGTGGCAGCCCAAAATGGAAGGTCAAAAATCGTCGCATCTTCGAAAAATTTTATTCCCGAATTTCGTCCCGAAAACTACTTACGGGTTTTCGAGGACGCTTAAGAAGATTACGCGAATATTTTGCCGAGATTTTGCGTTTTACGAAGGTTTTTCCCGAATATCTCGAGAACCGCAGGAGCTATCGTGTTACGCTCTCAAAATTCGAAATCAATGCGTCTTAATCGATTAAATCAGGATCTCAGAACGGAGAAAGTCAACACTTCGATTTCTCGTGGATTTTCAAATGTTTACGTTTGGGATTCAAAAAACGACAAAATTTTCTTTATCGAATTTTGACTGTGCGAACAATTGACCGTTGAAAATTCGCAATTTTTCTTTGTGTTTTATCGCGATTTCGTGTTTTGCGGGTTTTTCGCTGGAACCGAGGTACACCAATGTGATTTTTCTCTTCATAATCAGCGGAATAAAATAAATAAACTCCCTGCACCCCAGTGTAATTGAATAAAATATTTATGTACTATAAAAGAATTCTTCATTTCAATCAAAAAGAAACGAAATTGCTTTCTGTACAACCAATATATGGAAATGCAAATATCCTACATTAATATTTATCAACAAAATTATACTACAAGCATGCACCTTTTCGGGCAGTGCAAGCATCTTTCCTAGCAATTATAAACATTTGTCCACAAAATATTTGCGAATATTAAACTTAACCTGAAAATAAAATTAACATTCATCTCTTTTCCATACAGTTTTCTTTCGAAAACTGCAAATTTAGAGTGCAGAAATGCAAAGAGGGCACCGGACGCGTAGTAATGTGGATGATGGGCATTGCCAACAGTTTCACATTGGAAGCATCTTTCGGTGGTTCGATGCTTTCTACCAGATCTGAAACTCACTTCACGACACAGGACTACGAGCAAATGGGAAAGGCTTTTTGTCAAACGCTGTTGGACTTTTACGACGACGACCCTAGAAAGGTATACACGAAGACTATTAGACTAATATTACTATGCACAATGCTATTGACATATTTCTTAGTGATTTATACGCAGAATACATAAAATATTAAATAAAACATTTGCAAAGTGAACGGACGATGTTTTATTTCTAAAATTTCTTTTTAGGAGCGTTTGCGTCTAAAAATTATTAATAGATTAGTTAAGGAGGGGTCCAATGCTGATGAACCGACTAACATAAAATTATCGGATTATTCAAGGTATGTTTCTAATATTCTGATTTTTGCAAACCTAGTTTTTAATCAAATGTAATTTCTGAATGTCTATGAATCAATCGAGTAGGCTAATAACTCAGTAGTAAATAATTGGTTCGGCATAGAGAAGTCAAACACAAGGTTGCCGCACTGTGATTTTCCTTCGGGTTTAAAATCGATGCCAACAGCAAAATCTTAAGTTACCCTATAACTCCCGACCTGGCAATATTACCTGTAATTGGCGTTAATCTGTTAACTTATGTAATGATTATAATAAATAGTGAAGATAAACAGTTTTAAACTAAAGCAGTAGATATGGATATAAATGAATTTTTTCTAATTTGGAAATGAGTTTGTAATAAACTGCTGATAATTTTCCTTCAGTCGTAAAAAGACAAAACGTCATTTCATAAACTACAAACTTACAGGTAAATTATGGAATACAACAAAAAGCTTCAAGACGCAATATTTCAGCATAGAAATAAAATTAGAAACGAAATGTTATCGAAGTATTTGGGTTTAATATCAGCCAAGTCAATTCAGAACGACGGAAAAAATTTAAGAAGAAAGCTTATAAAGTTGGAACACCAAAAAGTAGAAGTTGTGAATCTTACAAGTTGCGACAGCAAAATTTAAAACAGAAAGTATCGATGGAGGATGTTTGGTCGAGGGAAATTTTTGAACAAGGAGCTGGAAAAAATGAAAAAAGAACGCACTATGACGAACTCAACTTAGATCATCAAAATTTACTACAGGGTGGCGCACGAATCGTAATAACTTTTTTTCTGTGTGAGTAATCGGCTTATTTTTTTTATTTGGCAGGTTAATATTTAGATTTATTAAAATTAATACTTGGAATACCGAAAAGAGGATTTGGATAGTGCAGCGGTACCATGTTTTGCAGTCCTTCATTTCCGCCCAAAGGGAATTTAGATGGACCATTAGGAGGCTGGTAAACATGTTCCATGTACCATCGAGATCCCTATGTTCGGATTCAAGACACAATCGCGGCTGTAGCATCTTCAATTCAGCAAAATCCAAACGTTTCGACTCGAAACTTATCGACGCAAATTGAAATTAGCAGACGATCATTACAACGGATAATTCATGATGACTTGTTTCCGTACAAAGTCCAAATTACGAGCAACTTAAACTCTCTGGATTTGCCTATTCGCCTGGAATTTTGCCAAAAAAAATTTGAAATGGCCGAAGAAAACAGCTCAATAAATTGCTTGTTTATGTCTGATGAGGCCCATTTTGATCTAAACGGCAATGTAAACAAGCAAAATTGCCGTGTATGGAGTGAATCTAATCCACGAATACTCCATGAGACGGAATTGCACCCAGAACGAATCACTGTGTGGTGCGCAGTTGCATCAAGGTGCATTGTGGGGCCACACTTCTTTGAAGAAAACGGTGTAACAGTGACTGTCAATGGGGACCGTTATTTAAGGATGTTGATGGAGTTTTTTTACCCAGAACTGCGCCGAAGATGTATCCGTTTCAACAGCGTTTGGTTTCAGCAAGATGGAACAACTGCACACATGGTCAGACCAGTTATGGCGGAGCTCCAACGAAAATGCCCAAACAAATTAATATCCAGAAACTCCACTTTACGCTGGTCCCCAAGGTCACCTGATCTGACTGCACCAGACTTTTTTTTAAGAAGTTATGTCAGGCAGGAGGTGTATAAAACCAAACCAAGGAATTTGACTGAATTGAAGCAGTCCATTAAAACAATAATTGAGGCAACCCCGACTTCAATCCTTGAGGCTGCAAAGAACAATTTTCTGATCAGGTGTCGCATATGCGTGGATGAGCATGGAGGCCATTTACGGTCTATCATCTACAAAAACAATTAGTTATATAACATTAAATTGAATTTTCTATACGATAAAAAAATAAATGAAATACATTGACTAAAATAAAAGTTATTTGAACTTCTTATTGTACTACAATTGGTGCGCCACCCTGTACTTGTATTAATAAGATTTAGATCATCCATAAGATTTAGATCATCCACAGGTTCCCACATAATACGATAAATAAAACCAACATTGAGTTATATCTGATCCCAAATTACAGCATATTTACTTAATACTATTTTGTAGATGAGAAATTTTTTTATGCCTGAAAGTAGCCCACTTAGAAAATGCATTTTCACTAGATTAATTCATGGATATATGTACAATGCTAAATGTTCCTTTTTACTAATATTTCTTATACGTTTTGTGTAGTTGCTTAACTAATTTAATGTTAACTGTCTTTTACTGCTTCCTATATATGCTTAGTGATTCCGGGGATACGTCCAGTAGTTCTGAGGAGGGAGGTGGCAGAGATTACGAAATACCCTTAATTGTACCGCCACCTTCGCCTGCTATCGTCAAAAAGTTGTGCAAACCTAAACCTTTGCCTGCCAAACCAAAGCAACAAGCCCAAACAAAAAGCCCCATTTTGCAAAGAAAAACACTGCCGGTAAATGAACTAGAACTACTATCTCCAGTAGTGTTTTTTTAATAGTTATTAAATTAGACATGATAGCTTAGATCCTAGAATAAATCGATCTTAAGAAGAGAAACAACGTGAGACAAATTTATAAAAATTTTGAGCATTGTAACGGTTTTAAATTATTTGCAATTGTATAGTCCAAATATTATTATCAATTAATTTTTTTCATAAAAAGTGTTAATCATAATATTAGCATCTTGCGATTACGTATTAAATAAATTTGTCTGATAACGTTAAAGTTGTAGCGACAAAAATCGCACATCATCTGCTCGTATATTAAAATATCTAATATCTATCCACTTTCAGATGTTCAAAGCGAACCTAGGAATGTCTTTCAGCCAAGAGAGAATCTGTTATACTTCTGATTCGAATTCTTCCAATATCGACAGCGATTACGAATCCAAAGAAAAACCAAAACAAACGCGGAGACGAAGAAAGAAGAAAAAAATTCTGAAGAAACAACAACAGCGTGTCGTGCAAGTGTTGGAATACTCAGATACAGAGGTTCAACTGAAAAAATCGACTGAGAGGTGTATTTCTGTCCTAGAATTATTGCCGGAGACGAAAGTTAGATCCCAGTCGTGGCACAGAAACACTAGGACACCTCATTTAAGGTACTTGAGGGTTAAGTTATGCGATTTATTATTGCTTGAATTTATTTTTAAGACCAATGTTTGAGAACAGAAGAAGCACTACGCAACAATTAGCGGAGGTTCAGGCAAAACTAATTTCGTTAAGGAATAAGCTTTGGTTTGGAATCGGAGATAGTGATTATGGAGCACCTTTGTCATGGGGTGATAGTAGCTTTTGTATTTCTAATAGTACAACACCACAAGTACAAATGAAGTAAGTACTTTTGATTGTCGATTGTATTCTGATTTTAGTAGTTTTTTTTAGATTTCCTCCTAGCTATTGCAAAACTATATCATTCACAACTATTTAACTACATTTTCAAAATTTGAAAATGTAGTTGTTAAAAGCATTTATTTTATCAGAGAATATTTTCAGATTAAAATTATACTTCCCGAAGTTGTGCATCGATTGCAAAATGTTAAAGTATGATTTCCCTTGCGTTATCAGGATAGGAGCCAACGAATATTTCCTTCTTTATCCATCCTACCATCATGGACCTTAAAAACTAATGAAACATTGCACACATTTACTACTCAACTTCACTGGAATATGTCTGCAATTACATAACATAAACATTTATCTTTCGCAACACCTACTCTTTTACTGTAAGATAAAATGACGAAGGAGAAAAACACAAATGCAAGCGAAATTAGTAACTGTATATAGATGCGTTATAAAACCTTGCTGATTTAATGAAACCCTGGCCCGAATATTGTCGTACATTTCAGAATATACTATACCAGATGTACCAAAGTACTGGCCATTTGATTCTACGCATATTGCCCATCTTTTAGGCAATTTATGGATGCCATCCAAAAAAACTGTTTGTCCATTGAGCAAAACCATTCATCGAGTTATTTTCTAACTTCTTCGAAATTGGCGAAGTGCTGCTCTGCAAGCGCGGGTCCCATTGATGCGAAAAGGTGATAGTCGGACGGGGCAAGGTCTGGATGTACGGCGGGTGTGATATTATGTCACTTTACCGTGTCTTTGGGCCCATTCTGGACGTTTTTCTATCAATGCATGGTTCATATTGATAGTTTGTTGTCGGTATCGATCAGTATTAACTGTTTCACCAGGTTTAAGTAGTTCGTAATACACCACGCCACTCTGGTCCCACCAAACATAGAGCATTGTCTTGCGACCAAAACGATTTGACCTTGGAGTCAATGGGCCGGCTTCGCCAGGTGATAACCATGATTTTTTGGGCTTAAGAATTTTCGAAATAAATCCCTTTTTCATCGCCTGTCACGATGTAGAAATGACTTCCGATAATACCTATATAATTCTTCCGATAATACCTATATAATAAGTAGCATTTCACAGACGATTTTTCGATTTTCCATTTGCCATTCAATTGACCCATTTTCCCATCTTTTGGATTTTTCCCATTACTCATAATCGGTCGATAATCGTTTCCTGGGCCACATCAGCTTCTGCCAATTGTTTTTGAGTTTGGGTTGGGTTAGAACATTCTTTGTCTCGCATATCGAAATCACCACTTTTGAATTGTCGAAACCACGTCTCAAGTTTCTACCAGCAAACGATGACTTTCAGCAGCTTTTTTCTTTTGATTAAATAAGAAAAGTAATGCGTCCCGCAAATACACTTTTTCAGACACGAAACTCGCCATTTTCAAAGAGGTATAAACAAACGGTGTTACTTTCGCAAAGTAAAACATGTATGACTTTGAAGCTTGATGTCAGTAGAATAAAAGGACATATATGTCAAATCATAACATTGCGTACTTAAGCCTAGCGACATCTGTCGTCTGAAAAAGTGCTAATGACTTTCCGGTACACCTGCTGTGATATATTCGAAAACTTTAGAAAATATAGATGAAATGGATATTGAAACTGTGGTTTTACATATTTTTGTCTATAGTCGTTTTTAAAAATTGGAGTGACTGTAATCTGCAGTGGTAAGAGAATATATACATGATTTTTTTAACTTACCATGAGGCGCATAGTTCTCCACAGTACATTTCAATCGGTCTTATTTTGAGTCAGCTCTTTCAGTTTCTTCCTTTCTTTTCTCCGTTGGTTTAAGTTCGTTCGCAACTATTCTACTACATTTCTTCTCGCTTCGTAGTTTTTTATCAACAATTTATTGAATTATACGTTGACAAATCCTCTTGTGTTCTTCACTGAATATAATTAAATCATACTTTTGTTCAAGTATTTGTTTACATTCTACATTCTACATTCTACATTCTACATTCTATCTTCTATACTTATTTGATAGTTGCCATGTATCTATATTAGTGTCTTAAATATCTATTGTCAAGGCTTCTTCTAAACCATTTGAAATGTAATACATTTCTTTTCGCTTCGTAGTTTTTCTATCAACCATTTTTCGAATTTTACGTGAAGAGATCCCGTTGTTTTCTTTACTGAATAGTTTTTTGATTTTCAAACTGAAAATTTTATCGTATTTTCGAAATTAATGGTGGAATAGAAACCATATTCCTTTTAACGATGTCTTGAATTAATTTATTTATTTTAATCATAGAAGCAGTTCTCAAAAACAAACAAAGAAAAAAATACCTAAACAGGAGAAAGATAAGAAGAATGGAGTAAAGAAGTGCAAGGAAAACTCAAAGGAAAAGGTTTCGAAAAAAGAAAAACAAACTGGGTATGTAAATTCGAAGTGAGGTCCTCAAATTACATAAATATAATAAAATATTATCTTCAGTTTCAGACGGCAGACTACTATTGAATGGGTAGCTTTCAACAACGTGTCTGAAAAGATCCGAAAACTGAAAAGCTTGTCCGAAACCACGGTAAAATTTCAGAAACTGGTTAAGAATGCCGTTCCAACTGATAATAATCCGAACGTTAGATGCGAGCCGGTAAACGAAAAATTGGACGAATCGAAACAGAAGCAACAGCAGCTGGTCAAAAAGAAAAAGAAAAAGAAGAACGGAAAATTGGGAAAAACCGCCAAAACTGTTACGAACGCTAAACTGTTCATTAAAAAAGACTGACATATATTTTCTTAGAAATTTTTCGTGCAAAAACTGTTTAACAATGAACACAATGTCGATGTGTTATAATGGAAGTTACAGTATTGTCTTTACCTGCATATCCGACAGTGCAGTATGTTTTTTTGTATATACATACATACGTGAGTTATACAAAGATGCGTAATTGATATTGTGTTATGTTTATGGCTAGTAACTTGTACACGTTAATTACGATTTTTATAAACATTTTTTTAAATATAAAAATTAGCGAAAAGAATGATTGCTTTATTTACATTGTTTTATATGGTTTATAAAATAAAAAGAATCACGCCAAGGAGTCAAATGTTAAATGGGAAGTAACGTGTGAGCAACAATGAGTGACCTGATCCTACACTTCTTTCCATACATGTCACCTCAATATATGTATACTTCCTCTTAAAAGTGAAATTAGGCAGTGTCTCACGCAGTTCTAATAATTATAATAAAAATGTGCTAGCTATTATGTAAACAAGAAATTCCAGTGAAAACGACATTTTCGCTGCGTATTTGGGAACTGAAGACTTTAAAAAGACTGATGAAGGCATATAAGTATAAATAATGGATATTAATCACAAAACAAGTTTTGTACACTGCACGTCAATGAAAGGTTAATGACATACATATAGAGTAGGAAAACTCACTAGAAATTACTAAACTGCTAACTTCAAATAGAAAAAAGGAAATAAGTACTGAGTACGGGGCGTGCGGAAACTAGTAAAAGATCAGGTCAAACATTGTTGCTCACTCTGTATTGGGGTAATGTTTTATGTTAGGCTGGGGATTATAGATGGCATAAAATACAGAAACTTTGCCGATAAAGTAGCTGTCTTCATCAAAACTGTTTCCGTTTTATTATGATTTTATATGTACATATTTGAAAAGATAAACATGAGGACTTGGAGAAAGTTGAAGACTTGAACTTGTTTTTAGGTAACCAAACAATTTTGTTTTATTTTACTTAATGTAATAATAATAATTACGTAATAATACATAATATACATGCAATCATATATAAATTTAATTTTTTAGAATTATTAAACGTGCCAGTTACACAATGTTATGTTGCAAATTGTAAAATTGTAAACAAGAAGGGTATGTCCCGGCTTCAATACTGGATTATTACTATAGAAAATTCTCAGCTTTTGAATACGTCTATGTGCATTTATCATTTGTAGAAAGCATTTTGAGGCAAAATATCTACCAAGAAATAATAGACAAACAACAAATGCTATACCAACACTTTATTTAACAGGTAAACAATCCTTTGTAGCATATTTAGGTGATCCATTAATAAACGTAATTATAATAAATATTGTTTGGTATAATTTAGAATCAGTTGATTTTCCTATCACTAATAAAGAAAAAATTATCTCCAATTGGTTATTATGATGATATTAACAGGTAATGAATTAACAGGTAAGTACTTTTTTAGAAGTAGTTCTTTATTAGTAAATTCATATTTTCTATATCATTTGTTATGCTATAATAAAAATATACACTTTTATCAGACAATTACCTGAGTAAATGACCACATTTTATTAAGTTTCGTTTAATACAGATGTATTAAATTTAACTCACCAAATGATCATCTTTCAAAATGACATTTTTTTAAATTCTATTCCTGGTCTATATACAGGTAATACTGTATATTTATTACATTTATTTAAATTATATCGTATTTTACCTACTACATAGAGCATTCGTATATTATATATACTAGATTGTTCAACAAGTTTTGTTGTTTAATAAGAAAAACACGATTTTATGGTTTGGAATACATTTTATTATTCAATATAACGTCCCTGAACTTCAAAACACTTATTCCAGTGGTCTAATTTATGGATCCCATCCTTGAAGTGAGAATCTAGAAGACTGTCGCAATGGCTCAACTACTGTACTGAAACTCTGTTTCAGTGCAGTAGCTGAGTCCTGAAGATGTTCCATACAAATGGGTACGAAACGTCGGCAGATATACTAGTGACGCGGTTCCAGCCCAGAAGCCCAGAAGCAGATAGCATGGAACACGACCGCGGAAGTCTACGTACCAGATTATTAATAATAGAATTTTGCAAAGAAAAAAGCTACTTAGCTCAGATACATTTCAATGTAATCTATATAATTATATTAAATTTAAAAAAGGAAAATAATACAAAAACGGTTCTTTTATTTATTACCCAGTTCTTCTATTCTTCTTATAGATATAAAAATGAGATGCAATGTTTAATTCCTATAAAAAAAGTTTTGGGTTTTAGAAAGCACGCAACACAACACATTCGAATGCTACTTTCTCAGCAACATTTGAAGCGTTTTACAAAGAATAAAAACGATTTTGTGTGTCATTTCATCACTATGGATGAGACTCGGATCTACCATCATAATCTTTTGTTGGGTTCTTTTACAAGTAAGTAAAATACACTTTCTTAACTGCGACTTTATTGTAATTCTACGTGTCTAGTACTAACTATTGAACACAATTTTGGAACTATTTATATGAAATATAGGGTTTGTTTTAGTTCATTATGACAATCTTGTATAAATACACAATAAGCAACATTAATATTATCAGAAGGGTAAATATGAGTTAAACAATCTGTACTTGAATGGTGTTATCAATTAGTACAACACAAGTTTGTCATTGATAACTTGAGTAAATGGTAAATACAATTCTATTAAGGAAAACAGTGATATTGTCTATTAGCTTAAGTAACAAATAATGAAGAAATTAACAGATGTGTAACGGTTTAAATAAGTGTTTAAGAATATATAACAATAACATAAATATATAATAATGTATATGACAATGATTTTACATGCATATGACACTTTAATCAAGACAAGAAGCTAAGAGGTAGTGTGAACACGGTACTTCGCCTCCGAAGCAAGTTAAAGTCCTGAAATCGGCCAAGAAGGTAGCATCAGTTTTTTGGGATTCAAAAGAAATTTTGTTCGTGTATTACCTCTAAGCTGGTAAAACATTAAACTCAGATTATTATTGTAATCTTTTGGACCACCTGGATGTAAAAAATCGTGAGAAAAGAGCTGGTTTATAGAAGCATAAAATCATTTTTCATCAAGACAACGCATCCTCTTACACAGCTCAAAAAACCATCGCAAAAATTAGTGAATTAAAGCACGAATTGTTACAAGATCCACCCTATTCGCTAGATTAGTCCTTTTGACTTCTGACTGTCCTCACATCACAAAAAATTCATGCGAAAACGATTTTCATGATTTTATTTCTATACTTATAACAAGAGGAATAAAAACTAAGTAAATTTTTATACGGAAAATTCAAAATGTAAGTTGAGGAAGGATTGTCTATTTTAATTGTGCCCGGTGATTGTAGATGGGGCTAAACATTGACTCAATTATTAAGTTGTCTACTTTTCGGGAATTTATCTATGATATACACCTCCTTTATAAGCGTAGAGGAAGATATCTTTTCAGGAAAATTTTCTATATTTCGAGTGACATCTAACCTGTAGAGTAGAATGATTCTTCTATCTGTAACAATATAGTGAAAAACTTCACTAGAGATGTAAAAAAAAGGAACATAGCTAAGGTAATTATTACAACATTAAAAAATTACCTGTAACTAAAGGTTTTAGCCTAAGTATGAATTTGACAGTTTTACTGCATATAAGAAACATATAAATTGGTGTAGATGTGAAAGGTGAAAATATAGTTGCATGCAATACATAATTATTTTAGACATCATATAAAGTTTCTGTAATAGGTTTCTAAAATTCAAAAGCAAGACAAGCACACCTATACACAAAATTAAACAGAATACGCATTACGAAATCAAATAAAGGAATAATCACAAACACCTAAAAATAACCAAAGAAAACCATACAATAATAATAATAAGCTCACAGAAGGGATAATTAAACAAACGAAGTTCAAAACTAGTATATAAACAACTCAATACCGAAACAATCGCTAGAAAAACACTTCGCGAAGGTACCTTAATTCAACGAGACTGAAGCGGTATGAGGAAACGCACACGAAACTTAACATCCACACATAACCCTCAAAACAATAACAATAACGATAACATACTAAATTCAAATAAAACAAAAGATCTAGATCGATTAGTTAATATAACTATATATATATATATATATATATATATATATATATAGGAGAAGGAATGATATGGTTACAACTTATGTAAACAATACAAACATTTATGGAAAAGCTATAGTTAGGGATGCATTTATAGGAATAATTGAAAGTAGGATACAAGGAAATTTAAAAGGAAAGCTCTTAATCTACAAGGTATGATTATACGAGTATTTAATTCTCCATAATAAGTAGTTAACTATAAGTTATGTAAAAGAATTGGACGAGATCTACAGAGAGGAGCAAAAGAAAGCATAATGAATAGAAATAATATTGGGGCCAATAGATATAAGGACAACACAGTAACGAAGGTTACATTATTGAGCTTAACAAAACGAACAAATTATTAAATACAGGAGACACATTTTATACCAGATAATTATATTATACAGTCTTTTCGTTACCATAATGTTAATTCGGATCGAAATTTATCTGTTCAGCTGACAAAAGCGTAACAATATGATTCTAAAATATCAATTTTTAGTAAATATCTCTCTCTCCCTATTGAACAACAAGCTTCCAAAACAGAGTTCTACTGAAATTCTCAAAAATATATGTATTTCATTAAAAGAAAGTTAATATAATTTCCAGCTAAACTGAAAATCGGATTCGAATGTAAATATGCTCAGCGAAATCACCTATTTGCATGTATGTAAATGTGGAAGATTTTATTAAAATCTAAGTAGCTGTATCAAAGATATTCGAATGGGCCCATACTTTTGTTTAACCCTGTATACAGAAGGTACGTACTACTGTGAAAATTCACGCCAAGTTGTGAAATGATGAGTGTACTGGTAGATGGTCATCGACTCTTTATTTCGGTCTTCGCATATGATTTCCTTATTGCTCCGGATTCATTTATCTAGAATTTATGTTTAGAATCTATACAGAAGTGAGTATCTGGAATGACTCCACGTAAGTTTAACAAAGTGGAGTGCAGGTCGAAGTATTGTGAAAATAACTTTTTGTCAAGTGGATGAGTTTAGATACTTGGGTACAGTCTTTAGGGTAAACTTTGTCAATGAAAAAAAAGTATTTGTAAAATTATTCGCTATCTAAACGTTATAGAATCTAAGTTTGTAGTATGTGTTTTAATTCGAAGTAGCGCCGATATGTAATTTGTTCAAAAGAAGAAAAACAAATTCATTGTTTCCTTTTGTGTAAAATCATTATTTTTAATGATCCAGTAATAACTTGTGACAGGGATTCAGAAGCGTGTGTGCATTTCAAATGAAACGCCTACGCGTTCCGGGGAGCCTACCTTGGGGATTGGTCACCACCTACGACATCCGACTAGAAAGCGTGGAAACGACGCCAACGTAACTCGCGCCCGTGTACAGAAAACGTCATCCGAGCACCTGTAGACGCGTACCATATTACGCCCCCCTTCGCGAGTTCTTTTTTTTCTTTTGTAACTTGCCACCCTTCCGAAGAACTTGTCTACTCCTACTGTTACATTCTTGTTACGGTTAATGCACTGAATTGAGTACGAGTTTTAAATGTGAGAATTTATATTGCATGTGTAAATGATTAAAAATTAATTTTTTCAATTTTTTAAATTGATAAGTATAAAGCGGCATTAATTAGTTCTATACATTGCTAAGATTAGTAATTTAGTGAATTATTTAAGTTCAAAATGTGGTCGAAACTAATCAAATTTGTAACAAGACGAAAACTGTTAATCTAATTAAAATTGAATGCTTTGCCCACAATCAGAGAGTATTTGGAGCCAATAGAAAATGTCCATGTACATCAAGTGTACCGGAAAGTCATGACTGGTTTTTCTAACAGATGTCGCTAGGCTTAAGTATGGAATGTTATGATTTGACACATATGTCATTTTATTCTACTGACATCAAGCTTAAAAGCCATACATGTTATATTTTGCGAAAGTAACACTGTCATAGATTTATACCTCTTTGAAAATGTCGAGTTTTGTGCCTGACAAAGTACATTTGCGGCACACATTACTTTTCTTATTTAACCAAAAGAAAAAAGACGCTGAAAGTCATCGTTTGCTGGTAGAAGCATACGGTGAGCATGCTTCAGCCATAGCATGCACCACATGTGAGGCGTAGTTTCAACAAAACAAAGAACGTTCTGGGAGATTGAAAAAGTTTGAAGATGCGAAACTGAGTTATTGGATGAAGATCCAACCCAAACTCAAAAATAATTGGCAGACGCGTTAAATATGGCCTGAGAAAGATGGGGAAATAGGTGCCGCATCAATTGAATGACAGGCAAATGGAAAACGGAAAAATCGTCTATTAAATGCTGCTTCAAAGGCATGATCGAAAGTCGTTTCTACATCGAATATTGACGGGTGATGAAAGATGGATATTTTGAAAACCTTAAGCGCAAAAAATCATTGTTATCACCTGGCGAAGCCGGCCCATCGACTCCAAGGCCAAATCGTTTTAGTCGCAAGACAATGCTCTGTGTTTGGTGGGGCGAGAGTGGCGTGATGTATTACGAACTGTTGAAACCTGGTGAAACAGTTAATACTGATCGTTACCGACAACAAATTAGCCATTTCAACCACGCATTGATAGTAAAACGTCCAGAATGGGTCCGAAGACACGGTAAAGTGATTTTACGACACAATAACGCGCCGTCTCATACAGAGAAGTCAAGGAAGCGTTGAAAGCATTTGGATGGGACATAATATCGCACCTGCTGTACTCTCCAGACCTTACCCCGTCCGACTATCACCTTTTCGCATCAATGGGGTACGCGCTTGCAGAGCAGCAGTTCGCCAATTTCAAAGAAGTTAGAAAATGTCTCGATGAATGGTTTTGCTCAAAGAACAAACAGTTTTTTTTTGGGATGGCATCCATAAATTTCCTGAAAGATGGACAAGATGTGTAGAATCAAATGGCCAATATTTTGAATAAATGAATTTTTCCATTTTTTTGAAAATTATGTAGTTTTTTTACGAAAAAAACCGGTAATGACTTTCCGGTACACCTGGTATTGTATATGAGGTAATCCCTTTATAAGAAAAAATTATACAGATATAAACAGATATTGTAACACCAAAAAGACATTCAGTTATAATTGTACTTTCGCATAGAAGATTTTAACTTGATTCTCGTAAAAATTTATTTTAATTACAAAATCAAACGTTTACTACATTTAAAAGAGAACCAAAATTAAGGTTATAAATCGTTTTTTTTTTCTTTCCATAAAACATAATTATGTAATTTTATTCCCGCTCTTACAAAATTGAGTATTCGTCATTAATCATATGTAAGCCAAAACCATTTAAAAATTACTAAGAATGCAAAGGAAATCTGTCTATATGTTTTATGTTTATTTATTGCTTAATACAATGAAAGAAGTTGAACAAAAATTTCGCATATTCGATCATTAATTAAACTATCAAATTATACCGTAATTAAGAATAAATTTCCATCGAAACGACCGCGTCGGCAATTCGAGAGAGAGATTTTAAATTCTTTTGGGATATTAGATACACCTAATTCGGTTCCACATAACTGCACGAATAAGTATTCAGTTTCTCACGCTCCCAATTATTTGCATCGCTATTATTAGACTGTTAAAAGTATATGGTGCGTTTCAGGTGAAATTATATGTATTTACAAAATAGAGTGTTATGAAAAAATAAAGGGGTTGGAAACAATTGAAACGAAATCTTGTTTGTAGATCCAATCTTTGTAATATTGAATCTATTTTTTTCTTTAATATTATGAACATTGATTAATTTGCTCGAAATTTTAAAAAAATTGGTAATTTGCGTTTCATTAATAATACGATATTTTTCTGCACTTTGTCATTGTTATAATTAACTTTTATTTACGTTACCAGGCAATATGAATAGTTTAGTACAGGATTATTCTAAAAGAATGAACCCATCACACAAATCATCCAACAAATCCTATCCACTGATAAACAGGCTGATAATTTGGTTTGGTAGAAACTTGCTTGGCCTCTAGCTGCTTTCAGTCTACTAACAGTTACTATAAACAAATATTGTGTGTAATCATACGTTCTTTTCTTACTCCTATTGCTGACAACATATTTATGATGGTATTCGAACAAAAAATCCCATGCTCTATAACAGGTATGGGCAACCTTTGACATGTTGTGGGCTGACATTTAATGTGCAAATACGTTCGCGGGCCGCGTTCAAAAGTAGTGCATTTTAAAGTAGTGTTCATAATTTTTAGCGGTAGATATCAGACATGAAATAATACGACAATGTCTCGGCCCGCAGGCCGGTTGTTGCCCACGTATGCTCTATAACATAAAACGAAAATGTTGGTTCAAATACGTAGATGACATTCGTTTCACCCATAGTCGGGATCCCTTGAATAACTTCCTTGGTTTCCTATATTCCCAGTATAACTCCATAAGTGTCACTGTGGAGGTTCAATCAGAAGGTTTCCTTCCTTTTCAAGACGTTTTGGTGAATCGTCGTCTTAATGGTTCACTAGAACATCTAGTTTATTACAAACCTACACGCTGATCGATATCTAAACATTCTTTCCCATCATAAAGAAGTTTAAATAAAGGGAATCATCAACTCCTTAGTTGAAATAGTTTTCTGAGCAGTATTTTCTGCCTCAGGAATTAAGTCATGTCAACAACGCCCTAATAAACAACAATTTTATGAAACATAATATTCAATACCATAGATCGATATTCGATATCTTAATTCTACATCTCCACAAACTAATATTTATCATACTTTATCCCTTCTTGCTAAAGTCCATTTACGCAATATTTAAGTCATCGTTGACTGTATCAGTAAAATATTACATAAAAACATCATCAACACTACCTTTTGTGATACTTTAGAAGCATCTGGCATGTAGAGAATTACATACTTGCGCGACAGTGTACATATTGTCGAAATAAAACTCTGTGTTTCGGAACATGACCTGTGTACTAAGCTACTGCGCGTAGCAGGCTCAACACTTGCTAATCATAGACATGAAACCAACCGCCATATTCAATTCAATTCTATGCAAATCTGGTCATTACTACAGCCTAAAAATCCATGAATCAACAGAAATCTTAAAACACTCCCAATAACCTAAACCGTGTTGGCTGTTACGGCTACACAATGCCTGGTAATCCCTTGTTTCTGAACAAGTTTTATTGACCTGTGACAAACAATATTTACATGTAAATCCACCCGCAACAAACTTACTCCAGTTTCGACGCAACAACGACAACAGTAGCAGCAGCTAAGCCTCGAAGATGTCCTATGTGAGTGAAGATCAAACGTCAGAGATGCGAATATCAAAGATGCGATTCCAACACGCCAGAATGACATATTTTATTAAGGAAGGGTTATATAAAATTCCAAGAAAATCTCAAATGTTCTATTGATAATAAAGTTTTATTTGATGTCTTGCAAGAGTTTCAGTATGACTACCACCTACGACTAACAACATTTAGATCATTTAAAGTCGTCTAAGTTATTGAATAATAGAGAATTGTAAACTTGATCTTTTATTTTTATGTCCTCATAAGAAAAATCACATTTGGGGAGATTTGAGGATCTCCCAGACTAAGCATAAAGAGTAAGACATTGGGCAGCCATTCTAAGCAATCTATCGCTGGAGCACTTCTTCATTCGAAAAAGTTAGAATAATCAGATGTCAATGCGGCGACCCATCTTGCTGAATATTATTGGATGTGAATCTGATTGCAGGGGAAAAGCGGGATGTTCAGATAGGATTTGTTATGGCGCTTCTCTCGAAGAAAAACGGGCTATAACCTTGTTCATAAACGCTGTACAATGGACGTTCACCTTAAGGGGATTCCTTTTGTGCTCAACTATCTTGCATAGATGTTGCGCTTCCTAAATGCATACGTTGTGTCGGCTGACTGTGCTGTTCAAGTGGGGGGTTGTTTTAACACTGAAAACTAAACGTAAAATATCTAACATGAAAGTGGCAAATTCCGCTTTTTTCTTATCGTCATTTGTAAGTGCTCGAACGAGTTGCTGTTTGTATAATTTCAAATGTAAACATTTTGTTAGTACACGCCAGATAGTAGATTCAGAGTTCTGAAATTCGCAGGTAGCTGAATTTGTTGATTCTCTCTCAAATTTTACTAAAGCCTAGAATGGATTTTCTCTCTTTTAGATCCACCACATGATGTAATATAGTAAAACATACCACTTTAAGAAGAAACGAGTGCTTTTTCTTCAGGATAATGCACGTGTTCACACTTCGACTGTTTCACTTCAATGGCAAACATTCATGAACTACATTTGGAACTTCTTCTTCATCCAATTTATTTGCCAGATTTGTACTCTTCAGACTTTTTCATTTTTCCCCAACCTGAAAACTTGATTCAGTTGCAAAAGATGTGGTTCAAATGACAGGCAATAATTAAAATTAATGCAAATTTCTAATAATTTTGAGAAAGCTTACATTTCTGAAAAAATTAAAAGAATTGAATGACGGTGGACTAAATGTAATATGAGAATACGTTGAAAAATAAAATAATTTTTTGGCAAAAAGTTTCTCTTTTCTTCTTTAGGTTCAGTAATTACTAATACACCCTCGTGTTAATGACTTTATAGTTATTAAATACTAATATAATGAAGAGCTATGCTATTTGTCGATATTTTCTGTGAATTTTGCTTGATGAATTATACTATTTTTTTCTAATACAATTTTAGTTTCAATCTTTTGCTCAACACTGTATGTACGGACGTATACATATACGTTATAGTACATTACAAATAACACAAATTTATGTAGATTATATCAGTCGTCATGGTGTGTTCCGTGTTTTAATGAATGAATATTGTACACCTCCGCCGGTTCCAAGAATTTTACTTCGTACAAACACCCACTCTGCTGTAATTTAACCGTATTTTTAACATCCTCCCACGAGACCAAAAAGACACGTTATATCCTTTTGTGTCATCGGATCGTTTCGATAAAAGGCACTTTAAAAATTCCAACGGTAACGAACAAGAAGAACATCATCAACAGCATGTATAAGTACAACATACAAAACAAATGGCAACGATCAGTCGATGACGTTGACGTTTTATTATGCGTAAAGATGAACGCTTGTATTTATGCGAGGATAGGTTGAAATAACGGCAAAATTCGTTAATAAAATTCATGAAATTAAAGCAAAGAAATGAAGCTTATCATCGAAGAGGAATATTATTTTAAATTTTTGGAATCGTTCGATGATACAATTTGCATCGGACGTATAAAATTGAATATATGTGTAGTTCTAAACATCAAAAAAGAAACTAAACATTTCTTGTTAAATGAAGTAATTTTGAATAATAAACAACATGTTCTTATTCAATACATTTTCCTAATTTGCTGAGGATATGCGATTTCCAAAATTGGTTCAAGCATACGCAAAAGTATTGTCTAAAAGGCGACTAGTTTGAACTAATTTACCTCTTTTCAGTCACCCTATAATATTTGTCTAATAATTACTCAGTTTCTTCCTCCAGCAACCTCTGTTTTATAGCCTAATTTAGTTCTTCTCTTTCTCTATAATTAAATACTCTTGTATCTAGAAAATTTTTATTAATTCTTACTTCTTTCGTCCTCAAAATATGCAATTGACGCTTTGGACTCTGGATTAAACAAGTTCAGTTTGCTATATGGGCTATATTACTTGCGGTCACTTTTACATTCTAATGCATCTTAGACATTCACTTCAATATTTTTTTTTGAATTAATTACATATTGGGACTTTATTCCTTCCAACGTGGCCATTCCAACCAATCTAAATTTTTTGTCGATGTGTTTTCAAAATTTATCACGTTATTAGGGTGACAATGACAATATGACTAGTACCGTACCTTTGAAAATGTCTTCAAATAAATGATGCCAACAAGAATCAATCAATTTTTTGAATTATCTGTTAGCAATACTTCTGAGTTGTCTGAAAAGTCATGATGTGTTTTTGCCCTTTTTGATAGGTTGTTTATTAATGCAAGAAAAAAGGTCGATCAATTATATATTGTCAGTTTTCTTCGATAACCTAATGCCATCTGTTAGTAAGCTTCAAAATTTCTCGTGCGTACAAGATTCTATCTATTTTCGATGGAAAACTTCATCACGGTGTTAATCTACAACCTCATTTGAGCTGTATGTTATATCACGCGAGGAATTTTGAAAAGAACGGTACAAATACAAATCTCTAGGCGCAAAATTCGGTGAATATAGTACGCGCAGCACATATCTAAGGTAGGGGTTCTCAAAGTATGCGCCGCGCCAAAACGAAGAAAGTGGAAAAATATAAGATTTTAGACATAAAATTATCAGGTCTCTAGTTTTGCTTCATATGAAGGGTGCCACCGGAAATAATCTGAACGTTAAGGAAGCTATGGCTTTGAAAAGTGTAGAAAGCTATGATCTAAGGTATAATAATTTTTGACGATCGATCAAATTTGTATTCGGTTTAGTGTTATAGTGATAGAACACCACTTATTTACTATTAACGAACTGTTAACATTTCTGAAATATTTGTTTAAACTGTTCAATTACCGACAATAGGTACTTCGATTAATTATTTCGTTTCGTGGTAGGAACTCGAAAAGTACATCTTTAAAATCACATTACACTGATATAATCTTTCTCTGATGAACATTTGCTTTCGATGTCGTTTCAGGCGAATGTTCAGGTTAAGATCAGAACTGAATACTTTGGTTAAGAAATTAATGAAAAAAGGTGCTGAAATGTACTCAACTAAGCTGCCAAGGACTGTAAAATTATAACAGGAAATTTCCAGTTATCACTAATTTGCATCATGAAATGCACGTAATTGTGTATAAACACGTGTGCATACATGAAATTGCATATGCATTTGATATTAATAAGACCTACTGCGGTTTTTTAATTCAAAATCCGTTTCCATAACGAAATTTATGGCGCCTTGAAGGAATCTAATCTTACGGTCCTTGGTAGGTTAGTGGTTGAGTACTTGCCCGGTAAGCAGTGGACAGGGGTTTGATTCCTCTCCGAGGACACGATTTTTTCATTAATTTCTTCCTTAACTAAAACGACGTAACAAGCAGGAAATTTCGAGCTGTAATTATTTTAAATCGTGAAATGCACGTAATTGTGTGTGTACACGTGTGTATACATGCTATTGCATGTATATTTGATAAGACCAAAACTGGTATCGCATCAAATTGCAAACAATCCATTTCTCATCACCACAGTTGTCAATAGCTTCAAGAAAGTATCGCTTTCTTCACGTTGTCGGCGAGTGAGCTGGTTTGAATATACCCCATTTTCTGGGAAACTTCCCCATGTTTCTCTTGGGTGTCACACTTTTCTTTTTCCTTTAGAATTCCATTTCGCTTTTTTTTACAAGTATATTCTCCCTACGAAATGTACATTCCAGTTTTCTTCTCCTTCGTTCTTCTTTAATTCACTTTTCTATACGCACGTACATATGTCAATTTTTCATTAGATATTTTTTTTTTGATCAAAAGGTAGAAGAAGGAATTAAAATTAATAAAAAAAATCTCTCGATATTAGCGTTAAATCAGAAAAATGATATATCAAATCAAATTTTATATTTTAATTTAAATTTCGTGTTATAATTATTAATAATACCGAAGCTGATAAAAATTCCTTTGCGTATGTTAATTTCTTAATAATTTGAATTTTAATTCCAATTCAAAATAATGTTTTTATGGAAGAAATTCAGTTACTTTGCCCGACAAACGATTTCATTTAAATAATTAACATTAAAGTTTTTTTAATTCCATTTCACTAATATTAAATTTAAATATTTCCTTATTTATTGAGAATTAACCGTATCCTCTGCATCATACAGGACTCATCTTTTTATTCCCTAACTATTATAAATTCCTACTCTTATTTAGCGCGGTACAGCATTCCATCGATAGATGGCGCAATAAGTAATGATAATCGTACAATTAACGGTGGAAGGTCGCCGACTTGCGCGCGACGATTATCGAATGTGACCGAATGAAAAGCGCGGCCAAGTCAATTTGCTCCATTCTACTCCCAAGGCCAACTAAAATGTGTTTACGCTCATAGAGAGAGAGTTATCAATGACCACTTGTTGGTATTTCATTCTCAAAACTTCTCTCAATGATGAATTGCCAAGTCGCCCTGCAAAAATCAAGTGTAATGACCGATCATTGTTTCAAGTGATATTGGATCGTTTCAGTCCGGCGACGTGATCAAATTAAAACGTTTTAACACGTTCGATATTAGAGACCGTTCGCATGATATGTGTGATGCGATTTGGTTGATTATAAATACACATGCATACATAGTCGAGGATTGAAATGACATGTTGCCCATGTACCTCGAATGTACTCTACATAAATACATATGAATGAACGTGTGTACATACAACTAGCAATCACAACGAATCTATTTGTTATTGTGATTATTGTATAAAGGTTTTTGTTTAAAAGAAATTAGACAAACTTACAACTTCCTATTATTCAATAAAATTTGATTGGAACGATTGCTGGAACTACACTGCGCAAAAAAATTAGGGGATATTTGGAAAAAAGAATAAATAAATAAAGAGTGTAACACCTCTGAAATGTTTTATATTTAACTACAACGTATTTAAATAAGAAACAGAACGCATTGACACTTTTGAACTTGTTTGAGCACATTATAAAGCTACTAAGGCATTAGATCGAATAAATATCATTAAATGAATACACAATTATGAGACTTTATAAGAAGTTTTATTGACAAAATGAGGAAAAACTTATTCTTAATAATATGTATGATCTCCACGAACGGCAATAAAGGTTTGACATCTCATCGGCATTGATTGAATCAGGACACCAAAAAACTCTGGTGGAATATTACTCCATTTCTCTATCAGAGCAATTTGAAGTTCCTGAACTGAACGCGGTGGCATATTTCTTGCTTCAACACTTCTTCCTAAGGCATCCCAAGCATGTTCGATAGGATTCCCGTCAGGAGAATTTGCTGACCAGTCCATTCTATTGATTCCTAATTGTTCAATCCCCCATTCCCACTCTCTGACATCAGCTCGTCGGCCTTTTCATTTCCTATAATCCCCTAGTGTCTCAGTACTCCAGATCAAAGTGGTATTATTTATTTCGAGTTTTAAAGCATCGATTGAAAACGGAGACTATAAAGGACCATCAAGTGCATTCACGAAAATTTGATCGAAAACGTTCAGTACTCGTCAAGAAGAAAAATGTTTTCCTTTATAATTATCCAAGACCGGATACAGTAAGAGTAACGCAGAAGAAATTTTACAGCTTGACTGGTCTATTCTACCTCACAGTATACAAATCTTTGCAGCATTTAGTTATTACTTATTTTATTTGTTGCAAAATTTGTTCACAGTTTGTCTTTTTCTTCTTCTTCTTCAAAAGCTTCTAATACCATTGAAGATGTCGGATAGAGTTAATCAAAACATCAAAACTAACTACATTTTCCTCAAAGGCATCCACAAACTACTTGAAAAATATCAAGAGGTAGCGAATAAATAAGAATAGTTGTATTATAGATCACGATTAGCGACCGATTACGAGCAACGGGAAAACTCCAACTTCGCCTGGTGATAACCTGACGAAGCCGGTCCATCAATCCCAAAGCCAAATCGTTTTGGTTACAAGACAATGCTTTGTGGTTGGTGGGTCCAGAATGACGTGGTGTATTACGAACTGTTCAAACTTGGTGAAACAGTTAATACTGATCGTTACCGACAACAAATTATCAATTTGAACTATACATTGATAGAAAAACGTTCAGAATGGGCCCGAAGACACGGTAAAGTGATTAGTATACATGAAATTGCATATACAGCACGATAACGTACCGTCTCATACAGAAAAACCAGTCAAGGAAGCGTTGAAAGCACTTGGCCGACTATCACCCTGGCGAAACCGGCCCATATACTCCAAGGCCAAATCGTTTGTTTGGTGGGACCTGAATGGCGTGGTGTATTAGGAAGTGTTGAAACCTGGTGAAACAGTTAATACTGATCGCTACCGACAACAAACGCCGTACTATCCAGACTTTGCCCCCCCCCTCCGTTCAACTATCAATAGGACACGCGCTTGTAGGACAGCACTCCGTCAACTTCGACGAAGTTAGAAAATATTTCGATGAATGGTTTTGGTCAAAAGACAAATAGTTTTTTTGGGATAACATCCATAAGTTGCCTGAAAGATGGGCAAGATGTGTAGAATCGAATGGCCAATACTTTGAATAAATAAATGTTTCCATTTTCGTGAATATTATGTAATTTTTTTACGTAAAAACCGGTAATGACTTTCCGATACACCTGGTATATACAGTCTTACACTACCTTTATCTTCGACATCTCTCTCCGCCTCATCCATTTGTATTTCAACCGTCTTTTTCAAATAACAATCGAATTTAAACTTCTTAATTATCATAGTAATTTAATTTTTTGATTGAACCTAACATATGTTTGGTTGGTGTTCGTTAAAAAAACAATGTGCCTTTCCACTCATTTCTCACTTGTTGTCTTTCCAAATTTTGCAGTTCATTTATAATTTATTCAATATCATGGAGAGGTTTTTAAAATTAGTATATCGTTTATTTAGATCTACAAATAATAATTACATTTCCCGATACTTAATTGAATTTCGCAATATTTACACTTCGGGAAACGTGATTTTCGGTTTGCGAAGAGGATTTTCGACGTTTCAAGCTTTTAAGGCTTTAGCTAGTATTTCGTGAGCATAAAATTTTATTTTTGAGCAATATTGCACGCATTCAGTGTTCGAAAATTAGAAAAATTCTCTAGATTTACACGATGATTGACTTTATGTTCAGTAAGTACAATAAATATACGTAAGGTCTGTTTTTTATTTATTGAATACTTTAAAAACTTCCACAGCATATACATATGTATGTACATACATACATATATGGATATATGAAAACATGCTCTTTATCGTTTTTAAATGCCATCACTTACGTAACAGACACATACACATATATAGTATGTTCTCTCTTATATGGAAAATAAATTATGTTTTGCTAGTATATATGTACTTATGCAAGAATGTAAGAATTATAAAACTAATTTTAAAAACAAGTCGTGTTGTATAAAAACATTATAAAGATTAGTAAGGCATTGCAATTATTTCAGATAAGGTATACTTAATGAATTATGTAGCCAATGAGAATTATTGAAGATAATCCTGAAGAAAAATAATATAAGTAATAAAGGAAATCTAGGATTTTGACAAAATTAAAGAAGAAATTGTGTACAGATGTGTTCAGATGTGTACGTAAAAGCCCTATAAATTTATACTGGTTATTTACGATGTAGGAATAAATACACAGTCTGTCGCAGAAAAAACTTTTTTAAAATAAAAACAGAAGCTTACTATTTTGGTAAAATTCATTTATTTTATTCAAAAACGTCGTCTTCGGTTTCAATACAACATTTTGCACGGTCAATTAACATGTTGAACAAATTTTTAAGTTCATCTTTACAGATGTCTGTCAAGATCGCTGTTGACGCCTTTTTAATGGCTTCGACGTCAGCATAACGCTGTCCCTTCATCGACAAATGTAGTTTGGAGAATAGATACAAATCGGGGGCCAAATCTGGTGAATACAGTGAATGGTTGATGGTTGAAATGCGATTTGCAGATAAAAAATCAGTGATAAGCGTCGAGCGAAGAGATGGTGCATTATCATGTAACGAACGCCAGTTATCATTTTCACGATATTGAGGCCGCACACGACGTATACGCGCTAAAAGACGCTTCATAACACCAAGATAACATACAGCATTGACTGTTTGAATAGTTGGTACAAACTCTTTGTGCACTATGCATTTTGATTCATAAAAACAAATGAACATTGTCTTCACTTTTGACTTCTCCAAACGAGTTTTTTCGGCCTTTCTTCGCTTGGATGCTACCATTCAGAGCTGTAACGCTTGGTATCTGGATCATATTGAACATACCACGTCTCATCGCCAGTTATAATAGAATACCTGAAATTTGTTTCGTGCGAGTTTTTGCCGAAAAACTACGGCAAAAACTCGCACGAAACAAATTTCGTACAAGATCTGTACCGTCGAAAGTCAAAACCCACAGCGCGAGATTTGGCTTATTAATGTAGAAAGGGATTATAAATGGTGTTTCAATAAGACACTTAATTTTCAATAGCCTGCCAATAGTTCTCATGACTCAATCTGTAACTACTTGGCAGATGACAAGTAAAAACCACGCCATTAATAAAAATGGAACGATATATGCTTCAATAACGCATTGAATTTATTAAAATTGGTGAAAATTTCGCGGTTACAGTTCGCAAAACTAAAGCATTTTTGGGTCGTCATGAAGCACCTTCTCGGCCAGCAAGTGTGAAAATGGAGGAAAAATTTGAGATGTTGGGACAAATTAGTGATATGAAGAATTGAACTTGTACATGTTGCTCAAGAACAACTAAGGATATTGCTGTTGTAGCCCATAGTGTTGAGCAAAACCGATGTTTGTTCATTTCTCATCGATCTTTGAAATTGGGCATTCCACAAACGACTTTACACCGTATTTTGCATAAAGACTTAGGTCTTAAGGCTTTTAAAGTTAAGTTAACACAAGAACTCACGCCTACCGACAAACGTCGTGTCTTTGCTGATTGGATCCTTGAAATGCATCAAACTGATCCGGAATTTCATCGAAAAATCATCTTCAGTGATGAGGTCCATTTTCACTTCGGACGCTACGTAAACAAGCGGAATTGTCGCATTTAAGTCTCAGAAAACCCGAGAATTATTGTTGAAAAGCCTCTCCATCCTCAACGTGTGACTGTTTGGTGCAGTTTTTGGTCAGGCGTGGTCGTCGGACCTTACTTTTTCGAAAATGAGTCAGGAGCAACTGTTGCGGTGAATGGATTGCGCTATCGAACGATGATTAATGTTTGTATGGCCGGAATTGGAAGATATTGATGTGGACGACGTTTATTTTCAACAAGACGGCGCTACATGCCACACAAGTAACAATACCGTCCCTCTTTTGCGTGAAAAATTTCCTGATCGCGTGATTTCTCGAAGAGGCGATAACAATTGGCCACCGAGATGTGATATAACACCTTTAGACTTTTTCCTTTGGGGCTACGTGAAAGGTAAGGTCTATGCCAATGGCCCACAATCGATTCAAGACCTCAAAGATGGAATTCGTGAAGTTATCGAAGACATACAGCCGCAAATTTGCGAATTGGTGGTGGAAAATTTCATGAATAGAATATGGTCCTGCGACCGTAGCTGTGGCGGCCATTTGACTGATATTGTTTTCCATTATTAATGACATACCCCCCTCTTTACAATTAAATAAACATCCGATTGTGTCCCTTAAAAATACTCGTTTTTTTGCATATTAAAATGAAACTTATTATTCAAAGAGCCGTTATATCAACTTTAAGTGATTAAGTTAATCAATCACAGCTCCATCAAACTTACCATACAAAATTTTGTTTAAAAATACATAATACTTTTGCGGGATAATTAGGTTGTTTTGTCACATAATGTATTATTTTGATTATTACATGTACAAACATTCTAATATTTTATTTTTAAATGAATTAATTTTTCAATTCAAATACTATATTTAATTCTCATATACGAGGGAGCGTTTTTATATTCGCGGAATGGGGGACAAGGGGTGGAAATAAAAAAACCAAATTATTTTTCTTTTTCAATATATTCACCTGCAAGACGGATACATTTTTCACATCTTTCAATTAATTTATTTATACCCTCATAAAAAAATGATTTCTCTTTATCTGCAAAATACGCCGAAACTGCCTCCTTGACTTCATCATCGGCAGTAAATTTTTTACCCCGCAGCTCTTTTTTCATTTTCGGAAACAGGTAATAATCACTCGGGGCCAGGTTTGGGCTGTAGGGTGGGTGATTCACAATTTCGAAGCCCACCTTATGCAGGGCAGCTAACTCAACGCGGCTCTTGTGGACGGGCGCGTTGTCGTGCAAAAGCAGAACACTTTTTGTCAATTTTCCCCGTCTTTTCTCTTTAATGGCTTCTTTTAGTCGCTCTAATATTGAAGCGTAATATTCTCCGGTTATAGAAACACCTTTATCTTTATAATCAATCAACAATATTCCTTCCGAGTCCCAAAATACCGTTGCCAAGAGTTTCCCAGCTGATTGTGACACTTTAAATTTCTTGGGAGGTGCTGTGCCCTTTTTATGCCACTGCATGGAGTCTTGTTTGGACTCAGGTTCATAATGATGAACCCAAGTTTCGTCTCCAGTAATAATTCCACTCAATACACCATCCTTGTCTTCATTACAGAGGTCCAAAAATGCACGCGAACACTCTACGCGCTGTTGTTTTTGCGGCGGCGTGAGCATTCTCGGCACCCATCTTGCGCTGACCTTAGACATGCCGAGATGAACGTGTAGGATTTTAAAAATTGTTGTATCGGATACTCCAACCATTTCTGCGAGTTGTTTCTTCTTTAGTCGAGCATCTTCGAGTACAATTTGTTCAACTTTTTGGATAAGTGTTGGCGTGGTCACCTCAATGCTCCTGCCCGGCCTCGGGTCGTCTTCAAGGGATTCCCTTCCTTGTTTAAATAAACTATGCCACTTGTACACCATGATTTTTCCTGGACAAGAGTCGCCGTAAACCAATGACATCTCATTCATTATGGTCGCGACTGATTTTCCTTGCCTGGTAAGGAACTTTATAACGGCACGATATTCGATTTTTTCCATATTTCACTTTTCACTCCTGATTATGTTACTTGGTTGACGATAGCTCAAAGACTAACTGTCTAATAACAATGAAACTTCGTATTTATACTAATCATGAGTCGCTGCACAGGCCACGCCCCAAATGCGCCTACTCACCCCTCTACAACCCGCTCATTCCGCGAATATAAAAACGCTCCCTCGTATATGTATATAAATTAAAATTGACAGTTTACTTTATTAATTCTTTCCATAACAGTACATATTTAGAATAATTTTAATAAAAATAAAATCAATTATATCATTTATTAGGTAATAATATGTTTGGAAGCGTTTACATAATGTCCACACCTATTTACATATTCATTTAAAAGTATCAAACACGTATCGTACAATATTTATGCGAGAAAATCTAAATGATAATACTTTGTTATGTAAAGATTGGTAAAAAATACCAGCGTAGTTACTACAGTATCAAAATGACATTTGCATTTTATCTATTTTTAAAATCGTATAATCTTATTATCGTATTAGTAATTGTAAATTATTCCATCTTCGTCTTTCGTGTAGTTAAAAGGAATTTCATTCATTACACGTATGCGTGTACCGTCCATTTTGTATATGGGAAAACTTGAATAACATGTATATTTCTATTATTACACGAATTCTATGTGTGTGTATTATTCCTGTACGCATTATAGATTTTTTAAAAATGTCTACAAAATAAACATCGAAACCTTCCAATTAGATTTGACCATGAATTGAAAATAGTCTCTTGAATTTTATAGATAGCAAACATAGGAAAGTAATAAAATGGAAAATTCTGAAATAAATTGAGTAAACTGTCAATTTTAATTTATTTATAATACCAATAACTTCGTATTAAAAATATTTACTCAAAAATACAGATATAGAATGTCATAAATATAGAGGTTAGTATTTTTCAGTAGTCATCTAGCAAACATTTTCAAATGAAAGTCATTTTAAAATGTAATCTCATCAAATTGTTTCGAAGATATTCGAAATATTTTGTGCAGTTATGCACTTATATATCAAATACGAGGTGTAAAAATTTAATTGTTTGAATGAGGTTTAAAAAATATACCGACAGATAGGTTAGAGGTGAGGTACTGGCTTATCACGCCGTGAAAAGTGAATACCTACAACCAAAGGTCTTATGTTGCTTCATAAGAATGGGCGTAGTAATTAGAGATGATCTGTTTTTCTAATGCATAACAGAGCACCTGGTACGAGTTCGATTAGCGTTTGGCGGTATGAATTCATTTATAGCTACATCGCCCAATTATGTATATTTGATTCAACGAACTGTAAAATGTTACGTAATTGAAAATACCGGTTACAAGAGATACGTCAAATTATTAAATATATACATCGATATACTGATTTAATATATAGTGGCGATTTCGTAAAATGTGATCCTTGCAATGTGAATTTAATGGTTTATGAATAAGCAGAAAATTCCAAAAATGATATATTATTTTTAATAGATCAGAGGAAATTTAAAAAGCCTGAAACTTTTTCATGTGAAAGTACGTACATAAATATTATATAATTATATAATTCGCTTTTTAAAGTTATATATATATATATATATCAATTCTTAATAGATATCTGTTTATGCCGCCAAAATGTGTATGCTTATGCTATCTATTTGCGGTAAATATACTAACAACACTAACGAAGACGATTAACGAGGACATGTTTTCGATTAGCTTCGGAAGATGGATCTTCCACTCATAATTCAGTTCAATAGATAATTAGAGCATGACTGATCTGATAAGATGAAAGCAGCAAATGAATCTTCGACGTGGAAGATACTCGTTCAACTCACGGTCCCCCAAATCGTTCTTTTAAAAATGTCAGCTCGATTCGCTTTATATCAATGATTTAAGTTGCATATCTCTTATTTAAGAAGTTTAAGTACTGACTTAAATGCATAAAATCATTAGAAGTGGCCACAGGCTTATTTTGGAAAACTACATTTAATGTTATAACATTTATGTTTATGAATATAAGAAGTTGGAAAAAATACGTAACAACATTAAATATTATTACTAGCTAGATCCTTTCTTCGTCAAAATATCCACCCTTGATTTTTCCATTATTCCATTCACCCTAGAGAATATTTCATAGATGAGTTGTTAAGATTGGATATACTTTAATTATTTGTCTATGCAGCTTATCCCATAATAACTAGATATAACTAGATCTGGAATCTGTGGTAACTATGTTATTATTATATCATTCTCCTGCGTAAATATAAAGATGTCGCCTATCAATCGCATACATTTTACATTTTTTCATTATTCCTTTAATTTCTCATAAATCTCCAGTGCCCGAAAAGAAAAACAAACCCACACAAGTACTTCTTCCTTGATTTACAGTAGGCGCAACACAATCAGGAAGCTTTTTTTCATGCTTCATTCCCCGAACAAAGAATTTTCCTGGTTTAGTACTAGGGAATTTAGATTAGTCAATTCATAAAGCGTATTACCATTCTTGGACTGTATAATTTCTATGTGTTTGTACTCACTGAAGTCATTTCTGTCAGTTATCTCGGTGTAGCAACGGTTTTCGTGCAACCACACGATCATGAACATCTGCCTTATGAAGTCGCTGTTTCGCTGTACTAGCAGACTACTTTCATAGCCACGCAGTACTTTTGGGTGCGGATAACTTCCTATTTCGTTTACTAATTAGTTTTATGCGTTCATCATCTGCATAAGAAGTGAATCGCGATGGCTTTCGTGATACCGACAGATAGAACTAATTATCGAAGAGCTTTTAATTTTAACTTCTTCACCAATTTTGGGCATTAAGAATCCTTCCTAATGAAATAGTACTTCTAGACTTTCTGCGTAGCATACTGCAAATTATTTTACTACAATAGAATCCAGATCTCAACCCCATTAAATTATTATAGGATCAGCTGGACAGACGAATAAGAAAAATATATCCTATTTCAACAAGCCATCTGTGGAATAGTTTCTAGCACAAACGTACTGAACGCTGTCCTAGAAGAGTTAAATAGAATATCCCGTATAGCACAAGACGTTCTTAGTGACATGGGTGGATATTTTGTCGAAAAAGATCTGGCCAGTAATAATACTTATTAAAACTGCTTTATTCCATTTTTGCTTTTTATATTTATAGCCATAGATATATATTATAATATTAAATATATCTTTTCAAAGCAAATCTGTGGTAGTTTCTGGAGATTTCTATATTTAGGTCAACATTCGAACTTCTTTGAGTGGCACAGGTGGCACTGGAAATATTGTTAGCGTCAATACTTAACGTTACTTAGAAACGATATTAAATTTGATACAAAATATCGCCTTAAGATATTTATATTGGTGCATTTGTAGATCATTTGGACTAATTGCTAGATAACTTTCTTCCACACTTTTCCGTTTCTGATCTTTTCACTCCTACAGTACGTGTTTGGTGTTTGGCTTTCGGCGATGTAAGTTTGGTACGGACTTTGTTTCTGTGCAGGTTTTGCTGTGGTTCCAATTTTCTATTCTCTTTTTTTGCCAGATTTTCAATACAGCTTATCTCCAAATTTTCCTACATCTTATTCGTTTTCGCCTAACGGAAGAAATTTTCCAGGCTGTACGGCTCTTAATTCACCCAATTTAGGTGGCACAAACATACAAGGCCCTCGTTCTTTGTACATGATTTATTTTGGTACCGCCATAGAAAGTATATATTTGTACTTTTAGCATGGGCTTGCCTATCTGATCCGAAATCAAAGTTAAAATCTGTTATATTCCCACCCATTACTTTATACTAATTTTTGCGTTCCCGTAATTCAAGAAAATTGTGAGTAATTCTACGAAACGAAGCTTTTTTTCTTTGGATAATGGAATCAATGCAAATAATCCACAAATTATAGAAAATTAAGAAAATAATATTTATAAAATTAAATATTCATTGAAGCCCAAAACACGCTATTTACGGTTGATGCGATTTGGCGTAAACTAGAACTTGGGTCCTTCGAACTTGTAGTTTAGGTACCTATCCACTATCCACCACCATTTCATATTGTATTGCGAAATTATATTTTACCAAATATTTTTCTACCTTCACTAATACATACCTCAAAGTTACGATTTCTTTTGCGACCTCTAAATTTAATTAATAGACACATGGTATATTTTTATTTAATTTTTTTTACTGTTATGCGTATACTTATACTAAATTACATGGCTTAGGTGTGGTTTAACACTAATTTTCATTTGAATACCACCAAAATGAAACGGACGAAACTGCGGCGCAATATATCTCTATACACGTATTTTATTATTTGAGATAACGATGACGAACCCACAAACATTACTTTTCTATTTTTAAACAGACACAGACACGTCAAATGACATTTTACGATTGAAAAAGGTCGCACGACTTTCATGTTCATGTCATGTAATATACAGGTGTGTCATTAGTGGCTTAATATCGGAAAAAAAATCGAATTACAAGCACGTGGAAAAACAGAAGAGTTATTGATCTTTAACAATAGTAAAGTTATATTAAATTGTTAGATATCCTGGTGGTCATCGAGTATTTTTATGAAGATAGTTTAAAATTCCTGTTTTTGATTACTGTTTATGATTTGTAAGGAAATGAACAAGAAAATTGATTCATTGTTTTAACTCTAAATTCCACATATGAAATAAAGGTAAAAAAATTAAATGTAATAAACAATGTTTACAAAGTATACGAGGATAGATTGACAAGTAGTGAGAATGACACATAGGTGGCGCTCTAATTGGTAAAACAAATGCACTGTAATTTAGGTTGGCTATTTATATGTTTACATTCCGATATTTAGATAAATCGGTTGATTAGTTTATATTATATACGTCGTCGTTATTATATACGTCGTTTTGTTAAAATGGAAAAAGCAGAGTATCGTGCAGTGATTAAATACTCCGTAATTAAGGGTACGAAAGCTACCGAAATAAAAGTTGAGTTACGGGAAACATTAGGTGAATCTGCTCCATCATCCGCCACAATAAGTAGATGGGTAAATGAATTTAAACGTGGTAGAACAAGCTGTGTTGATGAAGCGCGCTCTGGAGCACCCAAAACCGTGACTTCTAAAGAAATGATTATAAAAATCCATAATATTATTACGCAAGATCGACGACTCAAAGTGAGAGAGATAGCAAACATGGTAAACATTTCAATAAAACGCGTACACCACATTTTAACGAAAGAATTGGGCCTTTCCAAGTTTTCGGCAAGATGGGTGCCGCGATTGCTTACGACTGATCAAAAGTTCACTCGTTTGCGCATTTCCAATGAGTGTTTGGACCTTTCTAAGCGCAATCCGGTTGATTTTTGTAGGCGATTTGTTACTTGCGATGAAACTTGGATACACTACAGTACACCCGAAACTAAACAACAGTCGAAACAATGGTTAGAACGTGGTTCTGCACCTCCAAAGAAAGCGAAAACCACTTTATCGGCAAACAAGGTGATGGCATCAATTTTTTGGGATTCAAAGGGCATTTTGCTCGTTGATTACCTTCAAAAAGTTGCCCCAATAAACAGACAATATTGTGCAGAACTTCTACAAAAATTAAATGTTGAGATTCGTGCTGAACGGCCAGGAATGGCAAAGAAAAGGATTCTGTTTCACCATGACAACGCTCCCTCGCATACCAGCACAGTTGCGATGTCCAAAATCCACGAGTTCCATTTCCAATTAGTACCGCATGCACCTTATTCGCCGGATCTAGCCCCTTCCGACTTCCACCTTTTTCCGAAATTGAAAACGGCACTTTGTGGAAAGAAATTTTCGTCTAACGACGAGCTTATCATCTTCGTAAATGAGTATTTTGCAAGTATTCCGGAATCGCATTTTAGAAATGGCATAAGGGCATTGGAGCACAGTTGGAATAAATGTATTGCTCTTTTAGGAGAATATATTGAAAAATAAAAATTATTTTGTATTTCAAAAATTTGTTTTTCTTTTCCATTCTCACTACTTGTCAAACTACCCTCGTATATACAAGAACAACAAATAATAATAATAATTACGATATTAATAATAAAATACATTGTTATTTAGATGAGTAGGTAAATTTAGTGAAGATTGTGGCTGACTGAATTAATCCAAAAAGATAAATAGAACTCCTTACCAAATCAATGTTCGTAATCTGTATATGATTTCGACAACTAAGTTATCATCATCAACAGATGATTAATCACAGTATCACACCTGGATCCACGGAATAAATCCGCACTAAAATTAGATGAGTACACTAAAAACGCTTTTAAGAACAAACTTGTTTAAGGTGCTTAAGGAAATAAATATTTAAGAAGCAAGAATAAGATAACGTCCAGATATAAATGTTAAGGAACTAAGAATAAGATCATTTCCAGATCTAAATGTTAACGAATCAAGAAAGAGACCATGTCCAGGTATAAATGTTAAAGAACCAAGAATAAGATCACGTCCAGATATAAATGTTAAGGAACTTAGAATAACACCATGTCTAGGTGTAAATGTTCAAGAACCAAGAAAGAGACCATGTTCTCTATCTGTTGGTAGGTCACCCGCCTGTCCTCGCCCAGCATTTTCCTCACAGTAGTAACGTTTTCCTCCGTAACTGACGTTCGTGGTCTTCCCGGCCTCTCAGCATCCTCCACAGTTAAATTTTCCCTTTGGAATTCTCTATACCACCTGAGTATCGTTGTGCGATGTGGAAAAACATCACCTAGTGCAAGAATCATTTCTTCGAAGCACTGGTATATGTTTAAACCACGCACGAAGTTATAACATAAAACTGCCCTTATCTCATTTCGTGACCACGATGCCTTCGCAAGCACTTTACACTCTCACTGCTAATGAATAACTAAGCCCATCGACATGTCTTAATGGCGTCATATTGCAAAACTTTCCTAGTACCCTTTGTACACATATTTCGTTTGTGTTAGATTACCATTTAAGTCTGAAGAAGTGTTGGCGAAACAACTGTTACACTTTTTCAACAAAGATATTTTGTGAATATTACACAACTGAGTTTTTGAATAATCTCATATCTCCCTCTCTCGACCAATACATAAATGTATTGACCGACAAAGCAAGAACGCTTCTATCTTACAGATCGGAGACTATGTTTCCAGTGTATAATAGACAGAAACTTACATCTAGGCTTTATGCCAAATAAAGAATGTTAAAAGGAATCATTCTATTATTAATAACACCCTATCAACACTTTTAACATTCTTTATTTGGCATAAAGCCTAGATGTAAGTTTCTGTCTATTATACACTGGAAACATAGTCTCCGATCTGTAAGATAGAAGCGTTCTTGCTTTGTCGGTCAATACATTTATGTATTGGTCGAGAGAGGGAGATATGAGATTATTCATTATTTTCTGTATCGAAAGATATGATATACTCTCTGAAGGAATCGTTCATTAATAACACAAATCAACCTGACGATTCGTGAAATTCGATGAAACATATGTAGTTGATAGGGTGTTATTAATAATAGAATGATTCCTTTTAACAACTGAGTTTTTGTTTTTAATTTCGATTTTAATCGAGTTAAGGTCACATCAGTTGAATGTGAAATATGAAAATCACCTAAGTAGACATTAAATCCTTTTTTTTCGTACGGGTATTTTTCGCCGTAGTTTTCCAGGTGCGACACTGTTTAATTATCTGCTGATGATGACAACTTAGTTGTCGAAATACGTATACAGAATACGAAAATTAATGTGGCAAGGGGTTATATATCAACCTTCAGTGATCAAATTAGTCACCCACAGCTTCCATCAAAATTACCTACCACCATTAAATCCTTTAATTAATTCTTTACAACATCGATGCTAACTTCCCATTCTTCTTATTAGCATCTTATCATGCATAAAGGAAATAAATTGGTGAACCAGATTATTTTCTAAAATACAATATTAAGTTCATCATATAGAAGGAAAAAAAAATTACTTAATTCGCTTAATGTATGTTAAAAAGGAATCATTCTATTATTAATAACACCCTATCAACTACATATGTTTCATCGAATACACGAATCGTCAGGTTGATTTGTGTTATTAATGAACGATTCCTTCAGAGTGTTTGTCATATCTTTCGATACAGAAAATAATGAATAATCTCATATCTCCCTCTCTCGACCAATACATAAATGTATTGACCGACAAAGCAAGAACGCTTCTATCTTACAGATAGGTGTTATTAATAATAGAATGATTCCTTTTTAACATTCTTTAATTGGCATAAAGCCTAGATGTAAGTTTCTGTCTATTATACACTGGAAACATAGTCTCCGATCTGTAAGATAGAAGCGTTCTTGCTTTGTCGGTCAATACATTTATGTATTGGTCGAGAGAGGGAGATATGATATTATTCATTATTTTCTGTATCGAAAGATATGATAAACACTCTGAAGGAATCGTTCATTAATAACACAAATCAACCTGACGATCCGTGATATCGGTGAAACATATGTAGTTGATAGGGTGTTATTAATAATAGAATGATTCCTTTTTAACATTCTTTAATTGGCATAAAGCCTAGATGTAAGTTTCTGTCTATTATACACTGGAAACATAGTCTCCGATCTGTAAGATAGAAGCGTTCTTGCTTTGTCGGTCAATACATTTATGTATTGGTCGAGAGAGGGAGATATGATATTATTCATTATTTTCTGTATCGAAATATATGATAAACACTCTGAAGGAATCGTTCATTAATAACACAAATCAACCTGACGATCCGTGATATCGGTGAAACATATGTAGTTGATAGGGTGTTATTAATAATAGAATGATTCCTTTTTAACATTCTTTAATTGGCATAAAGCCTAGATGTAAGTTTCTGTCTATTATACACTGGAAACATAGTCTCCGATCTGTAAGATAGAAGCGTTCTTGCTTTGTCGGTCAATACATTTATGTATTGGTCGAGAGACGGAGATATGATATTATTCATTATTTCTGTATCGAAAGATATGATAAACACTCTGAAGGAATCGTTCATTAATAACACAAATCAACCTGACGATCCGTGATATCGGTGAAACATATGTAGTTGATAGGGTGTTATTAATAATAGAATGATTCCTTTTTAACATTCTTTAATTGGCATAAAGCCTAGATGTAAGTTTCTGTCTATTATACACTGGAAACATAGTCTCCGATCTGTAAGATAGAAGCGTTCTTGCTTTGTCGGTCAATACATTTATGTATTGGTCGAGAGAGGGAGATATGATATTATTCATTATTTTCTGTATCGAAAGATATGATAAACACTCTGAAGGAATCGTTCATTAATAACACAAATCAACCTGACGATCCGTGATATCGGTGAAACATATGTAGTTGATAGGGTGTTATTAATAATAGAATGATTCCTTTTTAACATTCTTCAATTGGCATAAAGCCTAGATGTAAGTTTCTGTCTATTATACACTGGAAACATAGTCTCCGATCTGTAAGATAGAAGCGTTCTTGCTTTGTCGGTCAATACATTTATGTATTGGTCGAGGGAGGGAGATATGATATTATTCATTATTTTCTGTATCGAAATGATATGATAAACACTCTGAAGGAATCGTTCATTAATAACACAAATCAACCTGACGATCCGTGATATCGGTGAAACATATGTAGTTGATAGGGTGTTATTAATAATAGAATGATTCCTTTTTAACATTCTTTAATTGGCATAAAGCCTAGATGTAAGTTTCTGTCTATTATACACTGGAAACATAGTCTCCGATCTGTAAGATAGAAGCGTTCTTGCTTTGTCGGTCAATACATTTATGTATTGGTCGAGAGAGGGAGATATGATATTATTCGCTTAATGTAGATGATAAAAATACAAAAGTTTTCTGTATCCAACAATAAATTCACATACACTGAATATTATCTGATTCTTCGTCGTAATAATACTTGCACAGAAACTTTATTAGGATGATTCAGTTCGCTGGATGAAGGAGTATTTGACGTGAATACACCGGAAGTTGGCTATCCAGACATCGTCCCCGCCGGAAATTCATACATCTTCTGATAATACCGTCGGTTACTTGTTTTATTATTATTATACAGAGAAAGATTCCTTGGTTACGTTTTCTATTACTCTTTTTGTCTCATTCTTTATCGCAGACCGGTTCTCTTCTTCGTTCCATTCATAAAAATAATTAAACTGAGAGTTTGTATCCACCGCAGGATACTCTTTATTTATGTATGTATGTATGCATATATAACTTGCTTGTATACTTGTGGTATATACGTATTTATACATAAATGTACGTATAATAGTGAGTACATACCTATGCCATACTATGAATATGACTAGTGTGTGTGAAATATATTCATTCTTATACTTTAATTACGACTAGAATGTTATCTATTCAATTGTGTGAGTGTTAAAATTCAAATTGAATTCCTGCAATTACGTAGAACAAAGAAATAATTTCATGATTCTCATAACTTTATATAATTTAAACCTATTATGAAATGGAAAATAATCATTAACATATTTTTTTCATTCACTTTTTTTTCGTATCCGTTAACCATACTGTAACAATGAAGCTATTTCTATTCATGCGGTCCATTCATTCATTACGTGTTATTTAAAATTTCATTTAAACTCTTAATTTCGAGTAAATTCTCAAATAGATACATTAATGCAATACTTAAAACAAAATAGTCATTAATCAAAAAGAAGTAAATAAAGGTGTATCAAATTTCGCAGTTTTTTTAAAGAATAAATAAAACACATAATTTGCATTCACTTTCAAAAACTTTTTATTGGTAATTGAAGTATCAGTTACGACACTTATATGTGAAAAATAATATTTGCCAAATGGCCTCCTCTTGCAGCTCCACAGACGTCCATTCTTTCGTTAAAATTTTCGATGATATTTTGACATAATTGAGACTCTATCTCACCAATGGCACGAATAATTTCATCTTTCAAAGCAGGAATTGATTGCGGATTGTTTTTATAAACCTGACTTTTCACACAACCTCAAGGAAAATAGTCTAACGGTGTCAAATCACATGATCTTGGTGGTCAATTAACATCACCGTTTCTTGAGATTATACGTCCAGGAAATTTTTCTCTCAATAAATCACTTGATTCATGTGTAAAGTGAGGTGTAGCGCCATCCTGTTGAAACCACATATCCTTTAGATCAATAAAATCACAAAAATTGGGCGATATCGATCACCATTGATAGTTACAACTTCACCAGCAGCATTTTCAAAGAACTAACGTCCAATTACACCACCTAACCATAATGCACACCAAACAGTAACTTGTTTAGGATGCATAGGTTTCTCATGAATAATTCATGGATTTTCTCACCCCAGATATGGCAATTTTGTTTATTAACATAGCCACCAAGTTCAAAATGTGCCTCATCGGAAAACATTATTTTTTGAGGAAAATCAGATGGTTGTTCATTAATGAAATTGACAAATGAACGATGTTGTAGATGATCTAATGGCTTCAGCTCCTGTGTTATTTAAACTTTATATGCCTTCAGAGCTAAATCCTTGTGTAAAATACGCCATGTTGATCCATTAAGTCCAAGTTGTTGTGAACGTCGTCTAATGGACATTTCAGGATCTTCAGCAACACTTTCACAAACCAAACCAATATTTTCTTGTGAATGACCACTACGACTGTATTTTTCACTTTTTCGATCTTCCAAGGAACCAGTCTCTTGAAATTTTTTAATAATTCGACCAATAGTGCTTTCAGATGGTCCATTATGTAAACCATAAAATTCACCTAATTTTCTAAAAACTCTTTTCACAGAACGCTGATTTTCATAAAATAATCCAACAATTTGAACGTGTTGTTGTACCGTGTACGAAGCCATTTTTATGAATGTCATACATCACACTTTTTAAATGTCCACATACACAGACAAATTCAGTGCGCCATCTATATTTTATTTATTCTTAAAGAAAACGCGCAATTTGAAACACCTTTAGGTTACATTCGAAAATATTTCTTAAAAAGAATTTACTGATACTTGTAATTTTTTTTTAATAAATATTTTAGAACAAATTGAAATTTATTTCTAAAGAAAAGTTATGTTAGTCTCGAACTGTGTTACGAACTTTACAAGACCAATTCGCTACTCAATTTTAATAAATTTGATATAATTTATTAAGAAATTCCAAACCAGCGGTGTTATGCACGTGTAATGTCTGCTGTTAATATAATTCATTTTATTTTTCACTTTAATTCAGACAAGGTGTATCTTTTTGTGATTATATAGAACATTATTATTTACGACAAACGTTACCATTGAACAATAGCCCTCCGTTTTTCGAAGAAAATAGCAGGTTTTTAGCAAGTACCTGACAAGTTACCTATACTCTTTCATGACACCTGTCCACTTGTAAACTCGAATACCTTGACAGGAACATATAGAGAAGTTAATAGGTGACACATACCTGGAGATAAGTGTGGTTTTTTTATACCTCCTTTTTCGTTATAACACCAATGTATATTTCATCCAGACACAAGAATGAAACGTGGTAATAAGTTTCGTTTTAAATTTTATTGTCTCTGTATCGCGTTTCTTTTATATGCATGGATAATTTATGGATTAGAAATACATTATATATTTAGAAAGGTTAAGTCTTCAAGAAAATCTGTAAGCTCAAAAATAAGTTACGTGTTCGTTGTAAAATCTTATCAATCATTAGACACAAAGAATTAATTAATTGTAGTTTTCGAATCTTAGATTTAATAGTGTTTTTCCAACAACTAAATCTTATTTATAAAATATACAAAGATAAAAATTCATTTCATTTCGTATTACAAATAGATTTGCTTATTTAATTTAATTTCTCTATATCAAAAATTGCACATCTTCTATGTTTTATAACGGCTTCTTTTCTTCAGCGTTTATTGCGTCAACAAGTTTGTCACAAGTATCAAATCTTGGGCTTTCATTTGCTGCCTCATACATATACATTTATATTATTACGTATTTTAATAATAACAAGATATACAATATTATAATAAAAATTAATTTAATAACTTAATGATAATTTTGATGGAGTCTGTGGTTATTTAACTTAATCACAGGTTGATATATAACCCCTTTCCACATTAATTTTCGTATTCTGTATACGTATTTCGACAAATAAGTTGTCATAATCAGCAGATAATTAAACAGTATCACAGCTGGAAAACTACGACCAAATACGTGTACGAAAACACACGCACACATTGTGCGTTTTGGCTTTCAACGGTACAGATCGTGTGCGGTGTTGTTTTCGTACGGGTATTTTACCAGTTTTCTAGGTGCGACACTGTTTAATTATCTGCTGATGACGACAACTTGGCTGTCGAAATACCTATACAGAATACGAAAATTAATGTGAAAAGGAGTTATATATCAACCTTCATTGATTAATAACTTACGATCAAAACGTACAAAATTATAGGTCACGAACTTTTAAAACCTTCTATATATATTTGAATTTTTGAGACCTGAATTTTATGTAGGTTGAATAAATACGTCAAGTATTATTATGTTCAATTCTAAACACTTATTTCCTATAATATAACACAAGAGACATAGAATCTTAAATAGATATTGCGAAAATATATTTCTTTGTGTCGATAAGAAGCAAAACTTTATATTGGAGAGTATTTGTAACTATTGTGCACAGAATAAGAGATAATTCCTGTTAAATTGTTTATAGTAGATGTTAAGTATAAAATCATACAAGTTTCAATTAATATAAGTTCAATTTACATTGAATGGAAGTAGGGATAGGAAGGAAATATCGAAGAAATTTTAAGAATGCAATAAATTTCAAAATAATCACAGTTCAAATAAATGAAACTCATTAATATCTTAGGTTTATATATATATCTGCCGACGTTTCGTACCCATTTGTATGGGACTAATACTGCACTGATAATTCATTTATAAAAAGAAAATCATTAATTTTATTTATATATACTAGAAATTAGATATTTATTTAATATATTAATAAATATTAAATTTTTGTGAGAAAATATATATTACAATTAAAGTATTAAATAGATTAGATAGATATTAATAGATAGTATATGTAAACTAGTGCATAATAAGGAAGCTATAAATGTTCACTTACGGTTGATATGTAACCCTTTTCCACATTAATTTTAGTATTTTGTATATGTATTTCGACACCTAAATTGTCATCATCAGCAGATAATTAAACAGTATCACACTTGGAACCCACGGCAAAACCCGCACGAAACGAATTCTCTACACGACCTGTACCGGCGAAAGCCAAAACGTACGCTAGCTTATCTGCTGATGATGATAACTTGGTTATCGAAATACGTATACAGAATATTAATGTGGAAAAGGGTTATATATCAAACATAAATGATTAAATTAATCAGCCACAGGCTCCATCAAATTTAACTTCAAGTTATAAGTGCATAGATTTTAAAGAATTCATTTTTATTATAAACAGTAGCATGAAAAGTTGGAAGTATAGGTTGCAAAAATAAGATTGAGCGCGTATCATTAAATTTATATATTTAATTGTTAAAGCGTGGACTTTATGACTATTAAATTTAAAGAATTAGAGGATAAGTAGAATTTAATGATTTATAATTAAACATTTCCACTAACAGTTAGTAATATTAAAAGAAAAATGTCACTTTTTTGTTTATTGTTAATTTTCATTGGACAAGAAGATTAACATATCAAATACTTCAAATATTTAATAGAATTTATCCAGTGTGTGACTTTACGAAAGACTTAAAGAAGTATTTCATCACATTTTATAAATAATTATTTACTATTTATTTTATTTTAACTTCCTATTACCAAAGGCACACCTATGGTGCACAGCTCGATTTCGCTTCCTTAATAATATGTGCTATAAAATATCCCCCAATAGTTTAACGCTAATTGTAGGATACATTGGCATTTATATATGGCATATACTATGAATTTTGACAATCGTGATCAACACTACCGTTAAAGAAATTAAATGCAAATTACAAACGATATAATAAAAAGTGATTGAAGAATTTTTCTTACAAATAAATAATTATTCGACAAAATGTAATGTTAAGTTTCGAAGTCAACGCATTGTTTGTTCTATATGGCGTAGTAAATTACATTAGGTACATTTATATTTCCAATTAAAGATTGAAACTTGCAACGTTTGCCTTACGCACAACTTCACGTTACCTTATGTATAAAGAAAGATGTTTTATACTATTTATAGAAGTAATTGGCATTTTAAAAAAAGACAGTGATGACGGCACGGTTTTATCTAATTGTTAAGGAAAATGTCCTCCGTTTATTGCATTTATATTACGTGCATTGCTAATTTCCTTTAATATTTCCTGTTAAAACTTTTTAAGTACATATCGTAATGTATAATACATGTTGAGTTTTATCAACTTTATTTGGAGAGAGTTGAATAAAAATTTTGTATTTTATTTGGAATGGATCAAACTATTGACAATGGAAAAAGTATTAGTAACTTCTTCATAATAGGAGGGAGATTCACTCATTGTTATAACTCAAACAATTTTTGTTTTCAATATAATTTTTTAAAACGTAAATACATGTATTTTCTTCTCGGCTTCCGGGCTGGAACCGCGTTACTGGTATAACTGCCGAAGTTTCGTACCTACTCGTATGAACATCTTCAGGGCTCAACTACAGCTACTGTGTGTCGCACAGAAACTGAAACAGTGACGCGGTTCCAACCCGGAAGTCCAGAAGAAGGTAGTATGGACCACGACCGCAGAAGTCGACGTACCAGAGTAAATACATGTAGTACATCAATAATGAAGAGATTTAATGTCTTTAAAAAAAATTAATATAAAATTATAACTATATCTTCGTAGACAGAAAAATAACTTCATGGTAAATGTTTCTTGAACTTAGGAAATAAAAAATAATCACGCAGTGCTTTATTTGAAGAATATAAAAGCGGTTCAAAGATTTCGAAACCAAAGTCATGTGTGTTGGATAGTAAGTATTTTAACGAAGCTCATATAGCCCGGAGAATTATTCTAATAAAAAAAGCATTACGTCTCAATTTATTCTGTTTTTTTTTTACTTTCATTATTTTACGATCTATTTCATATACTTTCACAGTCGTTGTATATACTTTCTTCATCTTGGCTCCCGGGTTGGAACCGCGTCTTCGACAATACTGGCACCGACGTTTCGTCACCACCTATTTGAGATATCTTTAGAGCTTAACAGTAGCGCTGAAACTGTTGAAAGTTTCAGTGTGACTGTTAAGCACTGAAGTCGAAATCCTCCGAGACGAGAAGATATTTAAGATATTCGTCTAGTGATTTTGCAACTATCTTAGTGTTCTTAACATTACTAATTTCTTTGTTTAATAATCCATCATCTATGAGAGAACTTCTGGAACGCATTTAAAAACAATGTCACGAAGTTCATTCTGAATGATCATGTTGAACTATACTGTTGGTTATAGTTAAGATGTACAACTTATATATTCGGAACGAATGAACGTAAAGCAATGAAATTTGTTACGCAAATAGTAGTAAAATAGTACTCATCAAGAGAGCGACCCAGAACTATGGGAAGGTATTAGCAGCGGGAATATCTCCTTCCATCCGCTACTATAGCAGTAACGCAATGTGGCATGGAGTTAGTCAGCAGCTTTATAAAGCATGGAGAGATGGTCAACCATGCCACTTCAACTCATCTCCATAGCTCTTCAGATATATGTATATGATGATGTTTATAAAGGTCCGTACTACACGTGTCAAGACGTTCTGATACAGACGTGAGCGTCGCCGATTATAGGAGAGTACTATATTAGACGTCACACTCCATCTAGGTAACAACAACCCGTCATTGTCTTCTCTATATGCACTATATGTTTACGATGGTCATATGCTATAGCATTCCATACCACGTTCTGCTATTGGTGCTGTCATAATTGAATGTATGCTTTGATTAGACACTTATTACATATCCAACGAACCTAGATTCACGCATCTCCTATACCCGGCATAAATAGGGATTCATCAAAGAACAAGATGCGCTCCATTCGAAATTCCAACGTTGCTTGCATATAGACAGTTATTACGCACGAAGCGTTGGAAGTTTATCACGCATCCGAAGCCGATATACACTTTGCACACACAGTGCTTCTTCACTTAATAACCAAACTTGCGATAATTGCCGAGAGAAAAAAGTACGCGCGACTAAGCCATATTAACAACAGCCCATTCGTCTCAATCCGTAGTCATACAGGGGTAGCCAGGCTTTGTCCTTCTTCATTCGACACACACTATGTCTTCTGGATACTATTGAAGCTTCGTTCTAGACAGAGAGTGATCTCATGGAAGGATAAAAGTGCTGCACGCATTGTGACACTGCATCCTTCTACTAGTGTACAATACATGCCGCAAACAGCTAGCGCAGTTACCAATACAATTTCTCTCCTACGACGATGCTTGCGCGCCACTTGGGATATTTAGACATACGAGGGAGCGTTTTTATATTCGCGGAATGGGGGACAAGGGGTGGAAATAAAAAAACCAAATTATTTTTCTTTTTCAATATATTCACCTGCAAGACGGATACATTTTTCACATCTTTCAATTAATTTATTTATACCCTCATAAGAAAATGATTTCTCTTTATCTGCAAAATACGCCGAAACTGCCTCCTTGACTTCATCATCGGCAGTAAATTTTTTACCCCGCAGCTCTTTTTTAATTTTCGGAAACAGGTAATAATCACTCGGGGCCAGGTCTGGGGTGTAGGGTGGGTGATTCACAATTTCGAAGCCCACCTTATGCAGGGCAGCTAACGCAACGCGGCTCTTGTGGACGGGCGCGATGTCGTGCAAAAGCAGAACACCTTTTGTCAATTTTCCCCGTCTTTTCTCTTTAATGGCTTCTTTTAGTCTTTTAAAAATTGTTGTATCGGATACTCCAACCATTTCTGCGAGTTGTTTCTTCTTTAATCGAGCATCTTCGAGTACAATTTGTTCAACTTTTTGGATAAGTGCTGGCGTGGTCACCTCAATGCTCCTGCCCGGCCTCGGGTCGTCTTCAAGGGATTCCCTTCCTTGTTTAAATAAACTATGCCACTTGTACACCATGGTTTTTCCTGGACAAAAGTCGCCGTAAACCAATGACATCTCATTTATTATGGTCGCGACTGATTTTCCTTGCCTGGTAAGGAACTTTATAACGGCACGATATTCGATTTTTTCCATATTTCACTTTTCACTCCTGATTATGTTACTTGGTTGACGATAGCTCAAAGACTAACTGTCTAATAACAATGAAACTTCGTATTTATACTAATCATGAGTCGCTGCACAGGCCACGCCCCCAATGCGCCTACTCACCCCTCTACAACCCGCTCATTCCGCGAATATAAAAACGCTCCCTCGTATCAATGTCATCATTACATCAAATTCCCACTGACTGATGTCACCGCATTAAAATATCAAAAGAGACACACGGTCCTAATTGCAGATCATCTTCGATGAAAGATAGTGCCAGTAGCCGTGTCTTACTTTCTGCCGAATAGTCCTCGTATACGTGTTCTTTATTTTCCTGCTTTTTTAAATAAAATTATCTTCGAGAATTTTTGTTTCATTGTCTAGAGACTAGATAGTAAGCCAGATATTATTTATTTAAATTTAACCTACGAGGAAATTTAATATCCCACAATTAAACGTAATATTATACAAGTTTTCTCTAAAGGCCTAATCAGCCATTCGAAGTTGATATAGAATCCCTGTATTTCCGCGTATACCTACACGCGTATCTGTAGCCGTTTACTAAGTAAAATAATTCAGGAAAATGGCACTTAAATTGCTGGCTACCTGGCAGGAGTATATCTTATCGAGTATCATCTCCTGTGTTATTAAATTTTATTTGTTTATTGTAATCTCTCGGAGGACATTTCAAAATTATACATGTCCGGTTGATTAGATTTACACAAATGTGTTATCATTGCATTATCACCATGCTAAACATTCACATCCGCGGTTCAAGTCCAATACAGTGTCTGTAATCTCTCGTCAATCTCATATTATCATATTTGGCGTCTTGTACTGGAATTGAACCAATAATCGTTGCGCCAGTTCGCTAGCATTTACATTATCATCTCTAATAATCTGTTTTCGAGTATTTGGTTTTAATTTACGACACGTAGCATTTAAAAAAACTTACAGTATCTGATAGCTAAGCCAGTCCACTTCATAATTTTTTTTACGTTAAGTTAAATAAAACGTTAACGAATACGTAACATTTCAAAATACATCGTTTATTAACAAGTAAAAATACATTATAGTGAACATTTTATTAATTTTCCTCATTAAAATGTTATTAATACAACTTTTATAATGTAATTCTTTTTTATTCTTAAAAGTACATCACGTCAACGACATATCATAGTACCAAAGGGATAACTTTCCTTTCTTAGCTTCATAATTCTTTCTATTATTCACTAATTTTTAGCGGTTTGATAATTCCAAGCTAGGGGCTAGTAGGACACCGGGCTGTTTAACTTTGAATGGTGTACTTGTTGATGCGCCATCCGAGATAGTAGAGTATTTTGCCGGCTTGTTTTCCAGTTCCAACGCTGGCGGATCTTCTGACGCCAAATTTGAGCATGTATATGTTAACCAGGATATTCAACACTTTGGTCACATTACAACTGAGGAAGTTTTGGCAACTATCAAGAAACTTGGTTCATCTACTACTTGTGGACATGATGGATTGCCTAGTTTTTTTATCGGGGACTGCGCCGAGGGACTCTGCGGGCCTCTTACTGTTATTTTCAATTTATGCGTTCGAAGGTCAACCTTCCCGGGTGGCTGGAAGATAAGCAGGATTACATCTGTGTTTAAGAAGGGCGCTGAAATTGAAACAGTTTCAGTGCGACAGACAGTAGCAGTAGTTGAGCCCTGAAGATGTCCCATACGAGTGGGTACGAAACGTCGGCAGTTATACCAGTGACGCGGTTCCAGTCCGAAAGTCCAGAAGAAGATTAGTATGGACCACGACCGCGGAAGTCTACGTACCAGTTCAAAACAACTTCATCGCATTTTCGAAAATAGTGTCTTGCGTAAGTTTTCGAATGAATTAGAAAGTATATCCCATCGTGATTTTCTTTATATTAGTCACGCAGATACTCAAAACTGCACTTTGAGCATTTACTACTAAATCACGTGTAGAGATCAAGGTATTGTTACACGCTTACAATGCATAAATAACATAAAGTAAACATGCGAGGACACTTCACGTCTTGTGCTATTTTAAAGTTCATTTTCGGATTCGGCACGTCAAAAAACATAAAGGGAGCCAAACTTATAAAAAAAAGTTTTTTCATGGTTGGTCTGTGTTATTAGAATAAATTTGTTTTTATAATATATATAATAAGGTGACATTGCGAAACTTCTGTACTTAATGGATTAAAATCTTAACAACTATTTAATCCTTAATCTTTATCAATCAATCCCCCTCATCAGATAACATATAAACTAAAGTCGTATTAATTATATTACCATATGAAAATAAAAATATCCCATAATTCACATCCATAAATCAAAAACTTACTCATTGAAAATAACGTAATTCAAATAATAATGACGTCTACGCCTTTTGCCGATCTGAGCAGACGAAACCCATTACACTGACGAAAGAATACTATAAAATCGAAGGAAGACAGGGATAACGTTATATAGGGTGAAGAGGCTAGAGGAAGAAACGGAAATGCATAAACTTTTTCTCTCCATCATTAGGAAAATTAATTGTCCAAAAACTCAATTATCGACTTATTACTAAATGAATAACGCGCCATAGGAGGACTGATTGAGAGTCACATTGTCTCGCGTATGTAACAGCAATGTAATAAAACGCGAAGACTTATATACACTAACACGCGTTCAGCCCGTTACGTCAATTATATACAGTTTCTGATAATTAAATTAGAAATATAAGAAACTTTTAGTGTAAAACTCGAATTAAATTTTTTAATGAAATTTAAAAAATATTCTAGGATATGACGGTAAATGACTTGGAGTGACACCAACGAGTTAGAACATTAAGTTTTTATTACTTTTCAAGATATTCTTCTTCAACTTCAATGCAAATAATATCGATGTCTACGTCTTATATGAGTTTGAGCAGGAGAAGCACATTAAGCTGATGCAAGAATATTAGAAAATCGAAGGAATACAAGGCTAAAACATTATTAAGGGTAAAGAGGTTTGAAGAAGAAAGGAGATGCGTGAACTTTTCCTTCCTTCATTAGAAAAACCAATTGCCCAAAAACTCAATTACTAACTGAAATAAAAAATCCTGTCTCAGTTTCAGTCCAAGAAGCAGTAGTTGAGCCCTGAAGATGTTCCATAGAAGTGGGTACGAAACGTCGGCAGTTATACCAGTAATGCGGTTCCAGGCCGGCAGCCCAGAAGAAGATAAATCTTGTCTTGATATATTTTCTCCTGTCGTTTCCTTATAAAATATCCAAGCATTTATGCCTGCTAAATCAATAAAAACTGCTTGGATAGGCCAGCTGCGAGATTTCGATTATTAGCTATATATATTTCCTCGCCATTTGATCGGTCATATCCACATCTATTTTAGTTTGATTGTAATAAGAAATAGTCTCAGGTAAACCTTTATTATTTTTTTCAACATCGACAGATCGATGCTTGGAGCCAAGTAAAAATATCTTTTTCTTTGGCTTGCTTTTATAAATTGCAAGAGTATAACTATCTGACTTGAAAGCTCGTTGAAAATTGTTTCACATTATGTTCCTTCTTCTTTGCAATTATTGGCAATTTCAAGACAAGATTTATCTTCTTCTGGGCTGCCGGCCTGGAACCGCATTACTGGTATAACTGCCGACGTTTCGTACCAACTAATGTAGTCTCCTTTGCTAGAAGGTTTGTGGCTAGAGATATAATTGTAAAAAAGTTGTCTGTAGTTACAGTTCTTCCGCAACATGTAAATGGTTCCATGAGTTTCAGTACAACTTATTTGTATTCAGCTAATGGTACTGACGGGTGCCTATCGTCATCTGTACCCAAATATGGAAGTGTATATATGATATACTTACTGTCGACGTCTGATGCTAACCAAAATTTAATGCCAAATTTATCTGGCTTATTGGGCATTTATTAAGTAAATCTCGATCTTGTTTTAGTTGGAAGTAGTTATTCATTCACTGTAACTTTTGTCCCTGGCTTTTAACAATTTTGGCTGTTCTCAATGAATTTATTCCATACCACAGGTGTCAAGGCGAATTTATCTGTTTTCAAGCGTTGGCTCCTTTTTTCTATAAAAACGGTTAAATCTGAGAACTTCTATAAAACAATTTCTGCTCATGGCTTCTGAGAAAAATTTAGGGCTCCATATTTTATTCCACAAAAAGAAACTTTTCTTGTATATAGAATTTGCAACAAATGCATCTAATTTCGATTGAGTTAGACTCCACTCAATTCCCAAAATTCGATTTACTCCCTTTGTTGTGAATATTCTCATATGTTTCATAATATCGTGGTGAATAATCAACACAAATACAGTATTCATCTTACACTTTATAATATTACGCTATAATGAAATTTTAATTCACAACTATTTACAGTTTTTGTATATCACAAATTCATATAATACGTAGAATGTGAATACGCTTTAGATTTTCGAATTCAGTGCTTTCTAAGGCAATAAATGTTTTTCTCGGTCAAATGACCTGTCGGGATAAGTAACGCTAGACTACACGTATTTATCAGCCTTAACAAATAAAAATATAAATAAATGATATAAAATAAATTGTATGTATTTAATAGAAAAAGTCATGAAGTAAAATGTGAAAAAGGAATATCATTTTATGTGAATTTTATAATCAAAAGTTTACAACCGGTCATGGTACGTTTACTGTTAAGAAGAAACGATAATGATTATTTTCTAATGCAAATGCTGCACATTGGCGTGTGAAATCTAGAACATCGCTGCTACTGAATTTCTAAGATGATTTCGTAATATGATTTAAAAAATGTTGTCTAATATTTGCTGCTGTATTTGTTAAAATGCTATCACATACACATATTATTCTGCATCATATAATCACATACTGCAAAAATGTAGAGAGATTATTAGTGTAAGTTGATATTTATTTTATATTTAATAGCAGAATCAAAATGAGTACTACATTAATACTACTACTCTATAAGTTACTAGGTGTAACGGAAAGTCATTACCGGATTTTTCGTAAAAAGAACTACATAATTTTCAAGAAAATGGAAAAATTTATTCATTCAAAGTATTGGACATTTGATCCTACACAGCTTGCCCATCTTTCAGACAATTTGTGGATGCCACCCCAAAAATATTGTTTGTCCTTTGAGCAAAACCATTGATCGAGCCATTTTCTAACTTTTTAGAAATTGACGAAGTGCTGCTCTGCAAGCGCGTGTTCTATTGATGCAAAAAGGTGATAGTCGGACGGGCCAAGGTCTGTAGAGTACGGCGGGTGTGATATTATGTCCCATCCAAGTGCTTTCAACGCTTCCTTGATCTTGCTGTACGAAATCGTGCCCTCTGGCCCATTCTGGACGTTTTTCTACCAATGCATGGTTCAAATTAATAATTTGTTGTCGGTAGCGATCAGTATTAACTGTTTCATTAGGTTTCAATAGTTCGTAATTCACCACGCCACTCTGGTTCCATTAAACACAGAGCATTCTCTTGCGATCAGAACGATTTGGCCTTGAAGTCGATGGGTCGGCTTCGCCAGATGATAATCATGATTTTTTGAGTTTAGGGTTTTCGAAATAAATCTATTTGCAGAAATGACCGATCATACCTTCGAGGCAGCATTTCACAGATGATTTTTCGATTTTCCATTTGCCTGGCATTCAATTGATGTTGCACCCATTTTCCCATCTTTTGGATTTTTTCCATTGCTCGTAATCGGTCGCTAATCGTTTCCTGGGCCACATTTAACGCTTCTGCTAATTGTTTTTGAGTTTGGGTTGGATCAATATCCAATAACTCCTACAGTTTCGGATCTTCAAACTTTTCCGGTCTACCAGAACGATCTTTGTCTTGCACATCGATATCACCATTTTTGAATTGTCGAAAATCAAATGAAATACGAAAAATAACGCGTGCCGCAAATGCACTTTTTCAGACATGAAAGTCAACATTTTCAAAGAAGAATAAATCTATGACAGTGTTACTTTCGCAAAATGTAACCTCAGGTTACTAACCTGTATGGCTTTGAAGCTTGACGCCAGTAGAATAAAGTGACATATGTGTCAAATCATAACATTGCATACTTAAGCCTAGCGACATCTCTTAGAAAAACCGGTAGTGACTTTCCAGTACACCTGGTATGTTCCATGTGTCTGCTTATTTGCTGAACGAGTCACATCACGTCTGAACAATGCGCCTGCATTTTCTTCCCAACCAAAGCCAAGCCAATATTAGCGCTTTTCGAATAATTTGTACTTTGTATGAGCTACTAATTTTGTTAATTATTTAAGATAAAAACTTCGTTAACCAATGTAATTATTATTCTACTTCAGAAGCACAAAGATTTCGTATTCTATTTAAATCTATTAGTTGATTCTCCATGCTGCTCTGATTATTTTATCAACATTTTCATTGGAGATAAGAGACACTTCCTTCATTTTTTTATTAACTAAAAGACCTTTGGCAGAGGAGCTTTTAATTTGTTCGTCCCAGTGCGCAAATTTCTTTTGCAAGATGGTCTATATTTCCAAAATTTCAAACTAAACAAAAACATTCTTAATTAATGCATAAATAAAACACTTCTCAACTTAATTTGATAATAATTCAAGCACAATTAAGTATGTAGTATATCTCGTAGTTCCCCCGGCGAAACTAGTCGCAGTAAATATATAATACAGTGTGAAATTTAGACAAAGTGCTTTATTTTTTCCATAGTTTAATGGAATTTGACAAATTAAGGACCTCAACATTCTTAAATATTCTTAATTGTTTTCTAGACTTTCCTCGATTTGTTATAGCATAAAATTCTACCTATTTGCAAACTGTTATTCCAGAATCTATTTTCTTTATTTTAAATATATTGTAAAATGTTTTAAGATAAATTATGGTAAATTGCTTTTTATAATTATTTAGTTTTAATATTTCGTTTCTTATATAACTCTTGCAAATTATTAGAATGTTCTTCGTTTTTCCGTAGCTCTATAAACAATCTTTATAGTTAAAAGAGAGACGACGCGAGTGAAAAGAGAAAGACGCACACACCAAATATTTCGACGAGTATTTTATTCCTCTTTTCCTTTTTTTTCTGTCAGCCATGTGGCATGACGCATGTGCAGCCAAGGTAAACTATGAATGAATTGCGCAACTGATCAATGAACATGCTTTTCCAGCATTTAAATAATAATTATTCGAGGAGTATTGATCTTGTGTATGTGTGTGTGTATCTTTGTGTGTAGGCGCTGTGTAAAATAAAGGCATCCACGTAGTGGAATAAAAGGAAAAAAATAAACTGTTTATGGAATGTTTTCTGGAAAGTCGTGGCAGTTGTTATAACACGAAGATGTTCTCACAATGTACATATTTCGATGTTACGAGGTTAGTTGAATGTAATGGAATTTTCCGAGTTAAATGTTAAAACACTAATGAGAAACATACGAGGATAAATAAATTCGTTTGGAATTAATGGTTATAGAAGCAAAATATATGCATGGCTTTGAATATTTTGATTTGTCTTCTATTTTAATTCTCTTGAACACTTGGTAATAGATATATTTAAATTGTAAAAATATGTATTACAGCTACTTTAATGAGCAGCCGTAGCTGACGAGGAATTGCTTTTATATATTTTTCTCTCTCTTTAAACTAATTCTCTTCTAGTTCTTGCTAAAATGCACGATTTTTTCTCATTCTTTAAAATTTCTGTTATATTGGGTCTGGGAAAAAGTTCGTGGCGTTTTTCCCGATAGATGGCATTGGTTGCCGATAACTAAAGAACAACAAGTCACAACGACACCACCGACGGCTCGTTTTTAGATGACCTTCCGAACGTTAGTTTGAGCGTAGAAACATTGTAATCGGTGCAGTGGTTGGAAAGTTATTCGCACTTGAAAATGGAGAAGAATAATGAGAAATTTCGCTATATTCTGCAATATTATTATGATAAGGGGAAGAACGCTGCGCAGGCTTGTGATAAAATTTGTGCTGTGTACGGTGAAGGTACTTTATCGAAATCTGTTGCGCGGAAATGGTTCGCTCGCTTTCGTTCTGGAAATTTCAATGTGAAAGATGAGTCACGCTCCGGTCGTCCAATCACTGAAAAATCTGATGAAATTCTTGAAAAAGTCCAACAAGATAAGCATATCAGCAGTGTCGATATTGGCATGGAGCTAGGCATTGACCACAAAACTGTTTTGAACCATTTACACAAAGCTGGTTACAAAAAAAAGCTTGACGTATGGGTTCCTCATGAGTTGAGCGTGAAAAACATGATGGACCGAATTAACATCTGCGATGCGCTGCTGAAACGGAATGAAATCGAGCCGTTTCTGAAACGTTTAATAACCGGAGATGAAAAATGGATTACGTACGATAATCGGAAGCGTAAAAGATCGTGGATAAAGGATGGTGAGCCGTCACAAGCGTTCGCTAAGCCAACATTGACGCCAAAAAAAGTGATGCTGTGTGTATGGTGGGACTGGAGGGGAATCGTCCACTACGAGCTACTTCCAACTGGTCAGACGATTGATTCTCAACTCTACTGTGCACAACTAGAGAGATTACGCCAGGCGATTGAAAGAAAACGGCCCGAATTGATTAATAGGAAAGGTGTTGTCTTCCATCATGACAACGCCCGACCACACACTTCTTTGATGACCCGTCAAAAATTGAGAGAGTTTGGTTGGGAAGTTTTGATGCACCCACCTTACAGTCCGGATATAGCACCCTCTGACTATCATCTGTTTCGATCTCTGCAGAACTCTCTCAATGGAATTAAGTTGGTTTCAAAAGAAGCCTGTGAAAACTACTTAATTCAGTTTTTCGACCAGAAACCACAGAAGTTTTTCACCGATGGGATCATGGATCTACCAAAAAAATGGCGAAACATTGTCGATAATAATGGAGCATATTCGGTTTAAATGAATTCGTCCACGCGCCATGCGGGGACCAGTTGAATTTTACTGAAAAAACGCCACGAACTTTTTCCCAGACCCAATATTATTATTCCACGTTTTTCTAGGGCCTCCTCTTCAATTTATAACAATCTTCCTCACCTGCCACACCATTTTCATTTATACCCTATTGTCCTTTCTTATTAAATGTTCCATCTTTTTCCGTTTTTATTTTGTATTGCTATTTCACTTTTTATATGCTTTCATTTCTTTTTCTACCCACATTGCATTTCAATGGTAAGAAGCAAAGACTTAATTGTTAAGAAATGAAGCTGCACATAGGCGTGCACTTGATAGCTACATAAAATAAGATAAATAATAATTGTAATGTATAAAACGTGGTGAAACACTTACCGTTTTAAGCATCTTCCGTGAAGTCACAAACCTGAATATAATCTGTTAAATATTTGAAGTATAAGGTATGTTTTGTACGTGAAATGCATGTAATTGTGTATATGCACGTGTATACACATGAAATTGCACGTGCATTTAATAGTAAGACCTACTACCGGATTTCAATTACAAGATCTGTTTCCATTATGTATTTTATGGCCGCGTTTAAGGAATAGAATGTTGCGATCCTTGATAGCTTAATGGTAGAGTATCCCGGAATGCAGTGGACAAATCGACACGGCATTCTATTTTGAATATTATTGTCCCTGTCCTAGACTCTGTTAAAGCAACAATTCCCTTTGTATTAGCTAGCAAAAGATTAGAAAAGTTCACTGACAAAGCAACTATGAAGGTAGTGCTGGATATACTAAAAAGCTTTTAAATGATCAACTCTTGGCGTTCGTGAGCGATGGTGCAGCGACAATATGTAATGTAGGCTGTTCTCTTAGAAACAAGTGTGTGTGAGGTGATTTTGATGGAGCCTGTGGCTGATTAACTTAATCACTAAAGGTTAATATATAACCCCTTTCCACATTAATTTTCGTAATTCTGTATACGTATTTCGACAACTAAGTTGTCATCATCAGCAGATAATTAAACAGTGTCGCACCTGGAGAACTACAGCAAGAAATACCCGTACGAAAAAACTAATTCCGCACACGATTCGTACTGATGTGTGTGGGAGTTTTACACGTGACGTGTAAAATTTGTACTTTACACTTCGTAGCACAAAGTAATCAACAATATTATCCAGAGGGTATCATTTCAAATTCTAACAAAGTGTTTTTGAAATCTCCCAAACGAATTCGAGAATTATGCAAATGGAGCCCCAGTATTTCTGGGTCACCAGAGCCGAATCGGCCACTTTGAACAATGTTTTCCCTTAATGTGTGAGAATCTCACACATTAGGGGGAAACATTGTTGAAAGCGGCTTGCTATTATTACGAGAAATCCTAACAAATAAAATCTAGGGTTCTACGATTCAAACCTAACGAAGCTGCAGGAAAAAGAAATTAAGGGAAGCCGGAAAAGATTGTAAAAATACTGCCGCTGAAACCGATTTAAAACAAATTTACGAGGATTATAAAGGTTTAACTCTATAGAAACATTTCAAAACACTGGGTTGAAAATTTGAAAAAAACTGTTTCTGGAAAACGATTCACATCCAACGAAGAAATTGAAAGGACCGTAGAAGAATATTTTGACAGCCTTCCAGACTCTCACTTCCGGGAAGGAATACTGATGTTAGAAAAACGCTGGACCAAGTGTGTTGAACTCAAGGGAAATTATGTAGAAAAACAAAATCATTTTTTAAATTTAAATCGCAGTCTTTCATTGTCAAGCCGAGAACTTTTCACCTTGCCCACGTACATTTTTACTAATCCTCAAGTTATTGTGTAAGCTCAAATTAACAGGAAAATTTACTAACCATGTAAATGTAAGTTTGTATTAGGATATTCTTGAAAACGAAACGGATAAATTTAAAAACATTACACATACTTAAAACAAACCTACCGAACATGACAATCTGTCAGTTCTATTCATTAGAAAAGAGCTCTAACTTCCGCATCCACAGGGATCAGGAAATCGTCCGTCCCCTTCTACTCTATACACTTAAGGTTGCCGCCTTTATGTGAAATATTCTTTTGAGAAGTAGGAGGAGGTGTTGTCGTTTGTGTCCGCAAAGCACACACCTGCGTGTTGTGTGTTTAGTAATTGTTTTATTTGAATACAATAAGAACGTACTACTAATTCTGTCTAGTATTGCATCACGTCCGATAAATAAATTTTTTGTAATGGGGGGTCATTTGTGTCTGGAATACGATTTAATGATATATATTACAGGAAGTAGAAGGCGCTGCGAGATGAATTAATTGGATGATCTAAGGGATATAATTAAACAAATAAATATACGACTTCTAATTGTTTAGTTTCATTTAGTTTCGTTTATATGTACGTAGACGCTTCCATAGTGTATTTAGTCTGTTAATTTTATTATTAAAATGAAGCCGCTGTTGAAAATACTACGCTATATTGTAGTTAAATTGCGCGCTGAACAAATACAGATGTTTAACATATTTGGCGTGTTGTTCTTCGACAAACAATAACATTTTTTTGTACAAATTATAATAAACTTTATTTTTCAACGTAATTTATAAAAGAAAGTCATACCGAAACAAATATTTCATTACTCAAACAGAATTTAAAACAGCGTATGAGGAGGGTATTTTTAATTCACTAATTATTTATTAATTTATTAATATACAGTACCTGCACTTGAAAGAACCACCTTCCGATTTAGGTATTTTTTAAAATTTATCAGAAATAAAGCAGAGAAAGACACAATTTCTAAATACAAAATGTTTATTTATGCTTTACAGAACATAGAATTAGGGTGCGTTATTCGATCCTGCAAAGGTTTTAGTAACCTGCGCACTTTGAAGATTCTTTACTGTTCTCTTGCCCTGTCCAAAATGGAATACCCTTCAGTAGTATGGTACCTGTATTATCATTACCATTACTCCTCGAACGTGTTCAGAAAAGATTTACGAAATATTTATCTTATAGGATTGATAGACTTTATCCAGCCTTTGGTACGGCATATGAAGGTCTACTTGCTAGACTTAATTTCGAATCCCTTTATATACGCAGAGAGAAAGCTAATGGTCGGTTTCTTTTTAAATTAATTACTAATTTTATTGATTCTATTGAGCTATTGTCTCAAATTGATTTCCTCGTACCTAGGTTTGATACTAGGTCGTTGGTAGCTTTTTCAATACCTCGGGCAAGAACCAATGCTTTTTACAAGGCTCGACTGGTACATATGTGCAGAAATGCCAATGAATTATACTTGGTTCCCTTTCTAATACAGCATTAATCAACAGAGACCGTCTTGTTTGACTGGGAGCTTTTCTTTTTTTTGTATTAATTTAACTGCATTTATTATTGTCAATTTTAGTAATATGTCCTGTAATTTGATTGTTATCTGTAAAGACTAAAGATTATTATTATTATTATTTCGCATTAATATTTTATTAATCTTCCTTTGGCTTTAATGACTACACCAGTTCTATCTGTCATGCTGGAAAGTTTCCACTACTTCTTACTTTTGCATTTTCTTGACGATATCTGTGAATATTACCCTTTATAACTACTGTAGTTGGGCTCAGGGATGAGTACGACAACCTTTTCACCATGCTTCATACATTTTTTAACGGATTTAGATTGGGCGAGTTTCCGGGCGAAGACATAAGGAATATGTCTTCGCCCGGAATATGTCTCTCGCAACAGATTTTTTTTATAGATTTCGCTATGTAGCACAGTGTTTCATCTTACATGAAGATGTATGGTCATTTTTCTTCATTTATTCAGTAAATAAAATCTATTGCCACATCAATATTTTCCTTTTTTTATTAATAAGTTCTAAAACTAAAACAAGAGTACAATAAAATAATAACCAAAATTAATCTAATACTTTGTATGTTCTTTTTCTGCTATTACAGTTTGCAAATTTCATGGGATGTTTTCTACCTAGTTTTTGAGTAACTGAGGATCAATTCCTTATCAGGAATCCTATAACACTCTAAAAAAATTTTATTTGCTTCCTCTATGAGTTATTATTCTCACTGATTCAATTCTCTTTGAGTTGGTTCAACTCTTTGGTTCAAACCTGTCCACAAATTGGTTTTAAATCTGGCGATTGAAATAGCTCAATATATTTTCTGCGAAAAATTTCTTGTCGTCGTAGCGGTATGGTCATTTTTCTTCATTTAGTGAGCTCAAGAAAGGCAAAAACACAGTTTTAACAACATTGTTATAGTGCAGTTGATTCATAGTGATCTTCACAAAATACAGAAGTCCGTTTCCATTAACGGTTTTTCTTGACCAAATCATGACTGATGCTGATTATTAGTTCTGTTTTTTCTATATTCATCTTCATAACTATAACATTCCCTAAGTCTTCTCCTAACGAAATTAACCCTCTCTGTCATTGGTACAGGTCGGGATTAATCATTAAAGATCACCTGGTGCATTGTGAATGAGACTTGTAAAAATGAAATTTATTACAAAAATACGTTCAAGAAATGATTTAGTAATGTTAAAACTTTACCTTTTCCCAATCTTCAAACGTAAAATTTCAGTGTATTTTTACCCAGTACAGGTTTGCTGACAATACTTTACTAATCGGGCACTTTTAGATAATTTAAAAAGTTAAAATACTCAAACTTTTAAACCTTTACTGTAGTAATTTCAGCTAACTTTACGAAATCGTTAAATTTACATAGATTACCATAGGCCGCTAGTTCAGTGGTGAGTTACTAGCTGCTTTGAGAAATTTTTGGTGAATTTTATTCCCGTTTAGGATGAATGCCGGTAGCCATAGATCTAAAGTCGTTCCATAAGTAATAATAACCCATACCCCTCTGTAACTGAGCTGAAATTGTGTAGCGATATGAAACTATTATTAATACTTGTATTTAGATCATTTTATTATGAATCACCAGTAAAAAAAACATTTATATTATTCATTTATTTATTTTAAATTTCGTTTGACAAATTTGGATCAATAATAGAAATATTGTATTATTTTCCAAATATTAAAAAAAGTGTAAGTCACCTTAAAAAACATTAATAAATAAATATTCAACCGAAATAATAAGTAAGTAGTAAGCTACCGACATCCGGATATCACACCAATCTCTCAAATTTGAACGAAATTTTATTTTCCAGACAACCTGCCTTTCCTTCAAAGTGAAATTTACATACGCTACTACTTTTTTTCGTGTTATGTAGTTCTAGTTACTAGAGGAAGAACAAACAAACGAAACCGTTGGTAACGACGGTGTTAATTGCTAATATAAGATCGCCAGGTTTTTTTTTCTTCAAAGTCAAGGTTATTATATTGTTTTCCTTGGTATTTTAGTATAGCCGTTAATCGGCAAAAAGACGTTGTGATTTAATAATTCAACTTTGGTGAAGTATTCGTGATTTAAACTATTTAACTGCGATGCTTGAATATAAGTAAGAGGATACTGACCGATAAATATTAAGAATTTTTAATGTAAAGTATGTTAAAGACAAATTTAAGTTAAGAATATGTTGCTTTATTCTATTTTTTAAATTTATCCGCAGATATATTTGCTCAATTATGTTTCATCTCTTGTCATTTACTTGCTTTTTGGTACGTTGTGATCCCATATTCTTTGTAATTTTTATCAAACATATATTTTTTACCTATACTTTCTTTCACTCTTTTTCCCATTGGCGTTAAATATTTGAACATCACCACTTGTCTTCTACTCCTAGTTCTTTGATACCTTTTTCATTACAAAGTCTACCACTTTTGAAAAAGCTGGCTCTTAGAAAATAATAGTAGTATGTTTGGTAGATTACAGTTACTTGTTAATTCGTAGCCAAATAAAGGTTTCCAAAATCAATGGAAACAACAGCAAGAGATTCCAAGGTTTCTATACACTTGTCCAAAAAAACTAAAAATGCCATTTAAAGTTGGATCAAGTTATTCTTCGTTTCAGCCATTTTTCCCTCAGCGATCCATTTACTATTTACAACTTCTACTGTAATATCAAGATTATTCATAGCTACAATTTCCTGTGTACAAACTCTTGGAAACTTAAGTTAATTTCTTCTACTTTTGATAGAGTATTTATGAAAAAGATTTTGATAATCCAGAAGTATTTTTTAAAGTTCAATTTACTGTAGCATCTAAAGTCGCGCATGTTCATATCGACGGTTAATATTAGAAGTATAGTAAATTCCCCTGATTATTTAATTTTGGTTTCTGTGTTAGAAAGGCGTCCATGGCACTTCTGCTACCGACGTTTCCTTCATTTGAATGAGACATCTTCAAGGCTTAACTGCTGTCGTTGTTGCATCAAGACTATGTCAGTTTCAGAAAGAATTTTATACATTTTGTTAGTTAAGTAGGTACTATATAATTCATTCCCAAAAGGAAAGTTTGCTTACTACATAATAAATATTTTAATTTACTACCAACGAATACTGCACACGAGGTTTTCTTGCAAGCAAGCTTTTTGAAAAAAACGTTATGTAATAGGTGTTTGCACAAAAAATATCATATTTTGTATGTAAAGTTGTCTACGTATAGGTTAAGTTGTAAGGCATTCAAAAAAAAAATTAAAACTCGAGAAACTGATAGTAGTGATAGTAATATCTGGAATCTCGCTCGAGGACGAATTTCAATTCTAAAAATTTGCCTCGAATTCTTGGAATAAAGGCCATCACGATTTATTTAATCAGCGATTAATAGCAGAACAATTAAAAAAACGTTTTTTTATTGAAATGAATAGCAAGATTATTATATCATACATAGAAAAATTTAATGTAATTTTTTTCCTATATTTATTTAATATGTTTATGTAATTTTGTTGTGTAATTTATGTAGTGAATGAAATACATACATAAACCATCGATGAAAGGCGTATTAACTGTTTTTCACGACAAACAGTAATGTGATAAGTTTGTAATATGAATGTAATTCAATTCTATAGATACATAGATAAGTTAATGCATTTCCGTCGTCTTTGACATTGAAACTCGGGCAAAAATGATAAAATGAGACAAAAATAAACTACATACCAGGGCTTCATATTATAAATTCTCGTGTAAAAATTAGATAGGTAGGTTGATAAAAATTGTCTAGACTGCATTTAAATGAATTATTTGCAATTTTATAATAATTTTGTCATAATATTAGGAAATACTCCCTTCACCATTGGCGTACATGTTTAGAGGTTTTACTAAGAGTTTTCACTATAATTTACTGCAGAATTCCTGGCTAAAATATTAGTGTCCTTAAAAAATTTTACAATTTTATATGTTAGAGCTACATTACTGGTCATTAATGAGGGGTCATTATAGGCAAAATATATAAAAAAATGGAACGCTTTTGGTAAAACAATATATATATATATATATATATATATATATATATATATATATATATATATAACGAATAAAAATGTAATTACTATAAAAATAAACTATATATAACACAAACAAAATAATATTAGTTCTATGAGGTAAAATTGGATCTTTTTATTTTAAACGACTTTCGTCAAAATATCCACCTTTACAATTAATAACATAGTAATTACTAATTTTGAGTAGTCTCAACACAAGTTTTCGAAAAGTTTTAACTGGAATATTGTTCCAAGTATTTGTAAGGTGTTTCCACAGCTGTTGCTGCAATTATGGACAGTATTTTCTCACTTTTCTGTCTAGCTCACCCAACAGCTACTCAACAGGATTCATATCGACTGTGCGGGCCAAACCATACTTATTTACAAGAAGTCCTTCTTCTTCGTTTTGTTTGACATAGTTCTTACAAAGTTTAGCACTATGTTCTGGATCATTATCTTGTTGGAAATAAAAACCTTCTCCTATCAATTTAATTCAGAACGGAATTGCGTGTTCCTTTCAAATTTTCAAATATCCTTCTTGCCTTAAAATTCCATCAATTCTATGCAAATCTCCAACATCATTAAAAGAAAAAGATCCCTAAACAAAAACTGAACCTCAACCGTATTTAATTGTTGCCACAACACATTCTGGTATCGTACTTACGCCAACTCGCCTGCGAACAAAAACGCGCCGATTACTTCTAAACACTTGGAACTTGAATTCGTCCATCCACAGAACTCGCTTCCACATTTCCACATCCCCATGTTGGTGTTCCCTGGCCCATTGTAATCGTTTTTTACGATTTTGTGATCGTAGCAGTGGTTTACGAACAGCAAATCGCCCTTTTAGTCCCGTCTTTGATAAACGTCTTTCTACGATAGTCAGTGACACCGGATTTTCACGATTTTTATTTAATTTTGCCCGAAGCTATGAAGCTGTTAACAGTCTATTCCGTTTAGGTAACAGTTCCAGCCGCAAATCTTCTTGACTAGTGGTCATTCTTGGTCTTCCAACACGTTTTTTGGTTGCATTGCACACGTTGTTACGTACCTTTTCACTATACCTTGCACTGTATGATATATTAATTTTAATTTTTGCGCTATTGTCCGCAGTGACAATTTTTCTTTCTGTAATGTTATTATAGCACTACGGAATCGGATTTGCAATAACAATGCCTTTTCTGGTAAAGGATGCTTCATCACTAAACATCATTTACCGACAAAGCCCTCGAATTCTGGCTAACCAGGAACTAAATTCAAGATATTCACAACTTACAGCAACTCTTCTTCGGTATCTTTCATGCGAGAAGTGATATTATATGCACAGGTATGTTTTAAATAATAGCACGTCACTGAGGTGATTTGATTTTATCTAAATTTTAGTTTCATTCGAAATGGTTTCTTAGAAAAATGACAATTCGACAACGATTGGACTTTGGAGATTGTCTGATTATAGATTTACACTGTACTCAAATGGTGTACTTGTTTTTTATGATAAGAGTATTCACTGTTGATTATTGAATGTTATCAAGGCCAACTATTTATCAACGTCTCTTCATAACGTAGGTATAAATCCTGATGTACGTACATATACATATGTACATATAATTAAGTGCTCTTTATTCAATTGCTGCAGGCGAATTAAAATAATTCCAATAGCATTTCTACCGACCCAAAAAAATTATTAATCAGTAACTAGTAGTAGTTACATTGATATTGGATATTGAATTTATCAGAAAAACATCTTCACAACATCTTTATCTTCTTCGCATCCGCACGCAACAAAAGATCGAGACCATCATCAACGTATCCGTAACGAAAAGTCGCCGGCAATAAAACAGAAGATAAACTCGAGAGCGATGGTACTGCCGCTGCTATTACAGCGAAGATAACTCAAGTGGGACAGAAACTAATTGGTAAAAGAACCGGAAACGGTGCAAAAAACAGATCTTCAGCAGCTTCACGCATTAAAAATGATGTCGGTGTAGTGTGGACGGAGGGCGGCGGAGACGTTAAGGGGGGATCTCATCAAGGCGAGGGGGAACCCAGGTCGGATTCCAGCAGCCGGGGGACGAGTACTTCCGGTTGGAGGGGCGTTTGGCGTGGGAACGTTCAAATGACAGGGACGGCTCAATAACTACGCGATATGGAATTGTGTGTGTATGTAATCAGGGACGTATGACACAACTATTATTGGAAATTTTTAAATTGCTATCTGTATACGAAAATAATAAATAGAAGTATTCATAAAGGAGAGCACTATTTTATATACACAGTCTGTCGCAGAGAAAACCGGAAAAAACAAATGAAAATAGAAACAACAGCTAACTATTTTGGTAAAGTTCATTAATTTTATTCAAAGTGGTTGCCTTCGGCTTCAATACAACGTTTTGCATGATCAATTAACATGTCGAATGAATTTTTAGGTTCATCTTTAGAGATTTTCGTCAAGATCGCTGTCGATGCCATTTTAATAGCTTTGACGTCGGCATAACGGTGTCCTTTCATCGACAAATGTAGTTAAGAAAATAGATTAGAAAACACAGGGGGACAAATCCGGTGAATACGTGAATGGTTGATGATTAAAATACCATTTGTAGTTAGAAAACCAGTGACAAGCTTCGAGCGATATCATGTAAGAAACGCTAGCTCCCATTTTCACGATACTGAGGGCGCACACGACGAATACGCGTCAAAAGGCGCTTCATAACACCAAGATAATATACAGCATTGATATTTTGTGACTATGTGTGTGACTGGTTAGTACAAACTTTTTGTGCCTATGACTTTCGAATCACAAAAACAAATCAACATTGTCTTCACTTTTGACTTCTCCAAACGGCTTTTTTGATCTTTCTTCACTTGGATGCGTCTATTCAGAGCTTCGACCCTTGGCCTCTGGAACATATTGAAAACACTACGTATCAGTGCCAGTTACAATAGAATACCTGAAGTTTTCGTCCTTTTTTGAGTCTTTAATCAAGTCTGTATGATGTTGAATTCAGTTAACTTGTGTGGTACAAACCTTACACAAATCTTTCTCAGTCCCAAATGCTGTGTCAAAATGCGATTAATTGAATTTTTGGAAATATTTAATTCAATTTCCACGTATTGCAATGAAAATTTCGGCTCATTTCTGATATATTCACGCACAAATTCAATGTTATTCTCCGTAACCAGAGATTTTTTACGCCATTATGTTCGTCGTCATTTATGTCCGTACTACCGCCTTTAAATCGTTTATACCACTTATACACACTCGTACGTGATAAACACGCATCACTATACACTTGTTTGTTGTTGTTTCATTAAATTAAACGTTTCAGTAAACGATTTACAGAGTTTAAAAGAGAACTTAATGTTTGCTCTTTATTCAAAATTCATTTTTCGATCAATTCCAAATACACGCTGTTACTTTACGTGCAATTTCTCTACTTCCAATTATGCAAACGTCATGATATTTTGACATAACATTGGTGAAATATCTGCCTTACCGACGTATAGTTTTTCTAGTAGATGGCGGCACTAAGAATTACTATTTTAAAAAAGGTCCGTTTTCCTTGTCACAGCCTATGTAAATATATTACAATTTTTAGAAAAATATTTGACCTGCTAAATATTTAACAGTTAATATGAATCACAAATTTAGTTGAAATCAAATCACTGTGATTGCAAAACAATGAAACTTGAACGGTGAAGACGACTGCACATTGAGTAATACCTAGAATATTAAAACGGTGGATATTTCCATAAAGCAGAATATCTAAATCCTTGATTGGCATTAATACACATCTGGCAATTTAATTTGCCTCTTCATCTAGTGAACCAATAGAGGGCAGCAGAACAAACTCTATTATATTTTTGTATTGATACTGGTTCATTGTCCCTTCGTTAGAGTACAGAGGCCCTGTTCCAGCTCCAGTAATGCGTCATCGTCACCATCACAGCGGGGAGATATTTAACACTTTGCACTCCACATCCCTTTCTGTAATGTTCCGAAGTGATTTGTCTCAAAAATTTGAGAGATTCTTTAAGCGCTTCGTGTTGTAATTCTTTACTGAATATGATCTGTGATTAAGAAATTAACAACATACTGTATTTTAAAAAGAGAGAGATAAATTTCTGAACAGACCCAAATAACAATTAATTCTCATTGGGTGAGAGCAAGGCAAAATCACATAGTCGTAGCTGTAGTGACGTAGTATTCGAACCTTTTTGAACCAATAAATAAAATTACGTGTGTTTTCTAAGCAAATATCTTATCTACACAAATAAAGAGAAGAATTTGAATGCGTGGATTATATAACAATGCTACTTATGTATTTACTTTTCTATTCAAATTTTCGCGAATTTTATTGGTTGTAATTTGAATTTGGGGTCTGTTCAGAAACTTGTCTCTCGCAGTATGGTAACTAACACGCAATTTGAGAAAACATTTATGAAATTTTGTGTTATATTTTTATACAAAGACTTTTCTCTATTCTACAACAGTAAAATCGACTCGAAACGCATCATAAACAAGGTATCAATAACATTAGAATTTATTCTCAGACGATCATCTATGGCAGGATTACAATTATGCATGGTGATAACGTAGTTATCCTTTTGGCAAGTCGAATACGCACTTCGCTCTTTCGTTCGAGTGGACGACTCAAAGACGTAATTTTCTGTGTCGCAAAACAATACAAGAACACACCACGAGAATAAATTCGTTAACGATACCATAGTTTACCTGAAGAAGATTAATAACTCGAAACACATGGCAAACAAGGTGTTATTAACATTTAAATTTATTCTCAGACGATTATTATTGTTACTGAATAACAATGCGAGAAATTGCTAAATTTGAATTGTCGACGTCGTCTGTTAATGTTCATGCAAAACGACGCGGTTTCACATCAAAACTGTATATTTGGGTTCTACACGTTCTCAAAGAAAGCTTTGCTCCGTCTATGATTTGCTGACAAAACGTGAAGAAAATAGTGCATTTTTGAAGCAAATCAGAACTGCGAATGGAAAATAGATGTCGTGAAGCACCAAAGATAATCCGGCTCCAAGCATTTCGAAAGGTCGATATTCATTCAAAATGAATAATTCTCCTTGTTTGATGGAATTTCAAGAGAATTGCCTTTCTTGAGCCTCTACCAGACAATTCCGCAAATAATTTGGAAGTGTATAACGCAACTATTTGGTCAAATTGAGAGAATTCCATGAAATGAGAGCGGAAGGAGCTTTTCACCATGATAACCCCAGGCTTCATACAAGTTTTATGTCTAGTCAGAAGCTATTGCAGCTTAGGAATGTGCTACCAATCTCACCAGATCTGGCATTTTTTAATTACTACCCGTTCTTATCTTTACAGAATTCTTTAAATGAAAAAACATTTTAATTCTATTAAGGACGTCAAAAATCGTTGGGTTCAATTTTTTACAAAAAGTTTAACAGACGCGGAATCACGCTACTACCATAAATATAATGGACCAATAATTGAATAAAATGCTTATAATTATATTATAGAAGAGTCGTTTATTTCCATGTAAAAACAAAATTACTTTCAAAAAGTTACTTTCCTTACAACTCAATATACCAGATTGTTTTGTCGTTCGATAAGAGATGGCGTTATTAGGTTGGTTTTATTTTTCTGAAAACTGCTACTTTTTTATGAATATGTGTGCAGTTTTCTCTTTTATATTTTCTCAATCATATATTCAAGGGTGTTCAAAGTGGACATGTTATAGAACTTTTTACAATGGAAAAAATTGAATATCGTGCAGTGATAAAATTCTTATTTTTTGTAGGTGTAGCACCAAAACAAATCCATGAACAATTGTTAAAAATGTATAAAGACTTTACCTTCAATTAGAACAGTGGAAAACCCATCTCTCCACTGTTCTAATTGAAGGTGAAGTCTTTATACATTTTTAACAATTGTTCATGGATTCGAAGTCTTGAAGACAATCCACGTGAAGGACGTCCAAAAAGTGCATCAACATCAGAAATTTTAGCAAAAATACAGGATATGGTTTTGGAAGATCGTCAATTAAACGAGAGAGATTTAGTAGAAGTCCTAGGCATCTCATTAGGCAGTGTGAGCAATATTTTGGCTGAAGTTATGGGTTTCAGAAAGCTGTGTGTAAATTGAATGCCGCATTCGTTAACAATGGAACAAAAATATATATATATTCGAATACGACTTTCTTAGCAACATTCGAAGCGTTCTAGAAAGAATAAAATCGATTTTGTGCGTCGTTTCAGCACTATGGATGAGACTTGGATCTACCACGACGATCCTCAATCAAAACGAGAAGCTAAGGAATGGCATAAACCCGGTACTTCGGTTCAAGAAGGTGTTAGCATTAGTTTTTTTTGGTTTCAAAAGGAATTTAGTTCGTGTATTAGCTCCAAACTTGTAAAACAACAAACTTTAGGACTAGGTAGATGCAAAAATTTGTGAAGAAAGAACTGGTTTACAGATAAAAAAAACATTTTTCATTAAGACAACGCCTCCTCTCTCACAGCTCAAAAAACCATCGCAAAAATCAGTGAATTAATGTACGAATTGTTGCGATATTCACCCTGTTCGCCAGATTTAGCTCCTTCGGATTTCTGACTGTTCTCACATCTCAAAAAATTCATTCGCGAAAAACGATTTTCGTCGAACGAAGAGGTAATAGCAGCCATGGAAGCGTATTTCGACAGTCTTGCAGACTCTCACTTCAGAGGTGGAATCCATAAATTAGAAGGCCACTGGAACAGGTGTATTCAAGCTTTGGGAGGCTATCATATATTGAATAATAAAATGTATTTCGAACCATAAAATCGTGTTTTTCTTATCGAACGTCGAAACTTATTGAACAACCTGGTATTCTCCTAAATACAAGAGTCTTTCGAAATTTTTATAACGTCAATACCAAATAACGGATCTTCTTTAACGTAGTGTAAGGCAATCTAATTAATATTTCGAAAGAAAAATATTTTATCTACAAGTTTCTTGCTATTTTTCCAAGTGGCATATCTTTATAATATACATACATCCCATTATCAACATTAATAAGTTGTGAATGAAATAACCAATCCGGCGACTGCATTTAATTAAGTAAATTATTAATGACTTATTGCTCGACATCCTGTATTAAAGAATAGGACATGGATATATATGTATGTTGTGTAAGTGCGTTTGTCTAAGCCTTTTGCGTCGAGAAACGTTGAATGAATTGATTTATTGATGAATAGACAACTGACAACGTGATTTCCTGCTATAATCCTGCACGATAACATTTTATAGTAATGCCTATGACGTGTTTATTTATTGACGATTTTTTAAAAATAAATCATTTAAATATATTATTATTGAATTGATAAGAATTGTCGTTGAGTATATGGTCATGAATCATGCTTAAAACAATAATTCTTTTAACAATACATACGTGATTAATCCCCAGTTCAATAGGATTCGTTTTAATATTCGAATATCTCGAATATTAGGCGCATAATGTTTATTACTAACATCCTGTCTTTGTGTGTAAGACGGATATTATAAACCTTTTTAAGCTGAGACTCTTAAATGGGAGTTTTATGTGCGTTAGGGAGTTTTTTTTTTTAATTAAATAAGACTTTTCGGGATCTTTACCCATAAACTTACCGAGTAAAAGTCTTACCCATTAATAAAAATTATGATGAATTAACTTTAGAGAAAGAAATGGGGAACACAATTTTAACGCTTGGGAGGCCTGTCGAAACGACTTTGCTATAGATACACATTAAAACGCCATGGGCAAGAAAGGGAAATCCGCAGAGGTAGTGGTAGGAAGAAATATGGAATTCGTTGAATCCATACTTTAATTTTGCATGTCCACTGATTCTTAATTATAATACAATATTAACGAGTATATCTATACCCAAGTAAATATGAATGCCTCAATAAAGCATTTTCTTCGTATTTGATCAGTTATTTTAACGCAAAAAGCATATCGTCAATATTTTAACGTCAGAATTTCGCCCTGTGAAGCAATGATTCGTTGCTTAGTTCATCGTCACCACCAACATGGTGGTGACGTACTGTAAGAGATTTGCTCCGAACCGGTAGACCACGTTTAATTCGCACTGCGGAAAATATTGAAAGTGTAGAGCAAAGTGTTAACGAAACACCAGAAACATCTACCAGAATGCGTTCTGCTCAGCTAGGAATGGCTCGTACATCATTACGGCGCATTTTAGAAAACGATTTTTATTGTTATTCCCATATAAGGTGCAATTGATGCAAGAACTAAAACCCGCAGATCATCGGCAACGTCTAAATTTTGCAGTTGAATTTCAATAGTTGGCCAGAAATGAAATCAACTTTATTGAAAATCTGATTATGAGTGATGAACCTCATTTTCATTTGAATGGCTTTGTCAATAAGCAGAACTGTAGATTCTGGGGTTCTGAAAATCCAGGAGCCATTTATCAACGCCAATTGCACCTAATTAGGTGTACAGTATGGTGTGGCATTATATCTGAAAATATCATTGGGCTTTACTTCTTCAAAAATGAAGATGTAAGTGCTGCAACCGTGAATGGAGAGCGGTATCGATTTATGATAGAAAATTTTTTACGTCCTGTTCTTGAAAACAGACCTGAGATGTGGTTTCAGCAGGATGGAGCCACTGCCCACACTGCCCGAGACACGATGGCATTTTTAAGTCAAATTTTTGGAGAGCGAATAATTTCCAGAAATTCGGAAATTAATTGGCCAGCGCGTTCGCCAGATTTGTCAGCGCCCGACTATTTTCTTTGGGGTTATTTGAAGGAGCGAGTATATGTGAACAAGCCCAAGACAATTCTTGCACTCAAGGCCAACATTGTTGCAGAAATTCGAGCGCTACAGCCACAAATTTTTAAAGATGTTATGGCAAATGCTCTAAATCAAGCCCATCATTGCGAAGCTGAAAACGGGGGTCATTTAAGTGACATTATTTTCTATACTTAGTGTAAAAAAATTTCCATTTTATATATTTTATTATCTGAAAAAAAAAATTAAAAAGATATGTAAACGAAAAAGTTATTAAGTTTTTAAACCCCATGGTGACTTTTGGCCCACCCAGTATAATAAAGTGAAGAGGTTGACGAAATACAAAACTTTCGATTAATAAGTAAAAAACTGTTAATATTCAAACCTACACTATCATTGTAATAGTAAAATGTTAAATTTTTCAATTATACTCTGATAATAAATTACGTACCTTTAAATCTTAACTATATATTTTAATACTATCATACCCAACAAAAGATAAAGATTGCGAAAAATTAATACGTGGTAAAAAGAAACTAATTAAAAATTTGGATTTAGCACACCAAAATACACAAAAAACTTTGAAAAAAGTTTTTAAAAGATATTTATTGGTTGGCTTATGCAATTTATTTTTTAAAATATGACATTTACACCTCGATGAATCTACCGTTCCTAAAAATTGACAAAAAAACCCTTACCACATCAATGTTCGCCTTCTGTATATATATTTTGACAACTAAGTTATGATCATCAGTATAAATTAATCACAGTATCGCACCTGGTTCCACGGTAAAACTCATCATTCACAAGAAAACAAATAGGTTAATATTTCCTAGACTTAAAACTAATACTATTAGTAATACACGTCTTTACTTACACTTAAGGATCTCTTCTTTATCGGCCGTAATTTCTAGAAATTCATAGAGGCCAGGTTCCCTGTTATCGTTAAACACGTGGTTTCTATTGTTCACGATGAAGATGCTTTCTAAGTTGATCAAGCTGTCTACACAACTTAGACGGCAGCTACCATATTTCTGGTCTCTATGAGTTCATGGAAGGTACGGCCGTTAAAAAAGTCCTTGTGTTTATAGAGGGGTACAGTTACCAAATTAACTGTTCGAGCGTAGTCTTACAATCAATGTTGCCAAATATCAAATATTGAATTTGGTGCCAACGTCATAAAACTAAAGAATTTAAAGAGAAAATATGTTATACTTCGCAAAACATTATACAGCTTAACTATCAGTTGCATAAATTAGTAGCGTTTTTGCTTTCCAGATGAGAGTGTCTGAAAAAGGAATTGATAGACAAATGTCGAAGTTATTTTCATTGTCATTATTTGTCTAATTGAATAGTTCTAGAATTTTTACAGCGATTGCTTTATTTATTGAGAAAAAAAAATGGAATATCGAGTAAAAAAAACGAGCAATTCCCTCATATCATTTTGTTCGGATATAACAGAGACGTCGATGCATCGAAAGCTACTAAAATCAATTGTGCCGTATACGGAGTAGATAGAATTGGGGAGAGTACAGCACAGAAATGGTTTTCTCGGTTTCAGAAGGAACGCTTTGAGACATAAACGATTCTCAATATTCAGAAAGACCATTGGAGTTTGATGAAGATCATATGAATGCTTTAATTCGTTGAGTGACAATCGTAAATATTAAAGGAGAATATATTATTATATTGGTTAATTCATGTATTTCGTTTCTTAAAAAATTGTCAGCTCAATAAAAATGTTCGACTTTAATATGTTATTGTGTTTCAAAGTGAAGACGTGTACGTTATAGAAACTCAAAATCTGAACTGTTTTTGCAACCGTTAGATCTCTCTAATTATTTAAACAATATTAATTATATCTTACTCATTTAAAATTCATAATTCTATGCATTCAACAGGTGTAAATATTATTCGATTAAAAGCAATATATTTTTTATTTCAGAAAGGAGCTTCTCAAAAATAATTAACTTCCAGCTTGAGCACTGTACATGCAATATACATAAGGTATAACATTGTGTAAGTTAAGGATATGGTAAGTTCATTGTATTGTAACCTATAGGTGTGTCTGTTGGAGACTTTTGGAAGTGGTAGCTGTGTTATTCACTGCACAGCTGCAGGTAAGTCTACGACCCTCTTCTATCCATTGATTGCACGTATTGAATGAAAAGGTCGTACTGAGGACGACGGTCGATCCGGCGGTAACTTCGGGTGGGTGGAACGTTAGGTCTGTTGCTTGATGTTGCCTGCGCGTGTGTGTGCGTGTATATGTATGCTTGTGCATCTGTACATGCATGTGCTTATGTGTGTGTGTGTGTAAGTGTGTCGGGTGTTGCTGAATTCTGGCTTTAGGAGATTATTCCGAGAAGGGTCCCCTTCCCCTCTGTTCGCCTCCTCCGGCAAGAGAGCTATTTCAGGAAAGTCGTGCCGGCGACCACAGTGGATAATATCTCTAGAAATTGCTTCCTTCTTATTTAAAGTGTGAGTAAGAATGTTCGAACATACATTCACCTAATAACTATCCTACATATTTTATTGAATGAACGCTCTTTAAAAATTAACATTTCCTTTTCTAAATAAGAGGCGTTGTTGTATAACATTAATACGACAGTACGTTAACAATATCAATTTGCATCGATTCGGTGAAATTCTAAGTATATATGCAAACACTTTCTTGGGAAGATATAATGGCGTAACGTTACTGCATAAATTACCGCTTATGGCATAGTACATCAATTATTTTAAAATTGCCCAGTCAATTCTGACGAATGATGAAAGTGCATGTATGTAATTTCGAATATGGAACCTAAATTTGATATTAATTGAATGTTATAAGAATAATAATGTAATTATTATATTCCTTTCTCTTGAATATGTCGGTTAATTTAGGTTTATTATAAATTTTATCCTCTTGTTTTGTTTTTCGACCATTAGAGATAACAAAACATTTATTTCATATTTGACGATGTTTTAAGAGTTTTTTCCGTCCTTTTAATGTCTTCTCTTAATGTTAGAAAATAATAATTAAATAAAATAACTTTTAAAAAGAGAGAAAATCATCATCCAAAACATCGGTATTTATGAAACAAATATTTTATTATCCCTATGGTCGAAAATTCAAATAACAAGAGAATAATAATGAATTACTTTATTGTCCACTATTTACAAGCCCAATTTAAGCCATATTTGCATACATACTGAACGTCAAAAAAATAAATAATACCCAATAGGAAAAGAACATTATCTAAACAAAAATACTAAAAACTAATTATTTGATTATTAAAAATTAAAAATAAAACTGATTTAAATGAATAGGAATAAAAAATGTTACAATAAATTAAGTTTGAAGTTCGTTCCTCGTCATCGGAAAAGTAAAATTTTACTAGGTGTACCGGAAAGTCATTACCGGTTTTTCTAACAGATGCTGTTAGGTTTAAGTATGGAATGTTATGATTTGACACACGTTATTTTATTCTACCGACATCAAACTTCAAAGCCATACATGTTATGTTTTGGGAAAGTAACATTGTCATAGATTTATACCTCTTTGAAAATGTTGAGTTTCGTGTCTGAAAAAGTACATTTACTTAATCAAAAGAAAAGGGCCGCTGAAAGTCATCCTTTGCTGGTAGAAACTTACGGTGAGCATGCTCCAGCCATAAAAACCTGTGAGGCATAGTTTCGACAATTCAGAAGTGATGATTTCGATGTGCAAGACAAAGAAAGTTCTGGTAGACTGAAAAAGTTTGAAGATGCGAAACTGTACGTGTTATTGACTGAAGACACAACCCAAACTGAAAAACAATTGGCAGAAACTATTAGCGACCGATTACGAGCAATGGGAAAAATTCATTGCCACAGGCAAACGGAAAATCGAAAAATTGTTTGTGAAATGCTGCCTGAAAGATACGATCGGAAGTCATTTCTGCCTCGAATAGTGACGGGTGATGAAAAATGGATTTATTTCGAAAACCTTAAGGGCAAAAGATTATGGTTATTACCTGGCGAATCTGATCCATCGCTTCCAAAGCGAAATCGTTTTTGTCGCAAGACAATGCTCTGTGTTTGATGGGACCAGAGTGGCGTGGTCAATTTGAACCATATATTGTTAGAAAAACATCCAGAATGGGTCCAAAGACACAGTACAGTGATTTTTCAGCACGATGACGTGCCGTCTCATACAGCAAAACCGGTGGGACATAATATCGCACCCGCCGAACTCTCTAGATCTTGCCCCATCCGACTATCATCTTTTCGCAACAATGGAACACACGCTTGCAGAGCAGCACTTGGCCAATTTCGAAGAAGTTAGAAAATGGCTCGATGAATGGTTTTGCTCAAAGGACAAACATTTTTTTTGGGATAGCATCCATAAATTGCCTGAAAGATGGGCAAGATGTGTAGAATCAAATGACCGATACTTTGAATAAATAAATTTTTACATTTTCTTGATAATTATGTAGTTTTTTTAAGAAAAATCCGGTTATGACTTTCCGGAACACCTGGTATATCTGTATATTGTGTGGATTATGCATGCCATGTAAAATAAAAGTAAATAATATTTTACGATTTAAGTTGGCCTTTAGGAAAGTCGGCGTTGTAGCAAATAAAATGATTACCAGCGATGATATAAATTTTCATATGAAATGAACTTAACTTAGTGTGTCATTTGAAGACATCAAACATAAGAAATTCACCGTTGACTTCACGCAGAACTAAGAAATTTCAATTTCGCCTTTTTAAAACGGACAACGTCAGCTCACTATAAAAATATGAGGCAAAAAAAAACGTATCCGAGATGATTTCAAGATGAACGGAAGTGGGTTAAATTTAAACGTCGACAGAGATAGAAAACCATTCGTCACGGCGCGCATAAAGACATAAAGACGACGTCCGCAAAGGAAAATAACCTTAAAGTGTTATAGGATAGAGAAGGACGAGAACTGAAAGTCAGTGTCGTGTTACCATACGGTCAGAGAGAGCACCGTTTCATTCGAAACTGAAGCGCTAAAAAGAGACGGCGGCATGATGTGGAGTGCGCGCGGGTTACAGGACGTAGAAACACCGGAAACGCCAGTTATATACGGGCAGGATGACTTCCATCTGGCTACATCCTCATTTTGACTCGAAGGAATTTTCGACCGACACAAAAAACTAATAGGTCGACCACACGTATTACTAACCAGTGCACTGTGACAACGATAATAAAAGAAACGGTGCATATTTATGACAATATCTTGGCATTTTAGATTGCTGAATAAATCTCTTTTTTTTCACTTACATACATACAGAGACAATAACGAAATTTTGAACATTTACGAAACCAGAAATTTATAAATATGACTGCTTCAAAAATAGAGTATTACTAACAGGGGAATATTTAAAGCGCTAAATCTTGGTCTAGGAAATTTTACAGGATTTGAGTACAATCGTAGACTGATTTTTCCATATTTTGGCAGTTATTCCTACATTTAAATCCTACGAGATAAAAATTTTGTTAAATAGACAATTTAAAAAGCGGTAGCCATTTACATAATTACATAAGTCATGAGTTTAAAATTAGAAACGAATTTGACTATCAAATTATGTAATAAACACAATAAAAGAAACATTAAAGTGAGGTTGTTACTATCTTTCTAGGGAAGTTCGACATATTGATTAACTTAATAAATGAAAAGTTGTCGAAATTGTTCAGGGTTTATGTTCCAAATAGAAAACAAAATATTGGATAAATTATAATTTTATTGTTGTCAATATAAAAAGTACAAATCGAGCATTTATATATGACAAATGATATGACATCATTCTTTTAGTAACATTGTTCATAATGCTTTCATAACCCTTTTTTAGCAATTGCACGTTTGATGCTCTTCTTTGGATATAGAAGTGTAGCAGATTTGTTTTTCCTTTAGGCAGCCCCACAGGAAAAAGGATTAGATCATAAGACCTGGATGACCAGTCGTTGTCACTCCTCTGAAATATAACAAAGCCAGGAAATTTGGTGTGAAATAAAGTGATTGCTTCACGTGCTACGTGACATATGCCCCTATCTTGTTGAAACCACATTATTTCACGTCCAAATTATTGACTTCATTTAAAAAAAATAGCGTTGCTATTGGCATCCTTAATAAAGTAAGGGCCCATGATCCTCCCAGCCCGTTATGCACACCAGACCGTGTATTTTTGGGGAAGCATGATTTCTCTTGAATAACTCGTGGATCGTTCACAACGCGTTAAATTTACTACTTTTGTATTAAATAGGACTTTGAAAAATGGGGTCGTTTACTCAAGTGGTCGGTTTGGCAGGTTCTACTGTATTAAATACGTCTCAATTTGTTGAAAAATATCAGGTGTATCGGAAAGTCATTATCGGTTTTTTCGTAAAAAAATTACATAATTTTCAAGAACATGGAAAAATTTATTTATTCTATTTTTTGCTTTGGCTATTTGATTCTACACATCTTGCCCATTTTTAAGGTAATTTATGGATGTTATCCCAAAAAACCTGTTTGTCCTCTGAGCAAAACCATTCATCGAGCCATTTTCTAACTTCTTCGAAACTGGCGAAGGGCTGCTCTTCAAGCGCGTGTCTTATTGATGCGAAAAGGTGACAGTCGGACGGAGCAAGATCTGAAGAGTACGGCAGGTGCGATATTATGTCCCATCCAGGTGCTTTTAATGCTTCCTTGACCGGTATTGCTGTATGAGACACCGCGTATGAGACGATGCTGCAAAATCACTTTACGAATCTTCGGGCTCGTTCTGGACGTTTTTCTATCAATTCATGGTACAAATTATTAATTTGTTGTTGGTAGAGATCAGTATTAACTGCTTCACCAAGTTTCAACAGTTCGTAATACACCACGTGGTCCCATCAAACACAGAGTGTGACCAAAACGATTTGGCCTTGGAGTCGATAGGCCGACTTCGCTAGGTTTTCAAAATAAATCCATTTTACATCACCCGTCACTATTCGATGCAGAAATGACATCCGATCATACCTTTGAAGCAGTATTTCAGAGACGATTTTTCGATTTCCATTTGCCTGTCATTCAATTGTTGTGACAACCATTTTCCTAACTTTTGGATTTTTCCCATTGCTCGTAATCTGTCGCTAATTATTTCTTAGGCCACATTTAACGCTCTTACCAATTGTTTTTGAATTTGTGTTGGGTGTTCATGGTAACTGTTGTTTGTTAGATGATAGTGTATCATCTCATCGCTCGACGCTTATCACTGATTTTCTAACTACAAATGGCATTTTAACCATCAACCATTCACTGTATTTGTGCCCTTGTGATTTTTATCTATTCTCAAAACTACATTTAACGATGGCAAGACAGCGTTATGCTGACGTCGGATCTATTAAGAAGGCGTCGACCGCGATCTTGAAGGATATTTCTACAGATGAACTTAAAAGCTCATTCGACATGTTAATTGACCGTGCAAAACGTTGTTTTGAAGCCGAAAGCAACTACTTTGAATAAAATAAATGAATTCTACCAAAATAGTAAGCCTTCGTTTTTATTTTAAAAAAGTTCGGTTTTCTCTGCGACAGATTATGTATATATATATATATATATATATATATATATATATATATATATATATATATATATAGTTGCTTAGTTATAAAGAAATTAATTCTTTTTATTCCGAATACAATGCCCACTAGACGTTGATCATAACTTTACTCGTATTTATTAGGAGTTTGATTTATTTACAATTGTGATACATTACCATCCTCTCACTTCTTTGAAAGATGCTGAGGTGCAAATTTAAAAGCCTCTAATGTAACTTTCGATTATAGAGTAAATGTCTAGTAATTGAAATATAATTATGGAATATATCTCTCATATATATGTTCTAATAGAACACGCCATCGCTTCTTTACTTTTGCTTTTCATGTAATTATAAGTGTTTTGTAAATTTAAGTGTTTTGTAAATTTAAGAACTTTCAGTGTAATTATTGAAATCAAATGCAGCATATCTTTTATCTTAATGATTGTTTCTAATAGAGTAATATTAATAAATTTCTGTTGCTCTATTGGATTGTCAGGAAAATCATGGTGTACTTTGCTACAGATGGGGCTACTTATTTTATAACTGCTACAGTCATTAGCATCTATCCTTATACTGTGAAATATGAGGAATGATGGAAAAAATGAGCGATTTGGTTGTTTAAAATTTTATAAAAAGTTGAAAATCGAAGTGTGCCTTTTAGGTATATTTTACTCTTTATTTTCGTAGTGAAGGACGTGCGTCGAGCTTACGAAAAGTGGTACGAAATTTGTATGTGAGCAGTACTCTACATGTCACCAATGGCTTACTAAATTCCGTGCTGATGATTTTAATCATAAGAATGCTCCTCGACAAAAGTGTACCACTGTAATTAATGATAACAAAATATACGTTAAACTTCCATCATTCAAACATTCATAACCACACGAAAAGTTACGATGCATCAGCAAGCTCTACAATTGTGTTCTTCACGAACCCAAAGAAGTAATGTGGTGCGAAAACAGGCTTAGTCTCAACCTAGATTTGTTTCCAATGTAATTGCAAGTAAGCAATCGTCAGAGGACAATATGTTTTCAGCGTGGTGGAATTTTAAAAATGTTACGTTTTTCGAAGAATTACCAAAGAACAAAACAATTAATTTCAAGGGCGTACCTATCGACAATGGGAGAGTGTGAACGAATCCATCATCCAGAAACGTCCAGTGTTTGTTAATGAGGAGTGCTATTTTACGACGACAACCTAGGACAGCACACACACGTTTGATCGCCTATCAAAAATTATTGGTTTCTGGACGCACGCTTTCGCCTAGAGTCTTTAGGCTTTCGCTTGTTTTGTTCTACAAAAAGCTACTTGTGTTATGTAACATTCACCTCAGATAAGGTTATGATGAATCAGCATCAAGTTTTTCGTCGATACATTAAGATCTACGAAGCCTATCAATAGGTTATCGAATAAAACAGGCAATATGTAATTGATTAATTTTTTTAATAAACCCCAACCCAATGAAATAAAAACTTGTACTTACCTTGAGCTGCCTCAATATTTTTTTTTAAATATTTGCTGTATTTATATGTCTAATTATCATTTAAGCAGTTAATTTAATTTTACCTAATTTGGTATATTCTTCCCGTTTATATTTCATTGAAATTCTGCTTATGAAAGGTGTTGTTTTTATATAATATAAAAATAAGATTTAAAATTATTATGTGTTGATAATTATTCCATGTTGTATTATCGTACTTTTAATGATTACTCCGGACGTCAATACGCATCGACAATGTCCGCACGGTCGCCGAGAGGCCCTTGCTTCGCCAGATAGCATGCCGACTTGAACGAAAATCAAAAATTTTCGCGATTTTCGCAATTTGCAAAAGTGTTTTTTGCGAATATCTCGAGAACCGAAAGAGTTAGCGCATTCCGGTTTCGTTTTTCGTAATCAGCGGGTCCGACTACATAAAGCAGACTCATGAAAACGGCCAAAATCGACACTTCCACATTTTTCGTCCGATCGCCACAAACTTTCCACCAATGAAAGTACTCTTCGCAGGGATTAAAATGAGTACAAATTCGTCGCTACAGAGCGAACCGTTTGGCCGCAGTGGTAGTTTGAATTTTCGCAAAAATTTTCGGTTTTCCGGTCATAACTCGAGAACGCGACGTCGTAGCGGGTTCCGGTTTGAAGCAGTCGATTCCGGACGTCAATACGCATGCGGCAGTGTCCGCGCCGTCGCCGAGAGGCCCATGGTTCGCGAGATGCCGATCTGAATGAAAATCAAAAATTTTCGCGGGTGTTTTGCAGCTTGGAACAGAGTTTTTTGCGAATATCTCGGGAACCGAAAGAGATTCGATGCCAAATAGGTACATTTTCTGAATTAGCAGATCAAAATACAGAAGATAGGACCATCGAATCGGCGAAAATCGCAACTTTATTTTTTTCGAGAACCGTAAGAGATACGATGCCAAGTAGGGGTACTTTCTGAATCAGGAGATCAAAATATGTACGATAGGACCATCGAAACGGCGAAAATCGCAATTTTAATTTTTTCGACTTCACCAAATTTAGTTTTTCGCGAATATCTCGAGAACCGAAAGAGCTAGTGCATTCCCGATGCGTTTTTCGTAATCAGCAGGTTCGAATACATAAATTGGGGCATCAAAACGTCGAAAATCGACACCTTGATTTTTCCGATTTTTAAATTTCATCGCTTGAGGTTCAAAAAAATCGCAAAAATCGTCAAACGGCCATAACTTCCACATTTTTCGTCCGATCACCACAAACTTTTCACCAATGAAAGTACTCTTCACAAGGATTAAAATGAGTACAAATTCGTCGCTGTAGAGCGCACCGTTTGGCCGCAGTGGTAGTTTGAATTTTCGCAAAAACGCGTGTCAGCAGAAACGTGTCGTAGCGTGTTCCGGTTTGAAGCAGTCGATTCCGAACGTCAATACGCATCCGGCAATGTGCGCGCGGTCGGCGAGAGGCCCTTGGTTCACGAGATAGCATGCCGATTTGAACGAAAATCAAACATTTTCGCAACTTGAAAAAGTGTTTTTTTGCGAATATCTCAAGAACCGAAAGAGATACGAAGCCAAATATGTACATTTTCTGAATCAGCAGATCAAAATACATAAGATGGGATCATCGAAACGGCGAAAATCGCAATTTTATTTTCTTCGAATTCAGAGAATTTAATTTTTCGCGAATATCTCGAGAACCGAAAGAGATGTTATGAAGATAAGCAGAATAGTACTGAATTAGCTCTAATGTTTCCATTTATGATATTTTGTTATAGATGCGTCCTTGGTACCACAAATATATTTATATTTTTCACAAATAGCATGTTTATATAATGTTACGTTTCCTTCCTTTTAATTAAATTCGTTGATTTTTTAAATTGGATCATAACTTGCCGTTAAATGTATTTATTGTGAATAATAGGTAAACAATAGGTACATCTGTATTTGTAAATTTACAAATACACAAGTAGATACACCTGATATGAGATTGAAAAGGAAAATAACAGATGTTGCCTTTAGAATACAACTAAAAATATTTAAGATTAATGTCGAGGAGAAATCTGGAAAAATCATTAAATTTTTGGTTTCTTCCAAGCACGACAACTAACGGAAGATATCAAAGAATTTAATAGTTTTTCCAAATTTCTACTTTCAGATGTGTTCGTTCTTATTACATATACGTAATTAGATTTTACCAGCAGGAAACAAATTTAAGCAACGTAAACACTTTGTATTTAACATGTGATATGAATAAATTTTATTTCTCTAATTTCGTCTCTTTGTTGCACCGTAAAACGAATTTTAACGTTTAAATTTTGTATTGCATATTTTAATACATCAAATATGAACTAATAATTTATATTAATGCATTCAGTCTATACAAATGCATTCATTCATCTAACATTTTTAATCACCTATCTGTAATGCACTGATCAGGTTTAGCAAACATTTAAGAAATGTTACAAATGTTACAGCAAGAGAAATACTGCTAAGTTAAATAGAAAAGTATTTTGTGTAAACAACAGTTTTATATTTCAACATATTTATGTCTTGAATAAAATGCGAGAGAGAAAATGCAGTAGTATTGAAGTTTTTTTGTTATCAGATTGAAAATGTAAGCAAACTCGTATTACACATTGCGAGCACGATTGTTCGTTGTTTTTTCAATCAAATACACAAAAGTTCTTTTTCTAGTTTGATAGAGTAACTGCTTGACCTTTTTGTGGTAGCAACTGTACCTAGCTGCCACTACAATTGCCATTTTAGAACCTTTACGATGTGTAAGCACACAAAAAATGCTTTTAATCTTTTTGCATACGCTCCATTCATTTCAACAAAAACTGTTACCTGCGTCACATGCAACGGATAACTGGACTAAAACTGACTAGATGTATTATAGGAAATATATTTCTACACTCTCAATTTCTCCCTTCCATTAACTTTTCCTTCATGGAATACTAGCTTGCATTTCCTACTATAGAAACTATAATATATCAGTTAGCTAATTAAACTGGTACTATTACCAGTAAGCAAGTCTATACTTGCTTATTTAAAAAAACGTAGCTAATACTTCATCAAGAGAAATCTAAGCCAGCCAAGTACATAAATAATAGTTTAATGGCAATTAGAAGCAGATTACGCAAACACTATATCGGTTATAGAAGTATAATTATTGAGCCGTTGCTGTCTAAGCATAGATAGACGTATATGTTCTGGGCACAAGAAAATTCCAGCAGAAGTTAGTCAGACTTTGTATTTACACATGAATCGTTTTTTGTACCTGGCCACCTAGAACGAAGGCATGTTCAACGGGCAAGGGACGTGTTATACAGCCCACTGTAATACACCCTGTGAAGGTTAATACTTAGGGTTGCTTTAATATGTATTTATCAGTATTTAAAATGCGAAACGAATAGTAAAATTGCATCGAAAACTACTAATATAGGAACAAAGTGTGGTTTAAAGATAACAGTGTAGGTAGGAACCTACAAGACTACGATCCAAAACATCGAAGCAATTGTGTAGGGAGTACAAAGTATCAAATGGTATTGCATCGGTAGATTGGCTTTCGTAATTACCGGATGCCAATACAATTGAAAATGTTTGGTCTTTTATGAAGCAGATATTTCTCGGGAAACATTATATAAAACTTTCCAATTACATTTGATCAATAAGGTTGATATATAACCCCTTTCCACATTAACTTTTGTAAATTCTGTATACGCATTTCGACAACCAAGTTGTCATCATCAGCAGATAATTTCAAAGTGTCGCACCTGGTAAAACACGGCGAGTGTACGTCTTGGTTTTGAGCGGTGTGGATCGCGTACGGAGTTTGTTTTTCGTACAATTGTTTTTCGCCGTGTTTTACCAGGTGCGACACTTTGAAATTATCTGCTGATGATGACAACTTGGTTGTCGAAATGCGTATACAGAATTTACAAAAGTTAATGTGGAAAGGGGTTATATATCAACCTTATTGATCAAGTCAATCAACCACAGGCTCCATCAAATTCAACTTTCCAATTATATATAAAGAGAATATGGCGCTCATTACCTAGGAATTATGCGAAAAATTTGGTCGCAAATACGGGCAATCGTTATAAGGCTATTCTTAAAAATAATGGAGACTGTATGCCATATTAGATATTAGTGTATTGGCATGTAAGATGTACTTTGTAACAATATATCCTTTCTTTCTATTAACCTATATCCGGTAGAAGTATTGGTTTCTTGTTAATCAAACTGAAACCAATGGTAAGCTACTAGCTTATCACGCCGATTCCCCATAGAACGCCGTCCAAATAGATTGTGTTTTTCATTTAAGGTGAATTCCAAGTCACATCGCTTCACTAGCGCAGGTGCAATAATAACTTATGAATTACCAATAGCACCTATAATTGGATCTAAGTTATTGGAGGTTGTGAAGATGTTGATTATTAGTTAAGTACTAAACTGGAGATCATAACATGATTATAGCCTATAAGATTTTAGATTAAACTTTTACCTTTTATGCGTTTAAATTTCTTATATCTTCATCAGTATTGTATTTCTTTGTGCTACATAAGTTATATAAGCTGACATCAAAATACAATTCAAGAAATTCATTTACACAGACACTATTAAAGCCTTTGAATCTATTAATCACTTGGTATTGCTAATTAAGCTCGTTCGTTTTAATTTAAGAATGGATTAGTTTCTTACCTTTCTTATTGTGTACACGATAACTATCTTTTTTAGAACTTAATTTCTTGTGTACCACAAGGATCTAAGCTAGGCCCACTATTTTGTTGTTTTTTCCACAAATGATTTACTTTTACAACTTAGCTATTGTTTTATTTGAGGCAGCAGTGGCATTCATGATCGACCATTCAACCAATGGGCTATAAATTACATTAATTTTTGTAACTGAAACTTAGTTTCTATACTACTGCTTTGTTTGATCGAAGAGTGACTATCAAAGTTGAATATGTCTAAAGACACTACTTGAAGTATTTACTCTTTTATTAGAATAGGTGATATCTTGTTTAGTTCAGGGGATTCTTTATTTTGAATAGACTTTGCCCCACTCATCGATCATGGAAATGGTTTTCACATTCTCAAGATTTGAAGGCAATAATTATTTTTATTACAAATAAGATAGATACATTTTTCAAATATTTTTTGCTTATTAATAAGCCTTCCACATATAAATGTGAATGTATGTTTCGATAATCTATTTATAGATTAAATAAATAGGTAGGCATTATTGTTACGTTTTTATATTAGATTATTTTTTAAGAAAATTTAAGATATTTCTTTTGTTTTAATTATTATTAACTAATCGTAACTATATCCGACTGTCTTCTAAATTATTTGAACTACAATAAATTTGAATTATATTTTTTCAAAATGTAGTATACATATGTAGATGTATATATTAATATTTTAATAGCCTTGTTTTACTAAAATCTCTTTTCTTTTTCAGTTTACTTCAAACATATATAATATTAATTAATTTTCCATTGTATTAAGAGATGAATATGAAGGGTGTTTCAAATTTGGCGGTTTTTTACAAGAATAAATACAACACATAATTTGCATTCACTTTCAAAAACTTTTTATTGGTAATTGAAGTATCAGTTTTGACATTTATATGCGAAAAATAATATCTGCCAAATAGCCTCCTCTTGCAGCACCACAGACGTCCACTCTTTTGTTAAAATTTTCAATGACATTTTGACATAATTGAGGCTCTTCTCACCAACGATACGAATAATTTAATCTTTCAAAGCAGGAATTGATTGTGGATTGTTTCTATAAACCTGACTTTTCATATAACCCCAAAGAAAATAGTCTAACGGTGTCGAATCACATGATTTTGGTGACCAATTAACATCACCGTTTCTTGAGATTATACGTCCAGGAATTTTTTCTCTCAATAAATCAATTGATTCGTGTGCAAAGTGAGGTGTAGCGCCATCCTGTTGAAACCACATATCCTCTAGATCAATATTCATTAATTCGGGCCACAAAAATTCGGTTATCATCCGACGATATCGATCACCATTGACAGTTACAGCTTCATCAGCAGCATTTTCAAAGAAGTAAGGTCCAACTACACCACCTGACCATAATGCACACCAAACAATAACTCGTTTAGGATGCATAGGTTTCTCATGAATAATTCATGGATTTTCCTCACCCCAGATATGACAATTTTGTTTATTAATATAGCCACCAAGTTCAAAGTGTGCCTCATCGGAAAATATTATTTTTTGAGTAAAATCAGCTGGTTGTTCATTGATGAAATTGACAAATGAACAACGTTTTAAATGATCTAATGGCTTTAGTTCCTGTGTTGTTTAAACCTTATATGCGTTCAGAGGTAAATCCTTGTGTAAAATACGCCATGTTGTTGATCCACTAAGTCCAAGTTGTTGTGAACGTCGTCTAATGGACATTTTAGGATCTTCAGCAACACTTTCATGAACTAAACCAATATTTTCTTTTCACTTTTTTGATCTTCCACAGAAGCGGTCTCTTGAAATTTTTTAATAATTCGATCAATAGTGCTTTCAGATGAACGATTATGTAAACCATAAAATTGACCTACTTTTCTAAAAACTCTTTTCACAGAACGCTGATTTTCATAAAGTAATTCAACAATTTGAACGCGTTGTTGTACGGTGTTCGAAGCCATTTTTATAAATGTCATGCATCACACTTTTTAAATGCCCACATACCCAGACAAATTCAGTGCGCCATCTATATTTTATTTATTCTTAAAAAAAAACCGCGCAATTTGAAACACTTTTTATTAGAAGAAGTCTTTAATTAGAAACTAAAGCTTAGATAACATATAAGAGAATTTTCTTTTAAATTTGATTATTTTCTTCAGTAAATTACTATATTTTCTTTAGATCAGGTCTTATCTGCTTATATATTTAAAATACTTAACTTCTTTTCCATTTTTGTCGTACATTTTCAAGAAATATCTCATCTTCTTTTCGTTTTTAACTTCTTTTATACAATTAGGGTATTTAGGGTTATAGAAAATAAACAACAACTTTAAATTGTTGACGTTCGTCTTTGTTATTAATTATAATAGTTCTATGTACAATATACAGTTTTGTGTGTCAAATACAACCATTTTTTGGCACTGCAATCCCGATAGTACTGTTCTTCTTTTCTGTACAAAAAAATCGTGACATACGAAAAACGACATTTGCATCGAACAAATCACAGCGCAGGTCTGCGCCGGTTACGTTTCCCTTTAAGTCGTAACTTTGACGGGAGCATTTTATGCAGGTGGTTTGGCGGACGACCTCTAAACCGCGGTAATTTATTCGTGCAAAGTTGCAACTCCAGATTTGCGTCCAATGTTCGTTATTTGTCGAAATCGGAACCGATTATTTCAATCGTTCCGAATCCGACAAGTGCATAAGAAAATCGCAACGACTAATTCTTAAAATTATATTTAACTAAATTTATTACATACTATAGTGCAATAAACATTTTATATAAATGAGTGTAAAAGATTAAAGGTGTTGATGCAAGGATGTCTTATAATAAACTAAAATTTATACAATATCCGGTAGCCATGTACAAAAGCATGATTTTTTTTATTTTGCAGAATTGCAAATTTGAAAACCTGCTAATCATAATTTGAATTTTGTATATATCTTTGAATTTATTAATTTAAATTGATTATAAAAGTTTTAAAATGATTTTTTTTGATGCCTAAACGTTTCTGGTGTCCAACCATCCATAAATCTATGGATGGAAACACAGAAAGGAAAAGGCTGAAAAATTTTCCAGCCTTTTCAGTCATATACTTCATTCCTTTCTGCATATTCTTCGCTCAATCATATCTCACATCCGTGTTCCTCTTCCCTTCTTCTCGTTCGATATTCACATTAATCGTCTCGTCTAATACTCTATGTAAATGACCCTTGGCTAGTAATTGCCTCATTTCTTCAAATTGTTAAAGTAATTTTCCAATGGCTGATGGTTTCTAATCTCCAACCATCCACAGTTTTTCGATAAATTTATTTAATTCTTTTCTCTACTCTCTCCACCTAATTTTATCTCCGTCTTCCTGTTTTCTTCTTTTCCATCTCAATAATTGTTCATCTGGCATTCTCGGCATATCACCATTAGATATTAGTTGCTTCATTTCAAATTGTTAAAGTCATTTTCCGATGCTTAATTGTTTCTGGTCTACAACCATCCATAGTTTTTCAGCCAATTCACTCAATTCCTCGTTTTTCTCCACTCAATTCATTCTACGTCTTCTCTTTTGCTTCTTTTTGTACGGTGCATTAATAATGACTCGACGATTTCTGTGTACTACCACTAGATACTAACCGTTTCATTCGTCATCATAAGCTAAATCTTATGTAAATCGCATTCGTTATGTATTTTATTTTACAATTTGTTACTCCATTTCTTCTTGATTTTCCTGCAGATTTTTTCAGATGTCAATCTCTATAGACAATACAATTTGTTGTTATTTGTCATACCTAGCCAACATATGCAATTATACTTCGAAGGATGATACTGCAAATCCTTTGATTTTTGAATATTCATGTACCTCTCTCTAACCCTACAGTACTTTATAATTCATGAATATTGCCTTCCTGCCTTGCATCATTTTTTCTTTAATTTTTTTTAGTGTTCTCAACCTATATCATTTTTAAGTCCAATATTCTTGCCAATAGTTTATGCGCTTGTCTTCTATAACTACATTTTTTCCTGTACACTTCAGCACGTCTCTATCCTTTCTGCTGCTACATACACCAGATCATCGTGTGATCTTGCGCCAGTACATGTTTTCGTCTGCCAAATAAAATGTGTCAATAGGAGTGTTTGAGCTTCTTTACAATAATTTTTTATATATATTTAATAGGTTTTCCCAACATATTTCGAACAATGCAAAAGAAATACAACACCCTTACGATACAATAAGATCTTCATGTGTTTTTCCTTGTATTTTCATTTAAACTAGGTTACCATCACATAGTTCTTTCAAGAATTTTATTAGGTTGGTATTGGTTGGTATGCTTCTCTTAGGGTTTCCCCTAATCCAACTTCGTAAGCATTTTAGAGATCTGGGATCTCCTGGTTTAACATAACATTTTGCTTCGTTGCTTATGCGGATTTTGTATAAAAGATGAACTGAAGAGTTCTCAACTCTTAATCTCACTAATTCCTGTTTTAGAGTCCTGATTCATAGTTATAACAGATACCTTTCATACTTTCAGAACGTCTGTCCTATCTATTTTTGGAATAATTGTTTAGGAAGCTGGAACAGATTCCGTATTTTATACTTTATTAAGTTCATTGGGATTTCAACTTGGACCAGTCGTTTCTATATTTTTAAACGATTTGCAATTACTTTTGCTTCTTCCATTTTAAATTTTAAATGTGGAATTTGGATTTAATTACACATTTATTTAAAGTTATGACTTACTCTCCGAATTTTGGTACAAATTTTAGTAATTTCTTTCGAAAAAAAACTTATCCAAATTTAAACAAACGAAAACTAGTAAATTTAGTAATTTTCAGATAGTGCAATAAATATATAATAGAGTTTTTAATGGAGTTAACAAGTAATATCATATATTTGATTCTAAAAAAAGAGTCCTAAATTAAGAATATATATTTTTTTTAAATAATTATAGATTGTAAAAATTATTGGAGTATTAAAGTAATATTGCAATATCTAAAATACAGTAGACATCCTTGCGAAATTAGTTTTGCAAAATTTTTTGTATTTATAATACCATTACGAAATAAAGAGTGTGCTGGTGTGATATAAATGTAGAAAATAGAAAATATTTACAATTCTTTGGTCGATTATAATAAAAATAAATTTAATACAGAGTATATCCTACAATATTTTGTTAAGTTACTGAACTGGCAATTCAGTTTTGATATACACACATATTTCAGGGGAACAACAGTGTTGATTTTAATTATATAAAGATATTTTTATTTCAGGACATTTAATGTATAAAATTATATTTTATTTGAAATATTTTATGATTATATCTAAATTTTTCTAATAACAATTTTTTTTCAAATAAAATTAGGAGATTGACAAAAAAATGTATTAAATTTTTGTATTTAAAATAGTCCTTAGCCAAATCAATTTCCCTAAAATAATATTTTCTTCGTTTCTGAGATAGCATTTAAGTAATTATAAAAAAATATGTAAATTATTGAAAATGCATAATGAATATTATTAAATTATAAATTTATATGTTTAATAAACTTTATTGTGCTTGTAATTTTTACTAAATTCGATTGAAAATAAAAAGAATTAACTCGAACACTAAATAAATTAATAAAGTTCTAATTTTACTATCTCCTTCTGGACTTCCGGGCTGGAACCGCGTCACTGGTTCCAACTGCATCCAACCCAGCCCAGAAGCCCAGAAGAAGATAGTATGGACCACGACCGCAGAAGTCTACGTACCAGATTGTCATTTTGATTTATTTTTCATAAAATTCCTCTTTGCATATTAGAAAATGATTTTAAATATTTTATTTTAGAAAGTTAAATCGAAGCTATAAAATATTAAATTAAATATTTAAAATAAAACTAATAATAATTTAAATATATACTGCAGACTGTAAATTTATTAATGAAGGTAACGGCAGATACGCCCTGTCAGTTTCAATTCAGTTATCCATTGTATGACGTAAGTATCAGTTTCTGTTGCAATGAATGCAGCTTCTTTTCAGAAAATTTGAAACGTTTTTTTGTGCGGGCACCGTAAAGGTCTAAAATAACAATTACACTTCGTCTAAGTATTTTAAGATTGTAAAATTATAAACGTAGTCAACAGCGAGTAAATGTTCTTCAATAAATTTAAACAAAAACATTAGACGTTAGAGTGGACGCCTAATAATATTGGAATTCTAAACTCTAAACATTATTTCTTATGCTTCATCCAAAATATGTTTCTTTAATGAAGCAGTGATGCTTAGAGAAGAACAAGAATTGTTTTATTCTTTTATTTGTGAATGTTGCCTTATCTTTATATGAAATTTAATTATTTAATTTTAGCATAAATGATATGATATCAAGTGGAGTGGGCATACGTATGTCCCCCTTCTATACTTGAAAAAGTTTGTCCAGTTTTAATTACGATAAGATTCAAAATAGATACATGTGTTAAATTTGATTTGGTGCAGTAGAATAAAGGGTTGAATTTCATTTTACTAATATATCTGTAAATGTAAACAATAAGACGAGTAAATATTACTATGCTCAATCATCCTCGAAGACTTGTTTTAAAAATTTTTAAAATGTTGAAAGAAGTTTATTAAAAAATATATCAAAATTTAATTTCAAAAAAATATTAAAAAAACTACATTTTATTGTCGATAAATTTATATCTTTCATTGCCTCATATTATATTGAAATATTTGATAGATTTGGCTTAGGTTCTTTTGTCAATGCTATGGAATATTCAATTAGTCGCTGATTTTTATAATTTTATACATACAATAGTAGAATTTCTTTTTAATAATCTAATAGGAATCTTTCACAATTTTGTATATTACTAATCGGTAATTAAATAAGTGTTTAAATTACCAAAACGAAACATAATTTGCAATAAATAAAAAATATTTTAGTGATGACCGAAGCTTTAAAAATTTGTAATTATAATATCATATTAGCTTTCCAAATTAAGGCAAAATTTCGATTATATTTAAATAATAAGGTAATATTTCGAAATACACATCTGAACATTGAGTTTTAATAGTCATTGCGATTTCTTTTCTTGCATTGAATATCAGATACCGAGTAAGGAAATAAGCTGGTCTCCAATAATTTTCTTTAGATCATTCGAATATTCAAAAAATCAACATCAATCCCTTCCTTACCAAATATCTAAACGATCATCTATACTACATCGCCATCTTCTGGTTGCACGTTACAATTAAATATATTAATTAATGTTTTTTCTTTGCAAATAGTTTTTTTTTTGTAAGTTGTATATGCATAGTACAGCCTACTGTAAAATCTTTGTTACATATTACACAGACATACAAATACGATTCGCTTACATTCGTTTACTTTTTTTTAATTATTTTAAATTTAATACTGTACGGCTCGCGTGTAAAATTACGACTTGCATTATTATATAAAAAAAAGGGAGGGAGAGGTTCGTCTGGGTTTTTTCGAACAAATTATTCGAGATTATATTTGTCTTATATTCTAATTAAAGTATTAATTTGCAGTGAGTATACCTATTAATAACGATAATGCGTACGTAACAATTTTAAACAATATTCTACTGAGGATAACAATTTAGCTCTTGAAATATGCAAAACCGAAGTGATATAGCGAGGATATTTGAGCTTTTATATGTTTTTAATCCGTTACATACTATGATTTTGTTTTATTTCTCAAGATTTAGTACATATTTGTGGAAAATAATTAAATAAAATCTGATCATAATATGTATATTTGGTTCAAAATTTGAACATTTTATGCCAACTAAATGACAAAACAATCCTAATGAAATGTTACGTATGCATTTCCATAATATTTGCATAGTTTCCTTTCAACTTTGAGTTTTAATTTTAACAAAAAAAAACTTACAAATAAGAACTCGAATATAAAAATAATCACATTGTGATTGTTACGAAAAATAACTGAATGAGAATTCAGATTGTATTTAAACGCAAGCCGTACAGTCGTTTGTCTCAGCGCGCAGGACTAGATAATACTGGAGAGCCGACCCCTGGCGCCCCACGTTCGGACACCCCTGGCTGCAGGCGCTTCCGGCCCGCTGAGAAGGACCGGTTTCCTGGACGAGGTGCCTTCTACATTCGCCGTTCTTTTTCAGTAGTCAGTAGAATTTGCAGCCGCACAATTGACGCGGTCCTCAACATTCTCTGAACATCGTGACTCCTACTACATATATTTATTATTACCATAATTTTCAACTGCTGTTGATTCTGTTGAGGGACGACATTTTAGGAGGTAGACGGGGCTAGTATACAGAAAGGGGTGTAGGGGGCGGACACACAGGCGAGTCGCGGGTCCACGAAGCACGGAATATAAACAAAATCCACGTTACACTTGGATATTTACAACAAGAAGAGAAAATAAATTAATAAAGTGTACATAATTTGGGGGCAGATCATTTAGGTAATTTTTTAATAAAAGTCTTTCATTCGCAAAAGAAACGTATTAAAAGTCCGGGCTGCCGTCCAGCAATCGTTTTTCCGGCGTTGTAAGCGGAGGCCTGCAACGACAGCCCTGCCTAGAATGCCTAGAGTAACAAGCCTCCACCGATCGTTTGCCGCACTGCAGAGGCCAATAAAGCAGTAGGCAAGGTAGAACGCAAGAGAGTACCGTAAGGCAACCCCATCTGGCAGCTCTTCTATCGGGACCACAGCCGCAAGGGTCGTTCGCGCAACTTTCACCACCATCCGATTCCGAACAATGATAGAAGACCCCCTTGACGCAACACAAACAAGAGGCATAGTCAATAATAGCGTCCGCGGAGCACAAATAGTTATTGTTACATATCCAGCATTGCGGCAGAGGCCTAGGTTGCTGGCACGAATCACAACGGCATCTGCCACATTCTGGACACATGATGGATCGTCTTGCGGTACATTCGGCGGGTTCCTTCCTGAACGACACCGTCGTAGGTTGCTTCTGGATGGGTGGAGGGGGCGGTGGTATCGCCAGTCTCTGCGGTCTCTGTACCGATGGGGGCTGTTGTTGGTGGGACGTCGGTAACGAAGACGGCTCCACGTGCCCTCTACTAACGAATGGGTTTTCGACATACTCATTTGTGGTGCGTTCTGATTCTGGACGAGGGGCGGCGAGCGTGACCGGCGGCGGGGGCCGCAGAGGAGCCAAGGGCGCTGTCAGTGGCGCCGGGGCGCTCATAATGGGCGCCCGCGGTCGATGCGCGCGCGGCAGGGATGTAGGCCCTCCATTGTTTGCCATGTGGCCCAAAAATCTAGCGGCCGAACCAGGCTCCACCTTGGTCCGTCATCGTCGCCAGCTGAAAAAAAATAAACAACGTCAGCACTATAACTACTCACAATTTGTAATTTTTTATATAATACTTTAGATACATATTTATCTCCTTTCATTTAGCGATTGAAAATTGATCGGTTTGTATATAAGTGAATTAGATTTAACAACTGAAATAATATATATTAATTTTTGTTCAATTCTCGATGCCCTTCCTGAATCCAGGTTTTCCTAAGATTATGCCAGATTATAATGAGTACTTTGCGAAATATTTTTTTTTAAATTAAAGAATTGGGTAAAAATAATTTTAATCACTGAAGGTTGAAAGCCAAAACACAACTCAGTGTGGAGATAAATACAAAACCACTTAACAGTAGATGATTTAGGATTACTTAAGAAGATCATAGAGTCTATTCTACTGATGCGAACTACTGTATTTGTGACAGACAGTTCTAAAGCAAAAAGCTTAATAAATTAATTAATCGATCCCCAGGAAGTTCCAGGATATTATTTTTTTTTGCTCCTGGAAAGGAGTTATATATCAACCTTCAGTGATTAAATTAATCAACCACAGGCTCCATCAAAATTTCTTTCATATTTAAGTCAAAAAAAATAAATAAAACCACGCTAGGCCGCGCGATATAATCTGCAGAAACTGTTGACATTTTATTTACGAGATAAAAGAAAATTTAAGATTTGTCGTACTTGTCGGAATTAAGAAAAATTATAAAACTAATACCTGTTCGGAGTGTTAATAGTAGTGATACTGATATAAAAGATGCAAAAATAAATAAAGAAAAGAAAAATAAAGCACTTCTATAAATCAGAATCATATAAATAAATATACCGTAATTAATTTTTGATCTAAATGCAAATACCGAACAATTAAATGTTTTTTATCAAGTGCGAAGCTAATATATGCACAGAATGTATGTAATAAATACATATGTATGTAGTAAATATGTACATACATACGTATATGTATATATAAATCCCTGAATGAAAATTATCTGCGCCATTAAGAGAATAATGTCATTGAAACGAAAGATCGTAAAGATAAGAAACAGCGGACTGAAGTGTTTTATTGTTTTTATAATACATCTGTATCATAAAATATTTTTGGCATAAGATAGTCGGTCATATGTACCGTATACGCATGCTCTATGCGTTAAAGAGCACACAAATGATAATGATAAAACACACATGAAATAACGATAAGTAAATGTAGTGATAAATGAATACATACGCAATCACAAGACAAGACGAGACTTTATTTGAAGAGGCTCGTAAAATAAAAAACAATAAAAAAGAATTACAAGGATGAATAAGGAGACGAAACTAGACAATAAAAGAAAACGATGTTAAATAAATATGAGAGAAATTAAGGGAAAAATAAAACAAATAGAAATATGTATTTGTTGATGTACAGTAGGTACCACAAAAAGGTTTACGATGTACACGAAAATATATCTGCTCAATTCATGTACGATGGTCTTTATAACTTGTTATGTAAACAAAACTTTGGCATTCGAAACATCTAATTTATAACGTAGTAGTACAAAAACATATATTATAGATATAATACACGAATAATAATGGTTGACTCATTATCATGTACTTTTTAATAGCAATTTTATGACAGATACAGCGTGAGTCGTGTCAAACTTTCACGCTATTTTATTTAAGTATTGTGTGACATTTTATTATGGAAAGACTCAGCCCGGCATAGCATCTACAAATTATTCAACTGTATTACGAAAATCAGCGTTCCGCGCAAAATGTGTTTCGTGCGCTTAGCGTGGTCTACGTAATCAGCCCACCAAACGCAAAATTCGCTATACCATCGAGAAATTTGAATCGCAATTTTCATTATTGGATAACACGTGAAGAAATAGACCACATCCAGTACATAGTGAAGAAAATATATGGATGGTAGCTGAGAGTGTAGACGATGAGTGGGAAGAATCGATTCGACGTGGATCTCAACAGCTTGGTTTGTCGTATGCCACAACTTGGTATATTTTACGTAAGGATAATTTAAAAACAAACAAAATTCAACTCGTTCAAGAATTGCTAGCGGCCGACCTTACGAATCGTCACCGTTTTAGACTTTCAGCTCTTGAGAAGCTTGAAGAAGATCCATTGTTTTATGTATAAATTTTATTAAACGACGAGGTCCATTTTTGGCTTAATAGCTACGTCAATAAGCACAATTGCCGTATTTGGAGTGAAGAGCAACCCGAAGAGAAGTTCAAGAGCTGCCATTACATCCAGACAAAAACCAAGGTTTCTGGCAAACGGAATCATTTGCCCATAAATCACACGACTTCTTAAAAAGTGAAGACAACCGCAACGTAACTGTGAATGGCGTCCGTTCTCGTGCCATGATAACTGACTATTTGCTGCCTGAAATTGAACTCCGTGATCACGACCATATTTGCCCGGCTTTATTGCGAGAACAATTTGGTGGACATTTAATTTCACGTAATAGACCTGTACAATGGCGGTCTAAATCATGTGATATCACACCTATAGACTTTTCCGTTTGCTGCTACGTAAAGTCCAAAGTTTACATGGATAAACCAGCTAAGATTGAGCAACTGGAGCCAACATTTCTGGTGTTATGCGTCAAATACCACTTGGAATACTCGAAAATTGGAACTTCAGAATGAACCATGCTAGGCGCAGTTATGGCCAACATTTCTAGTAAATAATTTTTAAAAAATTGATGTCAAGAATGATTTATTTGTATGATAAAGAACGCCCGATAAAATCAAAGTTTTCATTTCTTGTATGTTTTGAAAAAAGTATCTCCAAATGAATCATTCGTTACTTTTCCTGATTTTATTTATATAACATTATATTTACACCAAAACATATTTCTCTATACGTTATTCTTAAAATCGTCTTATCAGAAAAGTTATTTTACAAATTAATTCAAAATTCTATACTATTATTAATATTATATACATACATACATACATACATATATATATATATATATATATATATATATATATATATATATATATGTATATAATGTAATGATCTAATTTTTATATTAATAAAAATATTAATATTGCATCAGACCCATTGATATGATTGACAAAAAATTTTGCACCAAATCATCACATCACCTTAGGCTTTTAAGTTAGTAAAATAATTTCGACTATTATTAATATAAATCTAAGTTGATGATCTTCATCAAGTATTCCTAAACTGAAAAAGTTGACTTGTCAAAGGGCTCTTGAGATTTTAATGGAAGGAAAATTACAAAACAATTTGAGATTGTAATTGATAATGTTAATCGGCAATCTAGCAATCATTCACATCAAAGAGTCGATAAAATTAAATATAAGGCGCACACATATGACATGGCAAAATAACTTTTAATCATATATGCCTCTACAGCGAATGATAATAAAAAAAAAAACGTACGTGATTGTCGTTTCTACGAGTTCTGCAAAGAGGAAATATAAAGGGCCTAAGTGCTAATCCATGCGGAACTCCTTACATATACATACATACCATATACTAATACAGATTTTTTAATTATTGTCATTCGGTACCTTTTATAGACATACATATATACGAGGGTAGTCCTACCTACCTATCTATCAATCTACCAATCTATAAAGCATATGTTTCAAGTTTGAAGACGCCACGTTGTTCAGAATTTGTATGGCAGCCATCAGTAGTGAACGTTTTCAGTGAATTTGTAAAATGGAGAAAATTGGTCATCGTTACGCGATACAATACTTTTATTTGAAAGGCCTCAGCCCAACCGATATAAAAGCTGAACTGGATTCTACTCTCGGTGAGTCTGCTCCTTCGTTTGCAACAGTGAAATACTGGGTATCGGAGTTTAAACGTGGACGTACGAGCTGCCAAGAGGAGCATTGTAGTGGTTGACCAAATGAGGTGACGACTCTAGAAATTGTGAAGAAAATCCACAAAGCGGTACTGGATGATCGTCGACTGAAATTACGCGAGTTAGCAGACATAGTAGGCATTTCAAAAAGTGCGGTACATCGCATATTATCTGAAAATTTGGACATGAGAAAGCTGTGTGCAAGATGGGTGCCGCGCTTGTTCACACTCGAGCAAAAACAGTGTCGTGAAGATGTTTCAATTTAGTGTTTAGCGAAGTTTCACAGCAACAAAGCAGAATTTTTGCGCCGTTTCATAACCATGGATGAAACATGGGTCCATCACTTCACACCCGAGACAAAAGAACAATAAAAACAATGGACTCAAAAGGGAGAACACGCTCCAAAGAAGGCGAAGACCGTTTCATCTGCAGGCAAGGTCATGGCATCGGTTTTTTGGGATGCGCGTGGAATAATTTTCATTGACTATCTTAAAAAAGGAAAATCTACCAACGGTGAGTATTATACGAACTTATTGCAACGTTTGAGGAAGAAATCAAGCAAAAACGACCGCATTTGGCTAAGAAGAAAGTGTTATTTCATCAAGACAATGCACCAGCTCACAAACCCGTTATTGCAATGGACAAAATTATTGAATTAAAGTTTGAATTGCTACCTCATACACCTTATTCGCCAAATTTAGCCCCCTGGGATTATTTTCTGTTCCCAAACTTGAAAAATGGCTCAGTGGTCAAAGATTTTTCAACGATGGTGTCGGCAGTTAATGGCTATTTTGAGGAGCAAGGCAGTTCTTATTAAAAAAAAGGGTATTGAACTTACTGAACATCCCTGGGAAAAGTGTATAGAGCTGAAAGGGGATTATGTTGAAAAATAAATATATTTCTTGCCAAAATTTTTGTGTTTTCTTTGTTAGGTCGGGTACTTCTGGGTCCACCCGCGTACATACATAAATATGATACAAAAAGAAAACGAAAATTAATCTATTTGATTAAAAAACACGATTTTAAAATTAGCACCATGATTATAATTTTTTATTTTAATTAAGAATTTTTTTTATAATAAATATTTATGGCATTTCTGAGTTATTAAATATTATTGCTTCGAAATATTTGATTCGTCCCAGGTGCAAGAACTTGATTATATGGTATTATTCTTCTCAACAAATTTCACGTACGACTGTACGTACAACAAAATAACACTTGTATAACAAATTACTTTAATAACATCATAAGCATAATGAGGTAAGCAAAATTACATAATTGCATGCGTGTAAAAAAGTAAAATATACTGCGCTCATGGTGAAAATATCTTCTTTTTACAAGAAATTCAATTGTACAGGAAATCAGTTGCTTATTACGACATTTAAGTACGAGTCTATTAGTAATTTACATAATAATTTACATTATTTACAAATTGTGGAGTGTAGATGGATAAAATCAGGAAAACGGTACACTCTGAGAGTATGCAAAGTGTATATATTAATATATTCATGTATGCATATGTGGTTTGTAATGGAATTTATTTTTCTGCACAATTACACAATAGGTCAAGGAATTTTATTATTAACTAGACGGTTCATTAACTCGAAAATTGAGAAAGTACTATTTTTAAGTAAGATGAAAGTTTCAAATTTGGTCGTGGTTGTTATAAAATAGTTGGGAGTAAAGACGTCAGGGTTGAACAATAAAGCATTCAATTATTTTCCAATTTTCTTACTTCTTAATCTCTTTCTAAGATTACTAAAGATATATTTAATGATTAGTATTGATCACTATTTACTTTTAAGCTTAATTAATGCTATTTCCATTAAGACACCAATGTATGTACGTTTCCGAAATTTTATAAAAAGCGTTAGACTTCGAACTATTGGACAGTTTAGATATTTCTGACAATAAGAACGTAAGAAGAATATTTGTTGTTTATTGAAAAAAATAAAGATACTACTTTGCTATTTGTCACTAGTTTTTAATCTTGGGACTATAGTTTCGTGTTCGTGGTATCCTCATATTATAAAATAGAAAGATTGTTATGCGCAGTCGCAAGATTAAAATACAGTGATAAAAATATATTTTTCTTGTTTATTTGTTGTTTATTGATTAAATATAATAGTAAGCTAGAGATGAATAAAACAAGCGATCTCGGGTTCGAACCCAAGGCCGCTACCAGGGGAAGTTTTCCGTAGTTTTACCGCTTAAAAAGTGAATGACTACAGCCAAAGGACTCAAGTCGCTCCATGATCGACGTAATAATAACTCATAACCTGTTAATGTTTCTTGTAATTAGTGATAAACTGTTGCAGGATATAAAGGCGTGAACTATCATTAAAAACTATAACTTCTATAACAGTTCTATTATTTTACACGACGAACGTATTATTATATACTGCATCAGCTGTAGTTTCAAAGAAATGACGTATTATTAATAAGGCAGGGCTGCCGAATTTCCAAGGCCGTTGTCCAGGAAAATGTTCTGTGGTTTTCCTTCTCGGTTAGGGTGAATAACTATAGTCAAAGATCTTAAATCGCTCCATGATCACAGACGTAATAATAACTTATAACCTGCTAATGTTCGTTTAAATTAGTCATAAATTGTTGCGGCATGAATTAAGGTTAAAAACTACAACTGTTTCAGCTATAGCTTCAATGAAGTGACGTACTTATTAATAAAGCTGGCTAGTCGTTTCGCGAGAGGGGTAGTCCATCGTACAGCGATGGAGGTCGTTCGTACGTTATTATATTACCCAGTACCACGCGAGTATGTACATATGTCCGATTTGACAGCAGGTATTTGCTCGTATCGACTGTCGGCAGTTCACGTACAGGTGATTACACGATGGCCTGTCCCTATCAGCAGATATGACTATGTAACTTTAACTATTCAGTAATTAGGAAAAATATACACAAGACCGTGCAGCAGTCGAACTTAGAGGAGCCCTTGTGATGATTTTCTTTGCTCAGTTAACAGGATATAATGGATGACCGTAAATCATTGAAGAAAATATTTAATTTGGTGACCTTGAGAAACTGGTTTGTCTGGTTATTGATCTATGGATTAACTTTTTAGGTTAGAATAGTTTATGTATGGTTAGAATTTACGAATGTCTTAAAAATTTGGGCAGGCACATCAACATGAAATTGCAGAATTGTTGCCAGCCTAGGAGAAAGAAAATTGGATCATTTACAGTGTTATGCCAATCAAACTGTTCAACGCTATGATGTAAATACATTTTAACATATGAAGGTTATGTATTTTAGAAACCAGCGTTGTCCATCTTCGATATAACCTCTTTAGCTTATGTAGCAGAGAGATCCACATAAAGAGGTGTACTCCATTTTATTGGCGACGATATTAAAATACTGCGATTCATTGAATTTATAATTAAGCTAGTCTATGAATATTACAACTTAGTTGGTAATCATAAATCACTTTTTATAACTGTCAAAACTACGAAACCTACCTGAATTATAAATTCGATTGACCTCACGATGAGAAATGATTTTATTACATAAAGTTTAATATTTAATTACTCAAATAATTGAAGGAATGTGCAAAATATGTGTGTTCGATAATGTGTATTTTTTCTTATCACCCTGTACAAATACTAATTATTTTAGGTTCTAATCTACAGTACGAGTTTTTACTTCAATGTAATTAAATTATGTTTTTGAGTAATACTTATATAGGTAAACTAAGCGAATGATCCCTGTATTTTAATTTTGATTTTAACCCCGTACGTTGTAAATCCGTAAAATATGTGGGAATTGTTACTGAAAATATTGAAGCAGTAGAGAAAATCATTAAATGGAATACATGTACGTATGTAGTGTGTTAAATTGGTTGCCTACACACGTAAGAAAAACTCGTAAAATATCTACTAACTTATTTAGGTGCCATTTTATACTCATTCTCTAATTATTGCATAGCATTTACCACACAATTCCACTATTTATTATCAATAAAAGAAAACAAAATGAACTAAATCGGATAATTCTGCTTGTTTTGCAATACAAAAGTAATTATTAGACAATTTCATGTATACATATGTATGTATAAATGAATGCTTAAACGATATTACAAACATATATGGTATGTATGTATTTGTGAGCAAACTGATTCAACTTCCACAAAATTTTCGATTACAAAAAATCGAAAAGGAAGTTTACATTGCGCGATAAGCTGATAAATACAATTTGAAGTATTCGAAATCCATTCAGTAGTAAACTATAATACAATTAAATATTTGTTTTCCGATAGATTAGCGGCGACGTTGCGAAATATAAAATGCCACGAAACATATTTGCAATATTGAGGACACTTGTTTCAGCATATGTACATACATATCTGTGTATGAATTAAACATGGACAATTAGATGGAAAATCTATTACATAAAAACGATTATGAATTTGAAAAAAGCGTGTTTTTTATCATTTTCCAAATAACATTTTTAATAGGTTGAATTTAGCAATAATTTTGTTTTAAATTTTCGAAATACGTAATGAAATAAAAAATAGACTAATTCTTATGGTGTATTATTTAAATGCAACGACATTAATTTGTTAATTAATTAAAGAATTTGAAGATACATATTATCAAGTTTATTACAAGTTACTTTAAAATGATTTCTGTAAATTTAATTGATATTTTCTGGTTTTCGTTTTATATCTATTTGTCCATTAAGGAGAGTTGGATTTATTCCTATATTTACTCAGCCTTTATAATTGTCGTAAATTTGTTTTAAATCAATTTCAACGGAAGCATTTTCAAATCACTCCTGGTTTTCCTTAATTGCTGAAGCTTCGTTATGTTTGGACTGTAGAATTACAGATTTTATTTGTTGCAAATTCTCGCAATAATAAAAAGACAATCTTAACCATGTTCCCGAACGTGTGAGAATTGACTCTGGTGGCTCAGGAATACCGGGGCACCCTCTGTGGAATTCTCGAATTCGTTTGGAAGGCTTCAGAAACATTCTTTTGGTATTTGAAATTAATGCATCCACCTCGGATACCTCAGAACTTTACACGTCATATGCACAAGTCCCTCGCACTTGTCTGTAAGGGAACGGCCTTCATTACACATTGTCGATCAGTTGAAAGAAATTTTTTTAGTGTATCCAGCACTACTTTCAAAATTGCTTCGTCAATGCACTTTTCTAATCTTTTTCTAGCTAATATAATGGGAAATGTCGCTTTAACAGGATCTAGAATACGCATTATAATATTCTAACTGTTTATCTTTTATTACAGCTTTGATCATGTTTTCGATGTCGTTATACACAGTTGGCATATGATTCTGTAACGCTCTCCGGGATGGTAGCTTCCAGTTGGGTTTGTATTTATTCCAGAAGTCATGAAGCGGTTGCTTATCGAGTAGATGAAGTCCCAAACCACAGGCCATTATCATGAACAGTAAATCAAACATAAATTATGTTTTTTTAGTGGCACATTATTTTGGTGTTGCGCACTTTTTATATGATTTTTACACATTTAGCACCATTGTAATATAAATCGGGAAATGCATCAAATTCAGTTCAATAAACTTTCGCACTAGGTCAACCAATGATCTCATTTTTCCCTTATGCACGTCCGTCATATTTAATAATTATACGTCCATTTTATATAAAGATCCGTTCGGTACTAACTTATAATTCTACACTTCATCTGTTTTATTACATTACACTGGTGGGGGCGCTGCGTATTTAGTACGAACCTGGCCCACAGGAAGACATCCCAACTCTGGTCATTAATACAGACGTCATTTGTGGAATAAAAGTCGTGAAAATTAGAAAGTCTGTACTTTACACTAAGTGTTCAAGACTCAAATTTTTAAGTTGTCCGTTTTTTTAAAGGTCTAAGATGCATTTATTTCGGTAGCTAAATTTGTCTCACCCACCATGTTGAATCGTCTTTTTCTCTGTTGTTTACATTTTATTATTGGTAAGAGAGAAATTCCATAGCATTTACCTCGGCTATCTCAATAGAAGAAGCTGCGAAAATGTTAATTATTTAAATAGATATTAGCCAGCATTGATCTAGGTTAGATATAAGTGGAAAATGTGGGATCAAATCGAATTTTTTTTTTATGTATAAGACGTATATACAAACCAATTTGATATCTACAGAAAATTCCATTTAAAATTCTTCGTAGTATTTGTCTTAACTTAATCACTGTTTAATTTGGAAAAAAATATTTAATATTTTAACGTTAATTTGCCGTAGATACTTTCCAAAGACATTTACATATAAAATCTAGAAAATATTTTAGGATATCGACTCTATTAATAGCTTTTCTCCACTCCACTACACATTCCTATAATTGTAGGTTTTCTATTTCCCATGAAATATAAAACGCAATGATATATGTATGTGTATACTGTTTCTGTTAATGAATCAAATTTCCGGTAATCTTATTTCATTAACTGCAAACGGTACTGGACATTGTTAGAAATCACTTGTTCGATTTGAATAGAAGAGCATAAGAGTGTATTTTAATAAATCGATATCAAATGTTTTCCATTTTCTCCACTTTTATTTTGTTTTTCTTTTTTATGTATAATACATAAACATGTCAGTTTTCCAATCCAATTAAATAAATGTAATAATTAGTGAAAATATACAATTTGTGAAAAAAGCATTGTTTCTTCGTGATCGGGAGTAAACATCAATACTATCTTCTATGGGCGATGCGTACATCCTCGCCTTAGAAAGTAGTATTGATATTTAGAGATCATCAAAAGGAGATATTACTTTTCTAACATTTTTTTGTATATGAACAGTGCTCATACATAAAAAAATGGAGCAATAATCTTTAATATGTGATTTAGACAATGCAATGTAGGGAGAAACAATCGCAATTGTTGACGGAACAACGCGGGCAAAGACGAGAGAAATAATGAATAGAAAAGTGAAATGGTGTTATTATATTCAGTAGTAAGTTTTTTCTTAAGAAGAGAGAAGTATACAATCCGTAAAAGTAAGAGCAAAGTGGAAGTAGAAGTCAATCTTAGGTACAGATGGATAACGAGGAAAGTAGGCTTTGGGTCTTACAAGTTTTCTACAAAAAAATGGGTGGTGAATTGAAAAGACAACACAATATGAGAAGAGATGTTATAAAAATCATTTTAAAATCAAAAGTGTGTTCGAAAAAGTTTAAATCTAACAGTTGAGATGGTTCGGGGACATAGCAATGAATGCATGATGACTTAACATTAAGAGTGATTAAGAAAAAATAAAGAGACAACAAAAGGAAACGTCGAAAGCCTGGAAAATCTTGGAGCAACAACATAATTCAAATTTTGAAGCGGAATTGACTTGGAATCTATCGAGATGCAGAGGATGGAAATATGAATAAAGAAAGATTATGTCCTCCAGATGTACAGTAGAAGAGATGACATTGTAAATAAATATAAATATAATATTAAATTTAAAATGTAAAACTTGAGGCCAAATTTAAGACTCAATGAGGTGGGTTCTAAGGAACGATAGCAATAAGTGACAATTTTTACTAAGTTAAAGTAATTAATTTAAAACGACGCATTTATAGATTATACACGCATCGTTTTCTATTTTCTCATAAAGCAGTTATACCAGCGAGTTTAATGAAATTAATTAAAATATAATATTTAACATTTGTATATAATTAAAAGAATATATTTAATAGTAATAATAATATAATAATATACTTTATTGTCCAAGAGAACAAGCCATTTATAGGAAAAATCCAATACAGTAAGTACAGTGTAAGCGTTTATTTTCCAAAAAAGGGATCAGGACACATCCTGTTAGGATTCCTGCACATATGAGCTAGCGGTGTCGCCAGGAGAACATTAGTCATAGCTCTCGGAGTAACAAACAAATCGCGAGATCTAATGACATGAGATGGTATCAGCAAACAAACTTGAGCCAACAATGACGGGGCATCCACACCACTATTAACCAAGTCAATAAGGAACTTGGCACTTGCAACATCCTTTCGGCAAGACAAGGATTGGAAGTTATGCCTTTCGAGTAGGCCTTCATAATCCACCCCCAGCAGTGAGTATGTACCATCAAAATTAAGATCTTAATCTTAGTTGTCTCTTTCCAGACAAAAAAATCTAAAATCGAAATCCTATGAGGCGCCATCATGGCAATTGAAAAACAATTTTGAAAATTGGAATTATAAAATTTCTAATACTTTAATTTTACTATAATTTTTTTGTGGGCAACTACACGAGTATTATTGTAATAAAATGTCTAAAGACGCCTTCAAAGTTTCTATACATTTCACAGAATATATTTTTATACCTGAATAAAGTAAATATTTTTATAATTATATAAGATTAGTTTTATTTAATAGTTATTAATTTTATATAAACGAATTCTACATGTATACTATCTTCAAAATTATCTGATTATTTTTATTTCATTACATAAAGGCTATTTTAAATTTTTGTACATATATCTAAAAATATTTCCTATCTATTGTTTGCCATAAATAATAAATAAGATAAAAATCTGTGAAATTATTTACCGAATAACATGGAGAAATTTAATTTGATATTTATTATTTCTATTTAGTATTTATAAATTATTGTTGCTCCCTTGTTCCGTACAGTGTTAACATGCTTATTATTTATAAACATTAATTTTATTAACGGTATAAATTAGTCAAAAATACTATGTCGATTTGAATTAATTTTTAATATTTTTTCTACATCATAGTAAACGTAAGTAATTCTGTGTTATTAATCAATTTTAAAAAGCAGTTTTAGCACAAAATTACATATTGTGCTGGAAACTTCAGTTATTTCGTTATGTACATATACAAATGCTATTAAATTTATATACTTTTGGATGAATAATCATTATGCCTCCCTCTCTCGTCCACTGTATTGAACGACAAAGCGAGAGCGCAGTGGACATTATTTTCCTGTATCGAAATTTAATCACTGAAGGTTGATATATAACCCCTTACCACATTAATTTTCGAATTCTGTATACGTATTTCGACAACTAAGTTGTTATTATCAGCAGATAATTAAAAAGTGTACATTTTGGTTTTCAACGGCACGGATCGCGTACGGAGTATGTTTTCGCACGGGTGTTTTTCGCCGTAGTAGACCAGGTGCGACACTTTTTAATTATCTGCTGAAGATGACAACTTAGTTGTCGAAATACGTATACAAAATTCGAAAATTAATGTGGCAAGGGGTTATATATCAACCTTCAGTGATTAAGTGAATCAACCACAGGCTCCATCAAAATTACCTGTATCGAAATGATATGATAAACGCTATCAATGAATCGTTCATTAATAACACAAAACCTGCCTGACAGTTGGTCAATCCGTGAAACATATGTAGTAGATAGGGTGTTATTAATAATAGAATGATTCCTTTTAACATACTTTTGGATGATCATAAAAATCTTTGCTTATGAATAAGATTAAACAATATTTAGGGTAGCCAACCCAAGGACTCGATGTAAGGCGAACACATGCAAGCATTGTCGATAGCTTGCATCATGTCAGTGACGCGAAGATGCCTCGCAAAAGTGGATTGTTAACTGCGACGGGTGTAAATAAATAGTAAAACGGTACCTGAGTGAATACATTATTTATTTTATTTATAATCGCAACTATCCAGACTTCTCTGTGGAAGTATAATCTATTACTAGTCCGGATGTATGTATGTACATAGAAGATAGTGTATCTGTAGTTAATATATCAAATTTTTTAATATTTTTTATCTAATATTCCCAAAAAGCATATTTTGTTAAAAAGTTTAAATGTGTAAACTATTATTAAAGATCATGAAAAAAAATATATATCATTTTCAAAACTGTTTTTTGAGTTTTAAAATAAAATATTCGAAGAGTATATTTGGAATATTTATAAATATTTGACCGTGTTCAGCGTTTATGTACATTATATTGTAATTTATTTGTGGTGCTTCACTAAAGTAGACCGTGTATATTATATTAATATACCGTAACATAGTACAGGTGTAGATTAAGAAAGGTTTAATATATTATTTTAAAGTAACGATTTTAATCAATAAACGAGAATAATTCTCAAAACAAATATCATAGTTTCAGCGAGGAAAACAGGATCGATAATCAGTTTATTTGCGGTTTAAATAAGTTTACTGTGTTGAAAACAGTGTTACATAAATATATCTAATATTGTAGAAATCGATATTAAACAGAAGCAGGCGTTTCAAAATAAAATCGAAAGTTTTATGTGTATATACAGATAAACATATATAGACGAAAAAAAATAGGTGATATATCCATTTATTACACATATTTGTGCCGTGATATATGTAGTATCTTGATGGGCGTCAAATTTCGTCAAATGACTTAACTGTATCACAAAAATGTCCAAACCCTTAAAATTATTAAATGAAAAATAACCAACGACGAACTTCTTCAATTGACAATATTTGACACCTTTAAACCAGTGCTTTTCAACTTTTGTACACAGCTACACAATATATTTGCTTGTTCTAGTACCGCAACCCAAATATATATTTTAATTTTGAAAAAAAATCTACCTAATTAGAATTAAAAAAAGTGCTGTTTGTGTCCGTGCGTTTATTTTTTTTACTTCTCTATTATTTCGCATAAAAATTTCGGCACAATCTAGGGATTGAGAAATACTGCTTTAGACTACATTGTTTTAATAGTAAAATGATCGTAGTTCTTTTTAGAGTTTCAGTTAATATTTTTAATGAAAAAGTAACAATAGTAAATTAAGATGTACAACCGACCATTTTTAAAATGAAACATTATGGGAAATTGGTTATAATTTCTAAATCTATTGAAATTTTTTTTATTTTCAAGTACGTATACATATATATATACATGTTGGCGGGGCGAGGTTAATATATATATATATATATATATATATATATATATATATATATATATATATATATATATATAAAATATAAATTTTATTCTTTTGTGTTTAAATTTTTCGACAAGTAGAGGATAATAAAACCCTTTCAGGGTAAGGGGGCGGGGTTCCCCCTTGTTAGGTAATTAGTATTGGTATTAGTAATTATTTTCCCGTTGAATATTGTAAATTTACAAGCACACAAACTTTTCCCCAACTGGTCGAACAGCCCAACACAAGAGAATAAAATTTATAGTTAGAATAAAACGACCAATAAATTAAAAAAGAAACGAATATGCGTTAAATATATTAAATCTATAGAAATATTTTCATATTTGAAATTTTGTCTAAAGTATGTTATATGTATTTATCTCCAATTTGAAGAATTTCATTAAAGTTTTACGAATATATATAATCTATGTTATAAACACTACAATATAACTATAAAGTTGGAAAGGCTTCAATACTTATAAGAACCATTACTTTTTTAAAAAACCACAAAAACCAATCCATTGTCCAATAAACACTTTTATCATACATTATATGTTTTTTACTTGTCGTAAGATATGAGAAACATGAAAAATTCCATACAGGATAACAATAAAGGATTAACTCAGATCAACTTAGAAATTCAGTTGGGGTTTAAACATTTCGAAGCTTGGAAGCACGTTATTTGAAATATATGAAATGAAATAAAGTTTCAAAATTATTATATAATTTTTTAAATATGTTTCTTAATTAATTTTTTAAAAAGAACGATTTAAATTTATCCTGTCATGAAAATTAATAAATTTTGATAAATCTAAGAAATAATTTTAACAAAAATAATTCCTACGCAATATAATCTGTTCTTTCAAAGATCTGTTGAGGCCAAAATATTTGTTTCTTATCTCCAAAGGTAACGGATTATAAATATGTTGAAGTCGATAAAAAAAATCAAGTATTCTTTTTAATATTTCTAATTGACTACTAAATGAAAAATAACTTACATGTTATGATATAATTTAATTTTTAGTTCACTCCGAGTCGCCTGTGGCAAAAATTTAAGCATTTCATTATTTAAAATTTGCATTTAGAGTTGTCATTATAATTTATTTTTATACTAATTCAAAAAGTTGCGGAATCAATTAAAAATTACTTGAATATAAACAAGGCACTAAGCTACAAAGTAGATATTTGTTGGAAACTGTGACTAAATGAATAATCAAAAAGGTAAAAACCCTTACCAAGTTAATATTTGTACTTTAAATACATGTTTCGACAATTAAGCTGTCATCATCAGCAGTAATAAAGCACAGTTTCCCACATGGGGTCGCAGTAAAGTTGAACAGAATAAACCGCGAAACACTTTAAGCGAAGACCAAATAAACACTGAGTCTTTATTCAGTGCTGATGATGACAAATACGAAATACGTATCCAGAATAGAAATATTAATATTATAATGGGTTTCTTCTTCGATTAATAATAGTAGGGGATAATAAAATACTACACTTACATTATATTAACGACGGTTTGGTGGGGGGTTATTGATTTTTTAACAGTACAGCAAAATATTATAAAGAATGTTGGTAATTCTTCATCATTTCATGCTACTGGAGTGCAACTATACAAGTACATTCTTAACATTGTCATGAAACCTCGTGAAATTTCGAGAAAGAAACGTTTGAGAGAGTGTCGAATCCAGAACAAGAGCATTCGCGATTTGCCAGGTGTATATATAAGCGCCAGTATCCGTGCGATCACCAGTAGTGATATAAATCAGTGTTAATTAGAGTTAACAGTTGTATTTACATAGTTAATATTTAAATAAATTATTAGAAAATTCTTTCAGTTATTTCAACGTTTCATTTAACTGTGGTCAAAGAAACACCCCGGCACGCACGTAAAGTTCTTTCACAATGAGAAGGACGTGCTTTTTTACTAAAAAACTTTACGTTTTTTGTCGACGTTCAGTAATTACTGATTAACCCTCGTATCTATCCAAGTTTTCCCCATTTACGCATGGCACCGCTAGTTACATTGAATCACCTTTACGAAGATTTGAATCCGGAATAGAAAATTCGAAGAATCAATTTTATTAATTCAAACAAACAAAAAAGTGTTTTAAAGTTCTAATAAGTTGGATCCGCACCATAGACTGTAGTAGAAAGTATAGAAAGTATTTCAAATACCCTTTTTGCACTCTTTCAAACACCAACCTCTAATAAATGTATTGTAATACCGATACTACACAACGGGTGCACATTATTTTCAGTGGTTGAATAAAGTATGTCTGTGGTAGTATTGACATCTGTGAAGTTTCCATATGATCTTATAAGGAAAATAAATGATTTGATTGTCTGAAAATGTTTACTTCTGATCCAAAAAAAACGTTTAAATTGCGAATCGCTGAAACCCGAAGAATATTATGATTGGTACATCAAAATTAGACTTTAAAATATTTAAACACTAAGAAGTAACTAGACAATAGTTAAATATTATGGTATATATACTAACTAGATTTATTACCGTTAATAATTGATGTATATACAGTTCCTATTCAAAATATTAAGAACATGAATGTATTTTGTTGTTAAATAAAAATACAAATAATATATTTATGTAGGAATGTTATTTAACTCTTGTTATGAATTCATAGAAACATTATAAAGACATTTAATTACTATTTTAATTATGCGAGAATCAATTGTTTCTATTTTCTTAAATATTCCTCCAGTATTTTCATTAATTCGACTCTATTAGAATTGGTTTTAGAAAAATGAACTATTTTTTTTAATTCAGTCCAAAAATTCGGTAAATATCCGGACCGAAACTTATAAATTAAATTATTAAAATATTAAAACAAAAATTGTTGTCGCCTCTCGCAGTACTTAGACCATTAAAATACGACAAGAAAAGCGAATTAAACACTAATTATAACCGTTTGGAATTGTTCTTAGAATTTTTGAAGTATACCCTGTACATATTTTAATTTTAAATATTTAAATTTATTTTCGCACATATCTTTGTGGGAAAAACTTATCAGATATTTAGACGAGAAAAGAGGATAAAATAATAAAAGCGAAATGAATTTATATTGGTGGCTTCATAATATTATATAATAAGATGCATTAATTCTACAATAAATACAAATGAATCGTGCAGTGTCTTCTTAAGAAATTAAAGAAGTCTGGGGAGTTAAACATTTTGAGAAAACGCGTGGATTAATACATATCTGATAATTTTAAGGCCTATATACCTCGTCAGAAACCGTACAATAGCACCGTTAATAAAAATAAGAAACGATATTTTGCAAAAAAATGTATAAATAAATTTCGTTGTGGAAAAAAGTTGTATGGAATGATTAAAGCAAATTTCAACTTATAGGAAACGAAAATCCGTCTATTAGCTACCAATATAAACATTCCATTAAAACCCTGGAGTAGTGTGGCGAATCGACAATGATATGGGGTTGTTTTTCGTCGCATGGTGTAGTAAATTTGTTTAGAATTGACGAAATTATGGACGCTGCATCTCTTATAGAAAGAATTCATGAAAATTTAGTAGAATCTGTGGTAAAAATAAGTTAGAAGATTAACTTTTTTCACACCAAGATAACCATCCAAAATATACTGCTAAAACAGCGAGAAATTTTCCGCAGAAAATATATGAGTTATGTCAATACCCGGATCTAAATCCAATTCATAATTTATGAACACCTTTGGACCAAAAAATCCATATTATAATAAATAGGGGAAACAACTAGAAGTGGACATTTTAGTTGGGTAAACCAATGATTGAAGATAAAAAAAGGCGTGAGCGTACATGAAATACAGGAGTTTCAAAAAGCGCAGTTCAAAAAATATGGGAGAAATTTATTGTGACAGGCACAGTAGACAATTTGAGGAGTAGAGGTCGGAAGAGAAAACCTACTCAGAGAGAAGATGCACTAGTTGTACAATAAATAAAAGATAGTCGTGCAGTTTCTTTTCAAGAAATTGCACGACGGGGAGTTAAACATTTTTGAGAAAACGCGTGGATTAATATCTGCTAATTTTAAGGCCTGTACACCTCGTCAGAAAATGTACATTGGCATCGGTGATAAAAACAAGAGACGATATTTTGCAAAAAAAATTATAAATAAATTTCGTTGGGGAAAAAAGTTATATGGAATGACGAAAGCAAATTTCAACTTATAGGTAACGAAAAACCGTCTACTAGCTACCAATATAACATACCATTAAAACCCTGAAGTTCGATGGCGGATCGATAATGATATGGAGTTGTTTTTCAATGCATGGTGTAGTAAATTTGTTTCGAATTGAAGAAATTATAGACGCTGCATCTCTTACAGAACGAATTCATGAAAATTTAGGAGAATCTGTGTTCAAAATGGATTTAGAAGATGAATTTCTTTTCCACCAAGATGACGATCCGAAATATACAGCTAAGAGAGCTAGAAAATTTTCGCAGTAAATACTTCAATCGCCGGATTCCAATTAGAAATTGATGAACACTTTTGAACCAAAAAGTCCAAATTATAATAAATAGGGAAACAAATAATTTTTTAGTGTAGTACAGGATTTCTGACAAGAAATTGATTCTGAGTTACTCAAAAACTTAGTAGAAACATCCCACGACGTTCGCAAACTGTAATAGCAGCAAGAGATCATACGAAGTATTAGAATATTTGTTTCTGCTCATCTTTTTAATGTACTCGTGTTTTAGTTTTAGAATTTATTAATCAAAAAAGGTAAATATTGATGTGGTAAGGAGTTTTATTTGCCTTTTTTTGATAAATTCATTTAACTCTTCATTAAAATTTGCTTTTAGAATTCTACTAGACTTTTGATTTAATCTTACTTTTTCCATTTAAAATTTTTGTGCTTATCGTTTTACTCTATTAAAGTGACATATGATCTTGTAATTCGTTAAATAAATATAATTAAAATTTAGAATTTGTTCCTAAATGGCTTAGGTTCGCTTCAATTTTGTCACTGACTGTATAGTAGAATTCTAAAGATTTGTAACATAAAGTTTGTTATGTGTTTAGTCATCGTGTATACATATAGCTATTATCTGTGTTATTTTTTTCCCTCTGTGTATGTATTTAAAAATCGTCCAAACCTATCTGGCATCAGAGAGGAAGCGACACAGAACATCCGGTTACCATAAATCATGCTATCACCAGAACTTGTATAATAGATAATCATTACAGTTGTGTGCTGTAACGCAGCTGCCGACAAAAGTTAATATCGCCGAACGGATACATATTTTCCGCCCATCAGATGGAATTCTGGATCGAAAACGGGGAAAAAAACAACTTCCAAGTGGAAACGAGAAAAAGAAATATTAGAAAGACTGGGAGGCAAAAGTGGGCGAATTATACCACCCTACACAATACAGCCCATACACTTTATACACACACTACGCTCACTACTTCATAAATATGCATACACAATAAATATATATAAGAGTTGAACGCGAGGTTTGGGCAAGTGGGTAGCTGCGACCTACGCGGTCGCTGGGTGCGGCAGTTTCTTTTCCAAATCGCGCGCACCTGGTGCGGAACGGGTTCGCAAGAAGTACCGAGCATCCGGTAATCGAGTAAATGTAAGGGACGCATTTTAAGTTATTCCAAAACTTGAAAAAAACGGCAACCGATGCGATTGTATGCAGTAGGAGAATTTATAGGTTATGTGCGATCGATAATCTCGCGTGTTCAATGAAAGAATGAAATATCCAAAGAGTGAGCGAGCGAGAGGGAGAGAGCGTCTTGTGTTATAAGGTCGAAAAAGTAGCGTAAAACGTTTTAGTGAATGGATTGGATACGACTCCCACACAAAACCAATGTCATTTTGTATACGCATGCAGGTGGAAGTCTTCTGCGGAGGTCGCAACGTTAAGGAATGGCATATATATGATATTATTAAACTGTAATTTAATTAATGTATTTTAAAAACTCACTTGCTAATATAAACTCGGCGTATTTTAGCCGTAGATGTTAGAAATATCCTTTGAGTAGTCGTCGACTTTAGAACGGTGCAATGATTATTAGAAATGAACAACATCCTGATTTATATAAAAAAACGCACTTGAAAATATTTAAAAAAAATAAAATCTCATAGATTACATTCGTATTATGTTAGATTGCACTGAATCACTATTGTATTAGAAACACAAATTTTATAACTTTTTAATATCGTCGGATATTCTCTTCTGAACTAAATGGAGAGACACCTTTCTCGAATACTTCGATTTCATCGAGTGGTTTCTTCTCGTCGTTGCGTTTTTCCGCGGCTCGTAACGAACTTGGCGGTGCTGAGGCACTTTAATAACATGCAGTACGGAACGAAACTGAACCACAGCGACAACAGTACAGCACTATACCACATGGCGAGGTGAACTGATGTAGCGCGCGCGGGTTGGAGAGTGACGACTGTAGCGCGGCCGTACGGTCGCCGTTCGAAACCAACAACACATCGGCTTTTTATGAATGGAAGCCAGCAGCCATCATGAATGAAACGGCGTACATTCAAGGAAACGAGCTGCGAACAATTCGCGAGAGCCGCGGTATGCTTTATGCTCGTGCCTCCCCATTCATCCTGGTGAAAGTGGCTTATTATACACGGCTTTAAACTCTCCCGCCTAATACATACATGAAACGCACACATACACACATACATATACATATATACAGCACCCGCCATAAGTATAGAATCGATTAAAATAAGAAGAAATCTTAGCGAAGTAAAGTAAGTAATTATTATGAATTTTTATTATATTTAAATCATTAATATAATTACGCAAATACACTGTGTTTCAAAAATTTGTAACATTCGTTATATTTGAACGTTTTAGAAATTAAGATAATAATCTATTGACGAATTTATAAACACTATCTCATTTACTGACATACTAATCGCTGAAGGTTGATATATAACCCCTTTCCACTTTAATTTTCGTATTCTGTATATCTATTTCGACAACTAAGTTGTCATCATCAGACTTAGTTGTCGAAATACGTATACAGAATACGAAAATTAATGTGGGAAGGGGTTAAATATCAACCTTCAGCGATTAAATTAACCAACCATAGGTTCCATCAAAATTACCTACTGAAATACTAAATCAAGAATTATCTTAATATACGAATAATTGGAACATTCAAGCATTCTATCATTTAAAGATGATAGCCCAAGTCTTCACCAGCTACATGATGTGTGTAGGTCGGGGCTGTAAATCATTATGCATTGACAATACGTACCTACATTTTTGAATTGTATAAATTATTTGATGCATTTTATTTGAATCTTTTAATAAAATGCAACATGGCTATTTTCTTGAAATGTTTTGCCGTTTGGCGTGAAACTATAAAATATTCTTGAAATAAATGAAATAGAAAATTCTAAAAATTAAAAAGATTTTCAAACAATGAAAAAATTAAAAGAAACTTTTAAAAATCCTCTCAAAAATACCTCCTTGTGCCAGACAATACCCTAATCGATTATTAATTTGTATTCGTTCTTCGTGTGTATAAGTCATTTTTAAAAGTAAAATAATAAATGATAGCAACGGCTTTAACAAGTTTATTTTGATTATCTAACTTATGCGCGCTTTAAAACTGCACTCTTTCCACTTGTGGACAATATAATTCTATATATATAGTTTCTATAAAATAAATGCAGAAAAGCTTGTTTGACAGTATTTTTGTATCTGTTCGAAGTACCTAAATTCATTCCTAATATATAGCAAAATAATCATAAACAATTAACGCCGGGACAGCGCATATGGTAAGAGTGCTGAGATTTAAACATATATCTAGAGAAGTCGATGATTTGAACTTTTTCCAGATCAATTTTTAAAATCGTTTCTTGTCTCGGAGATAGTCGGAACCTTCCCCGGTACCTTTCAGTGTTGAGGAAGAGTAATCAACACTCCTGTTTCAGCGAGAAGGGGTCAATAACAAAGCCATGTGATACTTTAGACATATCATATGCACACTGTCGCTCCCATAGTCGTGATCGGTTGAAAAGAAAATTTTGAACGAACATATTTATGAATTAAGTAGTTCATAGTCTAAGTAAGTCCAAATTGTAATGCTTATTATTGATAAAATTGAAGAGAGCAGTTTCAGTGCGACAGACAGCAGCAGTAGTTGAGCCCTGAAGATGTCCCATAAGAGTTGGTACGAAACGTCGGTAGTTGCACCAGTGACGCGGTTCCAGCCCGGAAGCCCAGAAGAAGATAGTATGGACTACGACAGCGTAAGTCTACGTACCGGATTGATGTTTTCAATTTGGCTGTCAGTGCAGATGTTAGTATTTCTTCATGTTATCTTTTTCTAGGGTTTTACAGAGGTTGAAATTTTTAAAAAGATTTACGCGTGGACCATAAATTACTTTTTGGTATATTTCGAAGCCATCAAAGTATTTAATATTTAAATTTAGCTCCATAGATCGCCGCTTTAAATAGATGACGGAATGGCTGCTCTCGATTTGCTTTATTTATAATTTTTTTTTAGTTATTTATTTAAGACCAAACAGAAATCCAAAACGCTCTGACAAATACACAAAAAATAAAAAAAGAATTATTCTTAGCCCAATTAAACACTAAAATATTATGATTTGATTTCGCAGAATATGCTCTAAACTTCGCAACTTCTCCACTAAATCGCTTTTAGAAATCAGTCGTAGGTGATAATAAAAATGTCAGTGTCATTTGGCAAAGAGTTTAATACTTTACATCATATGAGGGCAACAACCGACCCGCGGGCCGAATCCGGCCCGCTGTAAGATTTAATCCGGCCCGGGAAATATTTTGAAAAACCATCATGTCTGATATCTATCGCTAAAAATTATGAACACTACTTTAAAATGCACTACTTTTAAACGCGACCGGCGAACGTATTTGCACATTAAAGTTTGGCCCACAACATGTCAAAGGTTGCCCATACCTGCTCTAGATAGTCGACTTATTGAAATATAACCATAGACTGTGCTATTGAAAGACAATGTTAATAAATCCTAAGTAGGAGATTCTAATAGAGCTGCACGTATTATAAAAAAACGAAAATAGTGGAGAGAATGTTATTAAAGCGTTTGTATCCAAATTTGATCAAAGATACTTTACGCTGTGTAGATAACAATTGATTCAGACGTTGCAAGCATCCAAAGTATGTGTGAAAAGATTTATCAATATTTCGCTTCATCGAAAGATAATTAATGATGAGTTTCAGTGCAGCAACGAAAGCAGTGAAGGCGAAACGTCGACAGCAAAATTAGCGAAGACTCGGTTCTAGCTCGGAAGTCAAGATGAAGAGAGTATGGACGACCGCGGAAGTCTACGAGACAGATAATTAACGAATTTTTTCTATTCTATATAGCATTAAGTTCGGTATGTGGATTCCAAACAGTACAGTAATATTCAAGAGTAGATCAGTGTGCGTTTTGACTTTCGACGGTACGGTTCGTGTGCGGAATTTGTTTTCGGACAGGTATTTTGCCGTAGTTTTCCAGGTGCGACACTGTTTAATTATCTGCTGATGATGGCGACTTAGTTATCGAACAACCTTCAGTGATTAAGAGTAGATCTCATCAAACTCTGGAAGTGATGACAATACAATTTTTGAAATCTGGTGTCTGACGTTGCACAAAGTCGCATAACCTGTTGGCTTTGCGAATTAAGTCGTCAACATGGTAAGAAAAGGTTGAAGCTGAATCAAAGGCGACCCCCAAATCTCTGATAACATCCACTCACCCCGGTAAATAGCCCTACATAGAATATGAATAGTGTATGTATCCCTTTTTCCTCCGAGTGTTTTACATTTTTCAATATTTAAACACAGGTTTTTGTCTTTACACCAGACAGAAATTTAATATCTGTTTGAAGTAGTAAGCAGTCAGGAGAAGAGTAAACTGATGCATAGAGTTTTAGGTCGTTATCACATAGCAGAAAGTTAGAAAAATTTACCCGATGCTTTATATCATTGATAAAATATAAGGAAAATCTCGGACTCAAATGACGACCCTGCAGAACACCTGTAGGTAGCTAATAAAGGGGAACCTATACTTCAGTATAGGTATTTTACTTTAATTTCATTAGATGAAATCAATTATCAGTTATCATCGCTGATTATTAATATTATTATAACTCAAATAATGGATTTACAATGAACGTAATTCTTCTGACGTTATACGAAATCTATAATACACTTTGGAAAGTATTTTGGACGTGTTATTGGTACAATATGTTTTCCCCGTTCCTGACATAGTAATTATATAAATTCTTGTTTAATTAAGTTATATAAATTGAAACACCTTATCTGATATACGTACTGAGTATTTTATTTCTTAAACGATCTGGTAGACCTTTTATATTTTAGTCCTTATGGTGTTATTTAATGTGCATATGTGACCGAAATTGGTATATTATGCAATGAACACCTTTCGTAAGTTTGCAAAACATGGAAAGATTATTGAATTAAATCCGATCGCTTTTCCAGATGCATGAGCAACGGTGAAACGATTTGAGTACCGTTAAACCTCTCGACTATCGATGATACGCGTGAAATATCACTAATTTTCAACTTCCATTTGTTTAATGAAGTACTTGTTTTTGTTTAAAAAGCTCGAACATTTGTTTGAAATTTATGACAGTATAATGGTCCGCTTTGATTCAACTTTAATGATCTTACTTCAATCGAATCAGAACGGAAAAATATTATATAGCATTAGGGAAATGTCTGCGCCTATTATACGTACACATTTACAGTTTATTTCCGGTTATTTTCGAATTGCACGATGGGAAAGGCGTCTGCAAACGGTTCGTTTGGTGAAAATATTTTTGTCTATCGCCGCCACACTACCGCAACAGAAACAACGGACGGCTGTAAGTTAGGCACGGCCGCCTATATGAAACGTTTCTGTCGACAAAAATATCGACTGGAACTGTACATTGCACGCCGACCAAGCTACGGAAATCGTTACGTCATCGCCCTCTTGGATATATGTGTGTATGTGTAGATGTAGAATGTCGTTTGGGAGAAGCAGTAAAAAAAGAAAGCGAAGCATATGGATATATAGTTTTGTTTTTGTGGAACTTCAATGGCAATTTTACTCAAGTGTATATACAAATGAATAACAAGATAAAGTTAATAATGCTAATAATTGTATCAGAACGTAAAATAAAAATATCCTATAATTCTTAGTAATAATCAGAAACGCATACATCTAAAAAGTATACGAGGGTGGTCCCGTAAGTACCCGGCCTGACCTAAAGATGGCGGTAGTTGTTTGAAAAATATCACTGTATTGAAAAGTACACAATCTATAAAGCATATGTTTCAAGATTGAAGACGCCACGTTGATTAGTATTTGTTTGGCAGCCATCAATAGTGAACGTTTTCAGTGAATTTGTAAAAAATGGGGAAAATTGGTCATTGTTACGTGATACAATACTTTTCTTTGAAAGGTCTCAGACCAACCGATATAAAAGCTGAATTGGACTCTACTCTGAGTGAGTCTGCTCCTTCGTTTGCAACAGTGAAATATTCGGTAGCAGAGTTTAAACGAGGCCGTACGAGCTGCCAAGGCGAGCATCGCAGTGGTCGACCAAATGAGGTGACGACTGCAGAAATAGTGAACAAAATCCAGAAAGCGGTATTGGATGATCGTCGACTGAAAGTGCGCGAGCTAGCAGACATAATAGGCATTTCAAAAAGTGCGGTACATTGCATATTATCTGAAAATTTGAATATGAGAAAGCTGTGTGCAAGATGGGTGACGCGTTTGCTCACACTCGAGCAAAAACACTGTCGTGAAGATGTTTCAAGTGAGTGTTTAGCGAAGTTCCACAGAAACGAAGCAGAGTTTTTGCATCGTTTCATAACCATGCATGAAACATGGGTCCATCACTTCACACCCGAGACAAAAGAACAATCAAAACAATGGATTCAAAAGGGAGAACCGGCTCCAAAGAAGGCGAAGACTGTTTCATCTGCAGGCAAGGTCATGGCATCAGGTTTTTGGGATGTGCGTGGAATACTTTTCATTGACTATCTTGATAAAGGAGAAACTATCAACTCGCCGTTGATAATAAATTAATAATAATAAATTCGCATAATACTCGCCGTATTATGCGAATTTATTGCAACGTTTGAGCGAACAAATCAAGCAACAACGGCCGCATTTGGCTAAGAAGAAAGTGTTGCTTCATCAAGACAATGCACCAGCTCACAAATCCGTTATTGCAATGGCGAAAATTAATGAATTAAAGTTTGAATTGCTACCCCACCCTATTCGACAGATTTAACTCCCTTGGATTATTTTCTGTTCCCAAACTTGAAAAAATGGGTCGGTGGTCAAAGATTTTCCAACGATAAAGAAGTGATGTCGGCAGTTAATGGCAATTTTGAAGAGCAAGACAGTTCTTATTACAAAAAGAGTATAGAATTTATTGAACATCGCTGGGAAAAGTATATAGAGCTGAAAGGAGATTATGTTGAAAAATAAATATATTTCTTTCTCAAAATTTTTGTTTTCTTAGTTAAGTCGGGTACTTCTGGTACCACCCCCGTAAAGATTTCAGCTTCCAACCCCATAGTATTTTTTCGATGACACAAAGTAACCTTGTGACTTAAAGCTATAGAAAGAGACATTCTACATACATATTTAATTATATTTAAAAACATTTATTGAATTGCGTTTTTAATTCAAAATCTTAAAAAAGATATTCGACTTCAATTCTAGGTAATACGTGATTCAGAATAAACACACGCGAGTTTTATACAAGTACTATTAATGCTAAGTATTACTTAATTATCTGAGGAAATAGGTGTTTACACAAGTAACTTGAGAAAGTATTGATTGCAAGTTTGTATTGAAAATAACGAATTATTATTGGGCTTACAGGATTACTGATGAAAATGTAATAATGCAGCAAATTTCAGCAATTAATTTATTATATCTACAACATTTAATCTATTCATTATATTTCGTTAAGAAAATAGTGAAAATATTATTGTTCGATACTTAAAAGTTGCTGTTATTTATTTCAAACCAATTTAGCACTAATAAGGTTGAGGCTTGCTCTTTTATGAGTCTTCTAATACTTTATGGTCTTCCTGTGTTTTTCCTTTGGTTTCTCTTTATTATACCAGACTTTTCTCACTGGTCTCCCTACAGCCATTCATTTTAGGTTTTAGAACAATATTAACTGTCGTTCTTCCATTGTAATTAATACATTGTTCTATGTGTTTATTTCTGATATAATTCTTGCTTATGATCTCAAACACTCTTCGTAAATATTTCATTTCTATGGCCTGGATTTTACTTCTAAGTCTTTGTGGAAGAAACCAACTTCCGTATCAAAAAAGTAAATTGAGAAAAACGTTTTATGGATGCTCATTGTAGTTACCATCACTTTCTAAATAAAGGGGTTACGGAAAGTAACATCGAACTTGTGCGTGAATTTATCATAAATGAGCTGAAAGAAAGCCGTTTGGAGATGTCAAAAGTGAAGACAATGTTGATTTGTTTTTATGATTCGAAAGTCATAGTGTAGAAAGAGTTTGTACCAACTTGTCAAAGAGTCAATACTGTATATTATGTTGGTGTTATGAAGCGCTTTTTGGCGCTTATTCGTTGTGTGCGCCCTCAATATCGTGAAAATGGTAGCTGGTGTTTGTTAAATGATAATGCACCATCTCATCGCTCGACGCTTATCACTGATTTTCTAACTACAAATGGCATTTTAACAATTAACCATTCACCGTATCCACCGAATTTAGCCCCCTGTGATTTTAATCTATTCTCCAAACTATATTTGTCGATGAAAGGACACCGTTATGCCGACGTCGAAGTCATTAAAAAGGCGACATGTTAATTGGCCGTGCAAAACGCTGTATTGAAACCGAAAACGACTACTTAGAATAAAATAAATGAATTTTACGAAAATAGTAAGCTTTTGTTTTTATTTTAAAAAAGTTGGGTTTCCTCTGCGACAGACTGTGTATGTATATGAAAATCTATTGAGAATTGATTTGTATCTTCTTCTTCTTCTTCTAAAGTCATTACAACTTTATAGCCGACTGACTCTCAAGTTTACATAGCAAGGAACTTTGCCACGTAACTTCCCAAAATTTTCACCAAGATTCTGTTTATGTTATGATTTTCGATCGTTTAAATTAATTTTGTCTGTTTAAAAAGTGTATCTAAGTACTCGAAGGAAGCTGTTAATCTTACACAGTACAAAGGCTAATTCATCCATAATATTATTAGGTGCGCAACTAAGTTCTCGCTGTTTTTTTGATGAAAATGAAACTTTATTGTGAAAAAATGTTTACAAATGAATCATTCAAAATATTGCCCATCGCTAGCGACAACTTTTTCCCACCTTTCTGGCAGAGCTCGAATACCGTCACGGTAGAAGTGTTCGTCTTTTGAGGCTATCCACGAATCAAGCCATTTTGAGATGTCTTCATATGAGCGGAACTGCTGATTAGCCAGCCCATGTCCCATCGAACGGAACAAGTAATAATCGGACGGCGCAATATCTGGGGAATATGGCAGGTGGGGTAGGATCTCCCATTTGAGCGTTTCTAAGTAGGTTTTAACGCGTTCGGCAACGTGAGGCCGAGCGTTGTCATGCTGTAGAATAACTTTTTCGTGCCTCTGCTCGTATCGTGGCTGCTTTTCGCGCAGTGCTCAGCTAAATCGCATCAATTGAGTTCGATACCGTTCCCCAGTGATGGTTTCGTTCGGTTTCAACAGCTCATAATAAATAACACCGCCCTGGTCCCACCAAATACAGAGTTAAACCTTCGCAGGGTGATTATTCGGCGGAACCGACGACGTAGAAGCATGACCGAGCAGTCCCCATGATTTTGGTCTTTTTGGGTTGCTGTAATGAATCCATTTCTCATCACCCGTAACGATGTGATGAAGAAAACCCTTCCTTTTTTGCCGCTGGAGCAGTTGTTCACATGCGAAGAAACGACGCTAAACGTCTCCTAGCTTCAAATCATAAGGAACCCAAGTTCCTTGTTTTTGAATCATTCCCAAAGCATGCAATCGCTGAGAAATGGCTTGGCGGGTAACTCCTAATGCTGAAGCAAGCTCTTTTTGCGTTTGGCACGGATCCTCATCGAACAATGCCTCCAATTCAGCGTCTTCGAAGGTTTTTGGTCTTCCTTCACGCGAACGGTCATCAACATCGAAATCACCGTCTTTGAAACGACGAAACCAATCACGTTGCTTCACTTAGAGCAGCATCTCCGTAAACTTTTTGGAGTTCTCGATGCGCTTCAGCCGCCGTTTTCTTCGAATGAAAGAAGAAAAGCAACACTTCCCGCAAATGACGATTATTTGGCACAAAATCAGACATTTTCACACAATCAAAAGTATATGACGCAAAAACAAAATCACTAATGTGTCAAAGCGGATTGTTTACCATATGTCTAAGCTTGTCTAAGGTTATGTCACAATCGACCAGCACTTACTACTGGAGCCGTCTCTTGAAAAACAGAGAGAACTTAGTTGCGCACCTAATATTTTCACTTATTATCACAAATATTGCTTTATTCTGCGCACTATATTTACGTGAAAAACGACTTAATAAAATACTAATTTAATTTTGCAACAATTTTCATTGCGTCCCTATTTGTGTTATAATTGTTGCGAAAACTGTCACTGTGTACTTTTATAGCATGATTTATTTAATTTTTTTTAAGTAAATGTTAACGTTTCGTGAAACTCCACATATTTTATGTTGTTGTACAGAAATTTTAATTACTTATACGACGGAAATATTAAATATTACAGTTAGTGGAAGATGTTGATGTAGAGATAGTTATTTCGTTAACTGTAGATGTACATAAAAATAATCAATTATTATTATTAGCGTTATACATCTTGAAACCTCTGTATGAAGAGCATACATACATACATACATACATACATACATACACACACACAAACATATATATATATATATATATACGTACATATTTGACGCAAATTATATGTTATATGCATTCATAAATAACTAGTTTCACTAGCCGTATATAATATACACATAAATATAATAAATATTTAATGACGAAAGCTAGAATACATTGCGCATGAATTACTAACACATATGTGTGCATACGATAAATATTTGTACTGTTAATTTGAAAAAGATTAACAGATAGCGTTTAAAATAGCGTTCGGATTTTTTTTTCATTTAATTACGACCAGCGAAACTTTTTTTAGGAAATTTCCTCTGCTATGTAAATAGTGTGATTTTATTAGTTTATTACTAGAGCGTGTTTATTCATATAATAATTTTGAAGGTCATTTGTGTTAGACGTCTGTTATAATGTGCGTGAATTTTATAGTCCTGGCTGCTTAATTTGATTTCGTTTGCTTTATTGGGAAATCTGTTAAGGTATTTTATTTAGATTTTATAATAAATTTTTTGTGATGAGTTTTCAATTGGGTTGTAAGTCTGTTGGATTTGTTACAACCCTGGGAGTGAAAATGTCTATTTATGTGTATGTAAAGTGTTACATGGTTTTGGTACTAATTCTTCCTCGCCTAAAGAAGGAAAACAGTGTTGATTATTTCTCCTAAATGCTGAAAGATACCGACAAATGTACCAATCACTATTGAGACGAGAAACGATTTAAAAATCGCACTGCCCCAAACGTGGTTCGAACCATCGACTTCACCAGATCAGCGATTCTTACCTGGTGTGTCGTTAAAGGACGTTAGATGTGTCGCGTAATTTATAATTTATTTTTAAGTAAGTATTAATTAGTAATTTTTATCAAATTCCAAAGAGGAAACGCCCGTATTCTTTTGAGCAGAAGCGTAATGACTGGTTGTTGCACAAAATTTTCCAAACGCTATAACTTCCTTATTTATTGATTGATTTTAATAATCTATCCACCAAATAAAATTATTAAGCAAAGAATACATACAGCATTACGAATCTTCTTTATTTGAAATATATCGTTAGTCAATTTTTTCTCAAATTATACTATTTGTACATATTCTTTAAATTTTTATAAAAAAGAATTCTCTATCGCTTTTAAAATTGTAATAAAAACACCTATTTAAATAAGAAAAATGCAAAAAAATATATTTTTAATTTAAAATAACATAAAAGAGATAGAAACACTATCCTCTAAATATTACAAATGTAGAATCTACAGTCGATGGCAGAGAAAAGGAACTTTTTTAAAATATTAATTCTTAGTGGCGTTATCGATTAAAAAAAAATATACGTCGGTAAGGCAGACCTTTCGCCAATATTATGTTTCAATAGAGAAATTGCGCATAAAGTAACAGTGTGTTTCTGGCATTGATCAAAAAAATGAATTTTGAACAAAGAGCAAATATCAAGTTCTATTTTCAACTCGGCAAATCGTTTACTGAAACGTTGGATTTGATGAAACAAGTGTATGGTGATTCGTGTTTGTCACGTACATGTGTGTATGAGTGGTATAAATGATCTACAGACGCTCGTAAGGACATATATAACGACGAACATCCTGGAAAGTAACATCGAACTTGTATGTGTATTTATTAGAAATGAGTCGAAATCCTCATTGCGATACGTGGGAATGGAATTAAATATCTCCAAAGATCAATTCATCGCATTTTGACACAACATTTGGGATTGACAAAGATTTGTTCTTTTGCAAGATGCTTGTATTCACTAAGGTGGGACTTCCCAACCAAACTCTCTCAATTTTTAACGGTCATCAAAGAAGTGTGTGGTCGGGCGTTGTCATTGAAGACTTTCATTAAAAAGGACTCTCTAGTTGTGCACAGTAGAGTTGAGAATCTTCAGTTGTATTTTATTCACACAGCATCACTGGCGATGTTGGCTTAGACGTGGTGTTTTCAATATGATCCAGAGATAAAGGGTCAACGCTCTGAATGGAAGCATCCAAGCGAAGCCGTTTGGGCAAGTCAAAAGTGAAGACAATGTTGATTTGTTTTTATGATTCGAAAAGCATAGTGCACAAAGAGTTTGTACCAATTAGTCAAACAGTCAATGATGTACATTATCTTGGTGCTATGAAGCGTCTTTTGGCGCGTATTCGTCGTGTGCGCTCTCAATATCGTGAAAATGGTAGCTGGCGTTTGTTACATGATAATGCACCCTCTCATCACTCGACGCTTATCACTGATTTTCTAACTACAAGTGGCACTTTAATCATCAAATCATCGCCGGTTTTGACCCCTTGTGATTTCTGTCTATTCTCCAAGCTACATTTGCAGATGAAAGCACAGCTTATGCTGACGTCGAAGTCATTAAAAAGGCGTCGACAGAGAACTTGAAGAACATCTCTAAAGATCAACTTAAAAATTTATTCGACATGTTAGTTGACCGTGCAAAACGTTGTATTGAAGCCGAAGGCGACAACTTTGAATAAAATACATGAATTTTACCAAAATAGTAAGCTTTTGTTTTTATTTTAAAGAAGTTCCATTTTCTCTGAGACAGACTGTGTATCTCTACAATAGTGTTTTTGGGGAACACCCGATATATTCCTGAAATTGGAAAATAAAAATGTTATTACTATAATACGTAAATAAATAGATGTTGTGTTGTAATATTGTTTTTATTCTAAATTTATTTGAATATTTTATATTTTTGTAAATTTAATAAAACGTCCGAAATTCCATGACCTTAACTGTACGCAAATACATTAGCGAAATACGCAAAATAAACATATTAATACCACATATGCAAATGTCACTACGATATGTACAATGTTATCTCTCAATAACACCTATTCGCATGTATTCTTTATCGCTGAACAATTTCTATGACAAAACAAAGCGAAAAAATAACATTCACATCAGGACGTAATGATAATGCACTTAAAAAACTTCCTTACAAATATCCGTATTTAACCTTAATCGTCGTCAATTATGATTCATGTAACGTGGCTATTTAAAGGACAAAGTAAAGGGGACGACTTTTCTACACAAATTCTACAAATTTCATTCATTTCGGACCGCGCCATTCACTCTGCGCAATCATTAATTGCATGTCTAAGTGAGCGTGTGTGTGTGTGTGTGTGTGCATGTTTGTTGTAAAAGTTCCATTGATTCACTCATTCACTCGTTTACTAATTCATTCATTTATCTATCTAAGCGTGTTTGTCGTCGATTTGATTGGTGTAATTCGCACTAAAAATTTCGACATTCCTAAAAGTTGATATTTCTATTACGATAAGAAATGGAATTAAAAAAAAAATTAAACATCGCAATGGGAAAAGAAGAAAACAACGTACTCATTTATTTCTTGTTAATAATTCACATTATAAAAGTGTTTTTTTTAACCAAAGAACGCACACATTTATCTTCGTTCCTGTAAATACAGTAACTATTCACTGTACACTGGACAACAAACTTTCACCTTTGTTATTGTCATAAAATATTAAACATTTACTTTGATAAAGAATCTACAAACAAAACATTTATTTTAGTGGAAACTGGAACTCTCGTACGTCAGGCCTAAATGCACCAGCAATTTGTTCGATTCTACATGATCATTTGCACGTGGAGAAACTTTGTTCTTTCTGGGTGCCGCATCGACTGACTGAAGAGTAGATGACACGACGTGTGACTTGGTACCGGGAGATGCTAAAAAAGTTTAATAAGGGACAATCTCGGTATGAGAACAACATCGTGACAGGTGACGAGACTTGGCTGTACTATTACGATGTGCCGATCAAAGCCCAAAACAAAGTTTGGGTCTTTGATGATGAGGACACACCCGTAGTGATCAGAAAATCCCGATCTGTAAAGAACAAAATGATAGCTGTATTTTTCGAATCGAGTGGAATTGTGGAATGCGTCGTTTTGGACACACAGAAGACAGTCACAGCCAAGTGGTATACTGAACAGTGCCTGCCGACCAGAATGGACACCTCGTTCCTCCATTACGATAATGCTTCAGTTCACCGCGCCAAAGTTTGCATCGAATATTTGACCACGACAGGATTGAAACTTCTCTAGCACCCTCCCTACAGTCCAGATTTTGCTCCCTGCTACTTTGCACTGTTCCCGCATGTGAAAATGAAGCTAAAAGTGAGGCGGTTTTCCAATGATGAGGACCTTCTGCGGGCTTGGGACAACGAGTGTGCTTTACTCCCTAGTGAAACTTGGCAGAATTGGTTTAAAGATTGGTTTCGGAAAATGAAGAGGTGTATTGAGTGTAGAAGAAATTACTTTGAAAAAATTAAATAAACAAAGCTGTATTGTAAAACTTTCCTAGTACCCTTTGTAGTTACATGAAGCCCTCAACGTTTAGAATGAACTGACCACAAGAGTCCACAAAATGTCGTATTAGAAGCATACCCGGACGAAAACCAGAATATATTCGTTTACATGAAGCAGCAACAAATGTTCTCTATCAGTAAGAATATTCCAATGAAATTTTAATCGTTTTTCCTTAACACGCCAAGCATTTGTATAAAATTTGATTTAAAACTTTTATTGGGTTCGTTTTTTTTTCTCGCGTAGTACATTTCCGCGAAAACTTGTATTTACTATTTTTCCCGTGCTGTTTGTTAATCGGGTTTTAATAATAAAACCAATAATTTATATATAGCACACAATATTATGCTTTATGAGTTTTGGCATGATAGGAATGCAGGCTAGGGCCGACGAAAACAAAAACGCTATTTATCCGAACGGATTAAACGTTCGCAAGTGTCAGCCAACGTTCGTCAAATTTCATGCGGGAAAATTTTGACCTGTCAGAAGCCTTCCGTGCGAGAAAATCTATTAAACTGGATGACGATATCCTGCATTCTCGGATGGGAAGTGATCGCGCATTAAATGAAATGGGGGATGTTTTCTCGGCTGTATAATAACGCTTATAGAAGACTAACTGAGTGAGTGGATGTGATGTTTGAATAGTTCATACACTATGTTCAATGTGGCGAATTCTCAGCGGACATTTGAGAAATGCTTGACAAGATAATCTAATATTAAAGATGTATTACTTTCGTTGAACAATTTCGTAATGAATATGTTCTATATATTGTTGTTAGACAACAATTAATGTATTACTGAACAGAATAATATCGCTATCTTGATAATTTTCAAATTTTCTTTACTTCAACTAATATAATTCAAAAACAAGCGAATAAACCGAAAGGTATGGCTGTGTAATGTTCATTTAGAATATTTTATTTATCATTATTTCTTAAAAAAATGGAGTTTTAGGTAATCACTCTGTACATATCATCGATCTTTTCATTAATCTTCTTATCTATTGTGAGTGAATCCCTTTAAGGGCTTTGTGAAAGGTCAATTATTCAGTATCTAACACTCGACAGTATTTCAGTTTATGTTACTTTGTGATACTGTGTAGGTTTTCTTACCTTTAAATTAGCGATTTTATTTTGTTTTTATTCGTGATTCGATTAAGCTATATGAGCGGAGCAAAAGACGTATTCCACGAAAAAAATTTAAGATTTCCACCTTGCTGCGCACACAAAAGTACTCTCAAAGACAAATTACACATATAGAAGAAGTTTTTCGCCGAACGGTGCAACCTATTACCGCTTTAATAAAACAAATATTTCCTAACATAGTTTAGTGACAGAAAAATGATAATTATGATACGGTTTGATCAACATATCGTAAAATTGTCGCAAACGACCAAGTAGAAGCATCAAAAAAAATTCTCCCAGAAGAGACGATTTGTAGACGCGAATAATTTGCATTTGTACGCGAGTGTATGAAGTATTAAAATGTAGGCGTCCAGTTAAAAAGCCAAGGCTAACGACTACAATGAAGAAAGATCGTTTTCTATGAGCAAAACTTCACGAAAACTTTACAACAGAAGACTGGAGAAACGTAACATAAAATAATGAACATTTATCATTTAACTCATAAAAAAAGCTTTTTTTGCTAAAAATTTAATGATTCTTGAACTTCTAGATTGTGTTCGGGAACGAATTCAAAGTACAGGCGATAAAAGGAAGGGTTGAGTTTGTGAGACGACAATGTTCTGAACGATATAGTGAAACCTGAATGATGAAAACTGTAAAACATCTATTGTCTGTTATGATCTGAGGGTCCTTAGCCTCTGTATTACTGTGAAGGCACAATGCAGAAAAATACAAGACAAATATGTGTTGCAGGATGTTCTGTTACCGTATTTAGAGAGCAACTAATGCTAAAAGTAATTGCTTGTATTTTTTCTATATTAAAAACAATTTCTGTCTTTCAAAATCTCATTATATCATTCCTAGTGAAACTAAAAATTTTCCTTCGAGCTCTTCAATCCTTTCAATCTCGATTCTTCCTCAACTCTTCCATCGATAATTGTCTACGTCAGGTATGGGCAACCTTTGACATGTTGTGGGCCAAAGTTTAATGTGCAAATACGTTTGCGGGCCGTGTTTAAAAGTAGTGCATTTTAAAGTAGTGTAATAATACGACAATGTCTCACGGCCCGGATCAAATCTTGCAGCGGGCCGGATCCGGCCCGCGAGCGGGTTGTTGCCCACATATGGTCTATGTCATGTAATACGTTGGAGACTGGTATTGGATAAATATTCAAACAGATAATAAAAACTTACTACTCTAGTATTTGTATCCTAGATTTATGTTTCGACTACTGTGTTGAACATGGACTCAGTAAAACTACGGAGAGCAAATTGCGAAACACTCTACTATACTCCACAATTATATGTGCTGTACACTTCCTACTGAAGATGACAACTTAGTCGAAATCGTATTTAGGATACAAGTACTAATGTGGGTTTTATTACCTGTTAGAATCTTTAATAATCTGTTCTTCCCATTTGCTTTTATGTATGCTCTATAAGTCTGCTTCTATTTGGTAATCTTTTTTATTATTGCATCTGTTTCCATTCTTCTTATGTGTCTATATTATATATTTTATTAATTTCAGTATCGTTGGTCTCCTTCATTGCTCTTTTTATGTTTTTTTTCCAATCATTTTACTTCTTTCTTCATATTTTCTCGTTAAACACAGAAAGTTCATACCTTTTGTAATAAAATAGTTTTCTACGTGTTTTATTTTTGTAATTGTACAAGGCTTGTAAATGTATGTATATTTCTGAAAAAACTCTCCATCTGTACACTGAGATATGTTATTCGGTTTAAAGTGAGATAAAGAAGTTCTTTATAAAGGAATTATAATATAAATTCTTTGTTGTAACTCTTTTTTTCAAAGTCAATTACGATATTTCTTAATCTTATTATTTGAACAGTTTACAAACATATTTATTACATATATGGTATATATTATGAAAGGCTAAAAAGAAACCGAAGAAGAAATACTAGTGGTCCAAGCTGGAAAAGGAAAAAAGATTGCAGTTTCTAAGTATTCACGAAGATATTACTTTGTTTGGCTTCCCTGAAAAGATTAAAGAAGCCGATTTTAAAGAAACGAAATATCCGATAAGAAAATCTCAGAAACGCCACCTTTAATCACTTCTTTTAATAATAGTACTTTTTGTTTAAGGTTTTTATTGTTCTAGTATTCCTTGTTCTTCTGTATTTCTTGCATTTTCATGTACTTTATTATTATTAAATGGATAAAATTGTAAGATTAAATACTACAATACAAAATGGACGAACAATTAAATATAATAAAAGAATATAAACACACAAAAGCCACTAGATACGTTTTTGAAAATTTGAAAGTTATAGTTTTCGAATTGAAGATTAATAAAAAGCTTTCCTTGTTAGATAATGTTCACTGTCTATTGTTTTAAATTCCTAAAATCATATGTAAATAATATTCCTCATTATTATAGCTGGGATATTTTTCCCGCGTAACAAGTCGAATGTACGAACAAACGAACGACGACATGCGATGCATGCGTTATTTATATCACTTATGTTTCGTTTTATAAATAACATACATTATTCACAACTGTTAGTGCGTGGCGCAAAATGGATAAGACTGACAAAATGTCTGTATCATGACGTAAGTTTCCACATTTGTCTCGGAGAGCAACGTAAACCGTGTTGAATATATTTTGAAAATGATCGCGACATCTACGGATGTAATATGGACATAATTAAAATAATCTTTAGAAATAGATAACGGATCTATACACGCACCATCACAAATTTATCTTAATCTGGTAAAATAGAAATCTTTATTTATAATACTCGAACTTTTCTACGACACACATATTTCTTATGCCTCTTGTAGCACATAACAGTGAGTGTACATCGTTCACAATTTGCACTGATTCCACGTATGACAAATCAGTGTTTTAAAATTTTTCTAATGAGTCAAATAAGCCTTAACAATTGTCGTAAAATTATTTTAAATCGATTTTAATGGAAGAATTTTCTAATCTTTTCTGGCTTTCCCTAATCACAACAGTTTCATTACGTTTAAATCGTAGAACCACCAATTTTATTTGTTGGAAATTGGTTCTGGTGGCTCAGGAATACCGGGGCAACGTCTGTGGAATTCACGAATTCGTTGGGAATTTCAAAAATACTCTTTTCGCATCTGAAATTAATGAATCCACGTTTGGATAACACTGAAGAATACTTTGTGCTACAAGGTGTAAAGTATGAACTTTACACGTCAGATGTTAAAGTCTATCGCACTTGTCTCTAAAGGAATGATCTACACTACATATTATCGGTACACCATCGCTCACAAACATTAATGGTTGATCAGTTGAAAGTTGAATTTTTTTAAGCGTATCCAGCACTATCTTCACAATTGCTTCGCTATACTTTTGTAATCTTTTGCTAGCTAATATAATGGAAAATGTCGCTTTAACAGGATCTAGAACACGCACTATAATACTCAAAATAGAATTTTTTTTCGTCGCTTCGTCGACGCATATTCACAGTTGTTTATCTTTTACTACAGTCTGTACAATGTTTCCGATGTCGTTACGCACAGTTGGCATATGGCTCTATAACGGTCACCGAGATGGTAGCTCCCAATTGGGATTGTATTTATTCTAGAAGCCATGAAACGGCTAATTATTGAGTAGATAAAGTCTCAAATCACGGGGGATTAAATCTTACATAAATTGCGTTTTTGGTGGCACGTCATTTTTCTTATTATTCTTTTTAAAAAAATACGAAACGAATCACGCACATGCTGCGCGAAACCTTCGTAATATGCGTCTTGTGCTCCCACAGACGAATTTTACAAAAATACAAAAAATGTTGTTCACCATTGTGTGAAAATATACATCACATACCGCTTCGGATCAAGAGCTTGCCGTTGGCCCGATTTAAAATTATTCTTAAGTTTTGGCTAATAGAATGGGAGTCCTACAGTGTGGAGGATTTCCTTAAAACAATTGTAGACATTGGCGTATAGCATATGTCAACTGCACACATATATATGTATATTACTTTATTTATTTTAACTTGTAATTGTTGTTTCTTTGTTATTTATTTTTACATTTATGACATATTCCATGTTTTTTGACATTATGGAACGTATTAAATATTATTATTATTATTTTGGTGTTATACACTTTCGCACTGGGTCAACCAATGATCTGGTTTTTCCCTTAGGCACGGCCGTCATACTTAATAATTATACGTCCGCCTTATATGAAGATCCGCTCTGTATTAACTTATAATTCTACACTTCATCTGTTTTATTACATTACACTGGTGGGGGCGCTGCGTACTCAGTACGAACTAACGGGAATACATCCCAACTCTGTTCATCATCCTATCATATCCTCTTCTATTGTAGGTGTAGATATGTTCTTTTGAAGAACTTTCTTGTAAAAAATTTTCTGCCAAATTGGTATAAAAGTTATAAAATTTGGAACAATGATGCTATTTTATACGTTAAAAAATACATTATTTTGTAACGACTTTTTTATACATTTAATGAATGTTAGAATATAAAGATTTAAACAGTTTATGTGAAATAATCAAGTTATATATAAATGTCAAGTATTTACTTTTGAGACGCACCCTATATATAGGATCGCATGTAACTATAACAAAAAAAATTTTTTCTATTCCCTTAAATGTATTTTTTATTATAACTCGTTTTAATTTAAATATTTCTAAAAATAAGTTTTAATAGAGTAGAGATTAAATAATTCCTAATTTAAACGACAAACTACAATGATATTTTTCGTAATTTAACCAAGATTAACTTCTAATTGGGTTGCACTAATGAAATGTAACGGTCTAACGGACGCGTTCAATTCTAGGTACCTTTCCATTCATCTGTTTAACGACGATTTCCTAGGAAACAGGAAATTGGGGATTTATTTTTCGGAGCGACGCATGTCTCAACAACATTTGTCCCTAATCCGGAAGTTGTAAAAGCTCACAATGGAAGGGCAAACAGTTTTCAAAGGTTCCCTAATCCACAGACATAGTTCTGGTGATTGGATGACAATGCAGCTGTAAAAACTATTGAAAGAACGAGACGTGAAGAACGGTTAGAAGTTTTAATAACTATCTCGGATGCAAGGTGCATGATTTTTTGAAACTGAAGAGCTATTCTGCAAATAATCTGAATTCATTTGTGGACCGGTGAAATATACAGTGAGTGTTCGGGATATATGAACGTAGAAAAGTATGTCAATTTGTTTATAATTGCATAGGATTTTTTAAAGAAATTTTTGTCTTTAGTAAATATTTGTATTTTTTTGTGTGAATTAAGGGCCCTTAATAACCGTCAAAATTTTAATGTTTAAAGTTAATAAATATTTATCTACTGCAGAAAATTAGGTTAAGTACGAAGAGACATAGCTTGAAATGTGTTTTCTTTCCATTTAAAATTCCACCTATGCCCAAAATTTTGCGTTTTATTGTACAAAAATACTTTTCTGTCAACGAAAGACAACACCAACTTACAACTAATAATTGAAATAGTAAATATAATTAATAATAAATAATATAGTTTATTACGAAAACAATATCATGATAGCCAAGTTACCCACATTTATAACTCTTAGATTCGAACTATTACCTTCCATCAGACGAGTTGTAATAATAATTTAATTCCTTTTAACGATTTTAGGCAGATCTTTTACTAATATTATGTCAAAATATCATGAAGTTTGCATCATTAGAAGCAGAGAAATTACGTATAAAGTAAGAGCGTGTATTTGGCATTGGTCGAAAAATGAATTTTGTACAAAGAGCAAATAATAAGTTATGTTTTAAACTCGGTAAATCGTTTACTGAAACGTTTAATTTGATAAAACAAGTATGTGGTAATGCGTGTTTAACACGTACGAGTGTGTATAAGTGGTATAAACGATTTAAAGGCGGTCGAACGGACATAAATGACGACGAACATCCTGGTGCAAAAAAATCTGTGGTTACATCGAACTTCGGCGTGAATTTATTTGAAATGAGCCCTAATCCTCATTGCGATACGTGGAAGTGAAATTAAGTATTTCAAAAGATCCAATTCATGGAATTTTGACACAGCATTTGGGATTGAGAAAGATTTGTACAAGGCGTGTACCACACAAGCTAACTGAATTCAACACTGTACAGACTTGATTAAAGACTTAAAAAAGGACGAACACTTCAGGTATTCTATTGTAACTGGCGATGAGACGTAGTGTTTTCAGTATGATCCAGAGATCAAGCATCAAAGCTCTGAATGGAAGCATCCAAGCGAAGAAAGACCGAAAAAAGCCGTTTGGAGAGTCAAAAGTGAAGCCAATGTTGATTTATTTTTATGACTCGAAAGGGATAGTGCACAAAGAGTTTGTATCAACTAGTCAAACAGTCAATGCTGTATATTATGTTGGTGTTATGAAATGTCTTTTGGCGGGTGTTGGTCGTGTGCGCCCTCAATGTCGTGAAAATAATAGCTGGTGTTTTTTACATGATAATGCACCATCTCATCGCTCGACGCTTATCACTGATTACAAATGGCACTTTAACAATCAACCATTCACCGTATTCACCTATTCTCTTAACTACATTTGGCGATGAAAGGACAACGTTATGCCAATGTCGAAACCATTAAAAAGGCGTCAACGGCGATCTTAAAGAACATCTCTAAAGAAGAACTTGAAAATTCATTCGGCATGTTGATTGACCGTGCAAGACGTAATATTGAAGCCGAAAGCGACTGTTTCGAATAAAATAAATGAATTTTACCAAAATAGTAAGGTTTTGTTTTTAGTTTAAAAAAGTTCGGTTTTCTCTGCGGCAGACTGTGTATGTAAAAAAGAATCAAAATATGAAAACCGAAATTACTTTTTGAAGAATCCAATATGATGATTCCTATACAAGCGAACTATATTCTACAATACTGTTGACGAGAAGAGCTAGAATTTGAAAAATTATACCGTTTCATTTAACTGCTTAAAATAGAAAATAATGCAAATGTCAAAATAAAATAAATTGTAGAAAAATTAATAATTGTCCCCGCAAAAACTCTAATTTTAGAATCACATTAAAATACGATTTATTTACATGAATAGATACATACATACATATATCGCGCTTAAAAAAATTAAATTAAAAATTTAAAATCTACTTACATTCTATTCAAATTAAATTAATCCGTAACTTGTAATTAAACGTCCACTGCTGCTCTAAAACTATCGAAACTTAATTTATCGACGACGATACAGTAAATGTGTAAATAGTAAACGAACAATACCGATAATATATGAATTGAAAGGAAAAAGGACGGAGAAATAGAGATGCAGTCAGAGTGAGGTAAGGAAGCGGTCGCAAATAAAAATTTTTAAAAGTTCCAAGAATTTAAATATTGATATATTAGTGCACATATTTATATGTGTACGTATGTATGTAATGTAAAATAATCATTCGATGACGACGCTAGCAGATTTTTGTGTAACATCCGGTCTAGAAACAGGAAACGCTGTTTTGAATATCGGACACGCTATCGCGATAGTTTTATGTGTGTTATGATATACAGAACATACATATATAATACACACACATATATATGAATGTATGTAAGAAAGTATCTATCGAAATAAAACTAATTAAAATGTATCGCATTGCATGGTTGCATTGACTGAATGGCCCTAATAAATGTTTTCATAACATACATACAAACACGAAGCATTCACAGTAATGTAATAATATAAATACCATATAAACAGACCACTTATTGATAAAACTAGATTAATTGCTTCCTTTTTTATGGGATTCCATTCACTTCTGTGATTTATTTTTTTTATATATTATATCGTTATGACATCACATGCTGTCGTCATAAACATCTAAGGCGTATGAATTTTGTAAAAACAACTGATGTGGAGTAAAACGGTTAACTCCCGTTTTCATTTGAATTATGCGAATGCATACTATAAATCTGTGGAAATCCCTAACGTATACATGCAGATATTTGCGCATTCTTAACAGCTGATGTAATAAAACGAGTAGATTAAGTTTTCTTCCTCCAGGTATCAATTTGTGCGTTGATTAGGTTCTTAAAACAATTAATTTCATGACGTTACGATGAGATCATCTTCAATATCCTTTAAAACTTGCTTGAACTGAACGGCTTGACGACGAACAGACATGTAATTTAATATTCAGTTAGAAGAGATGAAAATAATCGCTTTATCCACCAGATCACACTTGGTTGGTTGAGGTAGACATAGAGTTAATAATAAAGGGTAAATAAAACCCCTTACAGCATCAGTGTTCGTATTCTGTATATGTATTTCGACAACTAAGTTGTCGTCATCAGTTAATTATCTGCTGGTGACGAGATCAGATTTGGTTGGTTAAGGTACCCATAGGGTTAATCAAAAAAAAGATAAAGAAGCCCTTACCACATCAATGTTCGTATTCTATATATGTATTTCGAGAACTAAATTGTCATCATTAGCAGATAAGTAATCATATGCTGATGACGAAATCAGATTTGGTTGGTTGAGGTAGACATAGAGTTATTCAAAAAAGGTAAATAGAACCCCTTTCCACATCAATGCTCGTATTCTGTATACGCATTTCGACAACTAACTTGTCATTGTTAACAGACAATTAATTATCTCCTAATGATGACGACTTAATAATTTTTCAAATACGTTTGATATGACGGGTTACAAGCTTATTGAATGATAAGATGTTACAACAGGTAACATGGGTGGAAAACAACTTTTATTTAGGAGTCATTAGGTGATTTGGAGAATGTTCAGCTAAATATTCCTGAATTTAGTAATTGTTATATACAGGATGAGCATCCTGTTGGAATTAAATATTATTAAATTCAGCACCATATCAACCATAGTGGTTAAAGAACAATGTTACTTTCGAATAGGCCTAAATGCTTCTGGGGATTTTAGTTCCCATTCATAAGAGAAGTTTTCATAATACAATTGTTTAATGTTACAATTCAAATATTTAATTTCTGAATATATAGTGTATTAATCTAATAAATCTGACGTCCATATGCGCGGCCTAATAACTTTGTATTCGTATGTGAAAAAAATATTTTTCGAAAAATCAGAAGCTTACTATTTTAGTAAAATTCATTTATTATATTCAAAGTACTCGCCTTCGGCTTCAACACAACATTTTACACGGTCAATTAACAGGTCGAATGAATTTTTAAGTTCATCTTTAGAGATGTCCTTCAAGATCGCTGTCGACGCCCTTTTAATGGCTTCAACGTCGGTATAACGCTGTTCTATCATCTGCAAATGTAGTTTGGAGAATAGATAGAAATCACAGGGGGACAATTTGTAGTTAGAAAATTAGTGATAAGCGTCGAGCGATAAGATGGTGCATTATCGTGTAACGAGCGCCAGCTGCCATTTTCACGATATTGAGGGCGCACACGACGAATACACGCCAAAAGACGCTTCGTAACATATGCCTTTCGAATAATAAAAACAAATCAACATTGTCTCCACTTTGGACTTAGATGCTTTCATTCAAAGTCTTGCACTTGGTCTCTGGATCAGATTGGAAACACCACGTCTTAAGTTTTCGTCCTTTTGTGAGTGTTTGCAAGTCTATAAAATGTTGAATTCAATTAGCTTGTGTCGTACAAACCTTGCACAAATCTTTCTCAACCCCAAATACTGTGTCAAAATGGGATAAATTGAATCTTTGGAAATACATAATTCCATTCCCACGTATTACAATGAGAACATTGGCTCATTTCTTATAAATTCACGCACAAGTTCGATGTTACTTTCCGTAATCACAGATTTTTTTGCACCAAGATTTTCGTCGTCATTTATGTTCGTACGACCATCTTTAAATCGTTCATACCACTTATACACACTCGTACGGGATAAACACACATCACCATACACTTGTTTCGTCAAATTAAACGTTTCAGTAAACGATTTACCGAGTTTAAAACAGAACTTGATATTTGCTCTTCAGTCAAAATTCATTTTTTGACCAATGTCAAGCACACACTGTTACTTTATGCGCAATTTCTCTGCTTCTAATGATGCAAATGTCATGATAATTTGACATAACATTGGTGAAAGATCTACCTTACCGACGCATATTTTTTTAATAGATGCCACTAAGAATTACTATTTTAAAAAAGTTCGGTTTTCTCTGCGACAGACTGTGTACATACGCGTATATATATTTTACTTTTAAAGAAATTGCTTTTGACAAAGATTACTCCTCATTAATAATATCTTTAATAACAACTCGCAATATATTTATTTGAAATAATTCTGAAAGATTTATGGCATCATGGACGATTTATGACCGGATATTTCCAAAAAATTAGGAAAACACATAAATTTTAATTAGTGATGAAATTGAAGAGACATAGAAAACATCGTACAGGAAGTAAAACATATTTACTTATCAGTTGCTATTTTCCCTTTCCCATTTGTCGTTTATCGGACACAAAACTAGGTTTATCCAGATGTTCGAGCGCATTCCATGAATAGCGACCAATCTGCAGATAAATATTATTCTACCATTAACCGAATTTAATAATTTACACTGATTTATTTAAAGTGCTTATCAATTTTAACTGCGGGTAGCAAATAAACGCAGATAAATGTTAGGAAAAAAAGGATAACCGAAATAGGAAAGAAGACTGTTTAAAAAAATTAAGATGAAATATGTAGTACATGATATTATTAAAATCCAAAAACAGAATATACATAGTGGATTTAGGAACTTCTAAGAAATACATGTAATTGCATACATGTACAATATAGCCACCATTGTAAAAAAATTTAAGTACATCTTCACGAACGAATGATTGTAGTTTATCGGGATGAGGTTCCATCATATTTTAAAGAGAAATACTTTATAAAATATTTCACTTGAGAGTGTTGGGGTATCATGAATCCATTGAAGATAACTTACTGTTTTGGAGCCAAACAGGAACAATGCCTGTTGAATATATACCAAATCACTAGTGTGTGCTCGGAGGCTTGCAAATCTCTGGGGTTTGTATTCCGCATCTCCAAATATTTTTGTGACCCAGTTGTACTGAAGGCCATATACTACGCTTATGTTATGGGCATTCTGGAGTATGCGTCACTGGTCTGGTCTCCGATATATGCTCGTGAGTGTTTGAAGTTGGAGCGTGTTCATCGGAAGTTTCTCAAATTCCCGACCTTCAAGATTAGTGGTGCTTACCCGATGAGGGGTGTGTCGCAGGGGGAGCTGTTTATTGAGCATAATATGTCCTCGTTGCATGTCAGGAGGACGGAACTTTGTGGTAGGATGTTGCGTGGCTTACTCGGTAACAGTGTTGACTGTCCTTCACTACTGCACCGTTTGTGTTTTTTAGTGCCTCGTCTGAACTCCAGGTGCAATGTGTCCTTTGTGACGCCAAGGGCGTATTTGTAATTATTTTTGTTTCAGTTGCTTTACTTTTATACATTACTTTGATTTAGCATTTATTTTTATTATATCTATTGCACACATGTCCAAACTCAGTTTTATAATTTTCCATTTTCCCGTTATTGGGCTACTAGCCTGTTGGAAATAAAGGTCATTATTATTATTATATGCCAATTGAGACTACAATCACTGTGGCGGCAATACGTTAACAAAATTACAGACAGCTATTGACCAATAACCTTCAGATTTGCATCACAAAGAATTTCTCCCTCTTCATGATAGTGAGCGAGTTCATAATGCAGCCAAAGTCAAATTTATAATCTGCGATAGATAGTTGGAATTTGGCACTGTCCGACTGCCTTTTCCTTAGACATTTTTAAAAGTAACCCAGAGGCCGTCCTTTTGCAGACGATAAACAATTGAAAGACAAGATCGATGGCTATTTTAAAGATCAATAGAAATATTTTTTTTTTGAATAGAATAAAGTTGTTGCAGGACAGATGACGCAAGTGAGGTTAGCTTAAGGGAGATTAAGTAGAAAAATAAAATTATCAAAAAAATTGTAGCTTTTTTTGTTTCGTTGTCCAGTAGAAAACTTTTTTAGCATCCCTCGTATTTCAAATATGTAAAAGATTGCATAAAAATTAAAAAAATAAGCTCAACAATCACTTCATCAATTGCATAAATATATATATATGTTATACACCTAAATTACGTAGTCTGTATAAATGGGATAACGTGTGTATGTGTGTGTGCGCTTTGAACCTATATGTTATGTCATGCGAGTCCCCCATGGGATTAGATTAGTTCCTCTTGGAAACCTGAGTTCTCACATCCTTTAATTTCTTACTCTTCCTGTCACGCCTTCCCTTCCGCTACATACGTATTTCCGGTGCTGTTCAAAAGAAAAAAAAACCATTCACACAAACGTGAATGAATGAATGAATGAATGGAATCTATTTTAGAAGGCAGGTTAACAAAAAATAAAAATATTTCGAGGATTTTTTGTTGCGGTGGTTGGATTAAGTTAACTAAGTCTGTTTTACTTATTGTTATTGCGCTTCTTTTTATTAATATTCATGCATTTATATGTAAATTGTTGATGATTAAAAAGAATTATTTGAATATATTTGTACTAGTATATAAGTAGTATAAAAGGAAATGATAAAATTGCATAAAAATAAGTGCCGGGATATGTTTATTTAAAGATTAATTATTATATAATTAATATATGTATGTAATTGCGTGTATTGAAATTACTATAAATTTTGGAAATTTTCTTCCTGCTTCCAGTGTCCCACAGACTTTCAATTTGGGACCATATTCTTCTATATTAATCACAATTACTGGCACATAACTTACGCGTATGTATTTTCAAGTTATTCTAATTGAAAAATACAACCGTGAATTGTTTCATTACTTGTGTATCCAAGTGTACAAGTCATTTCCAGTTTTTTCGTAAAAAAATCTACATAATTTTCAACAAAATGGAAAAATTTATTTACTCAAAGTATTGGCCATTTAATTCTACACACCTTGCTCATCTTTCAAGCAATTTATGGATGCCATCCAAAAAAAACTGTTTGTCCTTTGAACAAAACCATTTATCGAGCCATTTTCTAACTTCTTCGAAATTGGTGAAGTGGTGCTCTGCTAGGGTGTATCTCGTTGATGCGAAAAGGTAATAGTCGGCTATTCAACGCTTCCTTGACCGGTTTTGCTGTATAAGGCGGCGCGTTATCGTGCTGTAAAATCATTTTACCGTGTCTTCGGACCCATTCTGGACGTTTTTCTATCAATGCATGGTTCAAATAGATAATTTGGTGTCGGTAGAGATCAGTGTTAACTATTTCACCAGGTTTTAACAGTTCGTGATACACCACAACATTACTTTCTTTATTTGGAGACTAATCTTTGACGATGTCTGTCTGTGGAGTCCTGTCTTTTTATACCAAGACTGCGATGAACAACGTTGATACAGTGAATATATTTTTCATCCCCAGTATTCATATTCTTAAGAAAGTGTTCTTTGTTCCTTTTAATGAACTGATCGCAAATGAGTATACGCAGCATCATTTGGCGTTCATTAAGACAGCGTAGAACCTACACGCCAGCATGCACCAGCGTACCCTTTAGCCTGGAGACATTTTTAAACTGTTAAATGTAACACTCCGACGACGTCCGCAACCTCACTCAGCGTAAAATGTGAGTTTTCATCCTCTACAGACGTTACTATGTCCATGTCAGTTGTTACAGGTCGTCCGGAATGCTCCCAGTACTTACTTTCAAACTCGCCGTTCTTAAACCGCATGTCAATTTCGTACGATACAAGTGGTAACTGCAGATTCCCCATAGATTTCGCACGTCTTTTTGGCTGCTTCAATCGCGGTTTCATCTTTCTTAAAATAATACAGCATAATATGCCAAAAATGTCCATCTTCTTTCTCTATTTTCACTTTGCACAAGGTCACAAACTAAATTCGTTAAATTAAAGAAACTACATTATAATGTAGCCACAACTGTATGTTACAACTAGGTTAACAGAATATTCTACTTACCTAACAATTTCCCTCCCACTACGCGTCAACGTGAGCGCGCCAAAATACGAACGGACTTGTGTAACAACACAATAATTTCAGAATTATTGACGTATAACGGAGACAACATCAACACAATTCACAGACGTCTAGCTCCGTTCTAAGTATGTTTATGATAATAATTGAAACAATTTTTATCGAAATATTTTGTAAACTGTTTACGATTCATTAATTGTTAAGATATTTCTTAATTATTTTGTTTTTCTGTTTTATAATAATGTCATAATGATTTTTAAATCTTATTTTGTATATTATACTATTTTTAAAGTTAATATGCTACCTTGAATATCTTTAGATATACGAATAATGTAATAATTGATGCTTAGTAATTTCGATATTGCGAGCTTTTATTTCTTAGAGTACTAATAGTACTAATAGTACTTTTTTTGATATAACTATCCTTAATATTGACTAGAAATATATTTAAAATTTTCGTGAGGAATAAAAATTTACATTACCTTGAGTAATTCTTATCTACTGCTAATTCACTGTGACCAATCTAATAATTTTTACACACTATGTTAGTGACATTAATTGTCAAGGCCAGGATCGACTGCATTTATTTTAATTTTTCCCACGCATTAGATGCTATTGATTGTTGTTACATAAACTATCTTATTTTTGTTTTTGTCCTTCCCCTTCTAGTGCTATTAACGATAGAATCAACTATGTTTTCTATAATGGCTACTCGTCCAATGTTTTCATATCTACACAGTCTGTCGCAGAGAAACCGAACTTTTTAAAAATAAAAACAAAAACAAAAGCTTAAAATTCATTTATTTTATTTAAAGTAGTCGCCTTCGGCTTCAGTACAACGTTTTGCACGATCAATTAACATGTCGAATGAATTTTTAAGTTCATCTTTATAGATGTCCTTCGAGATCGCTGTCAACGCCTTTTTATGGCTTCGACATCGGCATAACGCTCTCCTCTCATCGGTAAATATAGTGTGGAGAATAGATAGAATTCATAGGGGGCCAAATCTGGTGAATACAGTGAATGGTTGATGGTTAAAATGCCATTTGTAGTTAGAAAATCAGCACTGAAACTTTCACCAGTTTCAGTGCAGTAGTTGAGCCCTGAAGATATCCCATACAAATGGATACGAAACGTCGGCAGATATACAAGTGACGCGGTTCCAGCCCGGAAGCCCAGAAGCAGATAGTAATATTCTAATTGTTTAGGTCTTAATTTTATATTAATATTGTATTCCATCTATTGATGATTGAAATAAAAAGTTTTGCACCAAATCATCACATTACCTTAGGCTTTTAAATTAGTAAAATAATTTTGACTATTACTAATGTAAATTTAATTAGTTCATCGTTATCTTCATCGAGCATTCTAAACTGGCATGAACTTAAAAAATTCGAAAGGTACATCGCCGAAACTTTTACTTTAAATATTAAGTCTCGGAATTAAAATAACGTTAAAAAATATTCTATAGAAAACAGTACGCAAAATGCAGTGTGAAAGTTCGTTCTTCATGTTCCACAATTCTTCGCTATATTGCGGTGTGAAGTTAATATATACATTTTTTAAATATTGCCCAAACGACAAGAGAGAGAATGCAGTTGTTTGAAGCTTTTCGTTATCAAGTCCAATGTAAAAAGCCCGTGTGCTATTTGAATTGCACACTATGCATACCATTGTTATTTTTTTTAAACGAAACACGTCGTGACGTTAGGTCAAGCCGTAGCGATATCGAACTAGAAAGCGACCCCTTCTTTCTAGTTTGATATCGCTACGCCTTGACCTAAAAATAGAGAGCAACAATTGCGATTTAGATCGTAAATCTTTTTGTGGCAACGATTGTATTTACATAAAACAGTAGTTTCGACCTGGGAGAACGCAAACGCTCTACTTTTTACAGCAAAATCATTCAAATTTAAGCGGCAATTCATTCATACGTTCAAAAAGAGCTTATTGTTCAAGTTATAAAGTTTTTCTTTCTCTAAGAGTTAAGACGAAAGAATTGTATAAATTTTGACATCAAAATTGACCTTCGAAAATGCTAGCAAACGAGTGTTTGTTAATAATGTACAATAACTTTTGGAAAAGGACCAATTTTTGCGAGCAAAATTATTCAAACTTTAGTCTCAGTTGTTATCGCAAGTAGACATTATGTAACAAAATACTAATTTATAAGAACTACATTTAAAGGTGTTTAACTTTCGTCGTAGTTGTTTAAGTCGTGTTACATTCGTTACTATATTTTAAAAAGAATATCTTAATATAAAAATATATTATTATTTAAGTTCTCAGTACTATGCAGTAGTTTTTATATTCTTAAAAATTACACAAAAATCTAGAAACAAAACAGATTAAAAATAAAAGTAACAGCTGCCTTTAATACTAATATCGAGCTGGAACAATCGCAATAGTCACAACTACACATGAACTAGTGAATATTTCAACTAAACTATTTTATTATGCTGATTCCTGGCATAATGCGAATGTTATAGTAAGATGTTTGTGCACCTGGTAGGTATACAACTTGTGTAAATATTTAATTTGACAACTGTACATTGCATGGGATATGTATTTTTTCAATTATATTTAACACCTACTCACTTTTATTGTTTGTGCTTGGACTGTATATCTATTCAAGTCATTAAATGCGACTAATTCTGGGTATTGTGCGGAATGTTTTTTTGTGAAACGTTTTCAAAAGTTTAATAATTTTAATTTGGATGGTAAATGCACAAAGTTATACTTAGTCTACTAATAAGTATATTAATAACATCATACAATGTAGTAGAATGTATTGTGAATATTCTTATTTATTTTCTTGTGTATTTGATCAATTGAGGTCAATATAACCTCTTTCAGCAATAATTTTTGAATTCTGTATACGTATTTCGACGGTGCAAGTCAGGTACGGACTGTTTCTATTCGGGTTTGGCGTGGTTCCAGGTGCGACACTGTGATTAATTATATGCTGATGATGACAACTTAGTTGTCAAAATACGTATACAAAATACAAAAATTATTGTGTAAAGGAGTTATATTAACCTTAATTGATTAATTTAATCAATCACAGTCTCCATTAAAGTTTACCTTATGTGACTGATTAGGTTAATTCTACATATGTGTTACATTTCCAATAACTCCTGCAGTTTCGCATCTTCAAACTTTTTTAGTTTACCAGAACGTCCTTTGCACATCGGAATCACCACTTTTGAATTGCCGAAACTACGCCTTACATGTTTTCATGGTTGGAGAATGCTCACCGTAAGTTTTCTACCAGCAAACGAAGACTTTCAGCGGCTTTTTTTTCGAATAAATAAGAAAAGTAATGGGTAGCGCGAATGAATTTTTTCAGGCACGAAACTCGATATTTTCAAAGAGGTATAAATCTATGACGGTGTTACTTTCTCCAAATATAACATCTATGTCTTTCAAGCTCGATGTCAGTACAATAAAATGATATATGTGTCAAATCATAACATTGCATACTTAAGCGTGGCGACATCTGTTAGAAAAACCGGTAATGACTTTCACTTTCCGGCACACCTGGTATATATCTAATAAACAATTTATATATCTTTGACATTATCCATCATGACTTGTTATTAGTAGTACGAACGCAGAGCCAGTCCACCTGAAAGCACTATTAGTCGAATTATTAAAATATTTCGAGAGACCGGTTTCGTGGAAGATCAAAATGTGAAAAATACAGTCGTAGTGGTCATTCGCAAGAAAATATTGGTTTGGTTCGTGAAAGTGTTGCTGAAGATACTGAAATGTCCATTAGACGACGTTCACAACAACTTGGACTTAGTGGATCAACAACATGGCGTATTTTACACAAGGATTTAGCTCTGAAGGCATATAAGGTTCAGATAGCATAGGAACTGAAGCCATTAGATTACGTCGTTCATTTGTCAATTTCATCAATGAACAACCAGCTGATTTTTCTCAAAAAATAATGTTTTCCGATGAGACACATTTTGAACTTGGTGACTATGTTAATATACAAAATTGTCGTATCTGAGATGTGGAAAATCCATGAATTACTCATGAGAAACCTATGCATCCTAAACGAGTTACTGTTTGGTGTGCATTATGATCAGGTGTTGTAATTGGACCTTACTTCTTTGAAAATGCTGGTGGTGAAGCTGCAACTGTAAATGGTGATCGATATCGTCGGATGATAACCAAATTTTTGTGGCCTGAATAAATGAATATTGATCTACAGGATATGTGGTTTCAACAAGATGGCGTTACACCTCACTTTGCACACGAATCAATTGATTTATTGAGAGAAAATTTCCTGGACGTGTAATCTCAAGAAACGGTGATGTTAATTGGCCACCAAGATCATGTGATTTGACACCCTTAAACTATTTTCTTTGGGGTTATGTGAAAAGTCAAGTTTAGAAAAACAATCCACAATCAATTCCTACTTTGAAAGATGAAATTATTCGTGTCGTTGGCGAGATAGAGCCTCAACTATGTCAAAATGTCATTGCAAATTTTAACAAAAGAGTGGACGTTTGTGTCTGTGGAGCTGCAAGAGGTGGCCATTTCGCAGATATTATTTTTCGCATATAAATGTCCTAACTGATACTTCAATTACCAATAAAAAGTTTTTGAAAGTGGATGCAAATTATGTGTTTTATTTATTCTTTAAGAAAACCGCGAAATTTTAAACACCCTTTATATATATACACACACATATATATATATATATATATATATATATATATATATATATGTGTGTGTCTAATCGAATATAAATCTTAACAACTTCATTAGGAAAATAATGTGTTTTTGTACTTTATGTTATTATAAATGGAGACATGCTCCAGCTACCAGTTCTGTTTATATATCATTGTTATAAAGACCATCCTCTATGAATTCGGCAGATATATTGTCGTGCACAACTTTTTGTGTAGGCATCACAAAAAGTTGTGTAGATCAATGGCGTAGATATTGTTACGGCTGTAACAAACTTTAAGGTAGAACCCCGTATTAATTTAATTACAAGATTTTATTAGAAACATTTAACGATTTGCAGTTAATGAAACTAAAAATTTAACAGAACTTTCTAGCTGATTGAATATTCGGGTGTTATGTGTTTTTGACATTTAACGCCTTGAATTTATAAAGAAGTTTTTAACAAATCACCACAAAAATATTGTTCGATACTGTCCTGTTTAAAATGCTGTGCTAATAGTTCTGAAAGTTAAAATGGAACCCTTGTTTCGATTTCGAGTTGAAATGCGTTGTAACAATGAAAAAATGCAGACATCAATGTATGCCGATTAAGATTGTGAAACATCGACGTAACAATTCCACTTTTTTCCCATTCTGCTCCGCGTTGTCTTCCCTTTCAAAGGAGTACCAGCGAGATGCCGACGCCTCATCTTTTACATTTGTATGTATGAAGTATGTATGCAGCACTATTTAAATTATGCGATTATAATGTAATCACTGTTCTATAATTCACCGGAAATCGACGATTTACGCGTAAACAATATATGTGATCTATGTATGGATAATGTATACGAAAATTTAAAAGTACAAATGCCAATACTCTTATCCAAGGATATTCTAGTGCTTTTGGATGACGTAAAGTAGGACGGTGTATATAATGTCTGCATTATATTCAGTCGCGTATTGATATTTTTCTTTTTATTCAACGCATTGGTAATTAAATTTTTAATCATAACACATTGAATATAAAATGGAATTAGAAAATAAATTTGAAACGGGTATTTAATTGAATGAAGCACGGAAGGCTCTCATTTCATGACGAGATAAAAGTTACGTAAGTGAAATGAATTGTAACGGGTGATTCATTTAGAGGTGCTTTTTCAAAAATAAAAAAAATAAAACCGATCGGGTATTGTTTACGAGAGTAGTTTGACAAGTAGTGAGAAGGGAAAAGAAAAAATTTTTTAAATACAAAATAATTTTTATTTTTCAATATATTCTCCTAAAAGGGCAATATATTTATTCCAACGGTGCTCCAATGCTCTTATGCCATTTCTAAAATGCGATTCCGGAAGGCTTGCAAAATACTCATTTACGAAGATGATAAGCACGTCGTTAGACGAAAATTTCTTTCCACCTAGTGCCGTTTTCAATTTTGGACAAAGGTGGAAGTCGGAAGGGGCTAGATCCGGCGAATAAGGCGCATGCGGTACTAATTGGAAATGCAACTCGTGGATTTTGGACATCGCAACTGTGCTGGTATGCGAGGGAGCGTTGTCTTGGTGAAACGGAATCTTTTTCTTTGCCATTCCTGGCCATTTAGCACGAATCTCAACATTTAATTTTTGTAAAAGTTCTGCATAATATTGTCCGTTTATTGTGGCACCTTTCTGAAGGTAATCAATGAGCAAAATGCCCTTTGAATCCCAAAAAATTGATGCCATCACCTTGTTTGCCGATAAAGTGGTTTTCGCTTTCTTTGGAGGTGCAGAACCATGTTCTAACCATTGTTTCGACTGTTGTTTAGTTTCGGGTGTACTGTAGCGTATCCAAGTTTCATCGCAAGTAACAAATCGCCTACAAAAATCAACCGGATTCCGCTTATAAAGGTCCAAACACTCATTGGAAATGCGCAAACGAGTGAACTTATGATCAGTCGTAAGCAATCGCGGCACCCATCTTGCCGAAAGCTTGGAAAGGCCCAATTCTTTCGTTAAAATGTGGTGTACGCGTTCTGTTGAAATGTTTACCATGTCTGCTATCTCTCTCACTTTGAGTCGTCGATCTTGCGTAATAATATTATGGATTTTTATAATCATTTCCTTAGAAGTCACGATTTTGGGTGCTCCAGAGCGCGCTTCATCAACACAGCTTGTTCTACCACGTTTAAATTCATTTACCCATCTACTTATTGGTGCGGATGATGGAGCAGATTCACCTAATGTTTCCCGTAACTCATCTTTTATTTCGGTAGCTTTCATACCCTTAATTACGAAGTCTTTAATCACCGCACGATACTCTGCTTTTTCCATTTTAACAAAACGACGTGTTGCTTCTTTTTCAATCAGCTGTTAAAAATAAACTAATCAACCGATTTATCTAAATATCGGAATGTAAACATATAAATAGGCAACCTAAATTACAGTGCATTTGTTTTACCAATTAGAGCGCCACCTATGTGTCATTCTCACTACTTGTCTAACTATCCTCGTAAAAGAACCATTCTTGGCATTTATTTTTTTTTAAATTATTTCCTTCGAATGTTGGCTGTAAATGCGCTTAACACGGTCCATTCTGAAGTTTCAATTTTCGACGTCTTCGACTATTACAAATGTATTTGGCGAATAACGCGAGCAATGTTGGCTTCCAATTGCTCAATCGTAACTGGTATAGTTAGAGACTTTACGTAGCTCTAAGGGAAAAAGACATACACATACGTATACAGAATATAAACGTTTATGTGGAAAAGGGTTTCATTTGCATTTATCCAATCAACCACAGCCTCCATTATATATTACCACTACGTTAAACTTAACCGAAGACATTGTAATAATGTGTTTAGATACTTTATTATTCCATGAAATATCCGTTAATTGCTTTGGAGCAGAATACTGGAAGAGGAAATATAGGGTGTGTCTATGTATTTGAATATATTGACTATGTTTCAAGCATTGATTTAAATGTTGCGGCTTTGGAATACGGTTGACGTGCAATTCTTGACATGTTAAATATTTTTATAAGTTTAATATGTAAATAAATATTTTATAGTTGTAATGTTATATTCGGTACCATAAATACAATTAATTGTCTTTTCAATTTAATAAAGAACAATTTCATTGTATATATTGATATATTGATTAAGACGCGTTTCGCGTATCGAAAGCTCATCAATTGAGTCACTTGAGTTAGAAAGATTTTATTTTGCGAAGGATTTGTTTTTTTGTGGATATTTGGAGGTATATTGATTAAGACTCCTTAAATTGCTTGGGTTTTATTTTCCGCGTCTTAATCAATATATCGTCGATAATAAAGTTGTTCTTTATTAAATTGAGTCTGCTTACAGTACCGGAAAATAAAACCCAAGCAATTTAAAGAGACCTCCAAATATCCACAAATAACAAATCCTTCGCAAAATAAAATCTATCTAACTCGCGTGACTCAAATCATGAGCCTTCAATATCCTCAAATATCAAATCCTTCACAAAATAAAATCTTTCTAACTCAAGTGACTCAATAGTGAAATAATAGTACATTACTTTGTACTATAAAAATACTTAATAGTAAATTAAGTTACCATTATTTAATGTTTATATATTAAAACAACATGATAGTTATATTAGTGTAGTGGAATAAATATGATTCACATAATGGAATATCTATTAAGATTGTTTAACTAAGGAATAAAGGAAAGAAAGGAATTTCGCAAAGTAACGACCTCAACAATTAACAATTTAAAATTATGTTTATTAACTCCTGAAATTATAGTCTCGTGAGTTTAAAGTTTTTATTATTTAACAACAATTAAATTGTAGTATCTGTTTGTTACATATTACTTAAATAATAAAATTTATTGTAATATATATATATATATATATATATATATATATATATATAACTATCTAGTTACTAACTTATATATCAAATATATAACCCAATCATAATATATTACAATATACAATCGAATGTGTTGGTGTTTGATTAGAGCGCTAGTGAGTATCGGATGAAGGTGATTGGAATAGAGACGAAACGTCGAGAATGCAAGGGTCTTTTAATGATCATATCGACTTGCAGAATAATAT